>OX101754.1:129667304-130267304 GCA_944452675.1 Tachina lurida
GCGCCCTGTAAGAAGACGACATAATGGGGCTATTTGGAACTACACAAGCCCGAGCTAGGAAAGATGAAAGGCGTCTGAACTTATGGAGGCACTTCTACTGAATTGGAGTCACAAATGGCAATGAATGCAAAGCATGCATGGAGGACATCGAGTATGGAATGAAATACGGAGTATGGAATACTTTGTTTGACATTGTCCAGCTTGATAACGTTGTTTTGGGAATAACAGCTTATATGACATTGCCCACCTTAGAAGTATTGACTGGAACATTTTCAAAGGACTACGTCAATGTTAATGAGTTCCTATAAAGGTGCTGCTCGTTTTTAATTCACATGATAGCGCACAACAGGTTTATATTAGCTTATGTGTATATACCATAATATTTCCGCAAAGCATCCTCTCGTCAACTTAACCTAACTTCACTTTCTAAGTTACCACCCGTTCTCTCCTCATTATCGCTTTCCTCTAAGAAGGTAGCTCACATACATATGCATTTTGGTAGGCATATTGATTCTTTATAGCCGAAAAGTTGCCCACAAGCAAAGTTATTTTGAAAATTTAAACATTTGCGATTCTATGAAGGCCCTTCATTGGGCCCAAAACTCAAAGAACTTTTTAATCTTACCACTACCAAACTACATAGACTTCAAGCACTTGTACACAAATAAAATAAATAAAAGTACATGTAGAGAAAAGGTAATAACCCAACAAACATAATTTCTAATACTTGATACACCATAGAGCATGACTTAGAAATATATGCATAGATACCATCTCAAGTAGTGTCGAGTAAAATATATGTACATAAATTTATTTTGTTTGTTAACATTTATATTGGTGTATGTAACATTACAACTCTCATTCAGTTAAGGAACGCAAATACATATATAAGGTTTCAAGATTTGAAAGCAATCAGTGAGCTGGATGCGAAACAGTACATGTGGTTCTTGTCGCGGAATAGTAACGATCTCTTTCTCGATTATCCGAGCCTATATCAACCGGCTAAATCTATTATCCGGCGTGCTGTCATTTTATTTGTTCAAAATAAAATTTCATGGTTAATTTATTATAATAATATTCTTTATACTATTAAATAACTTCTATTAACATCGTTTTTCGATTATCCATAATAAGACCGGTTTCGTGCAATCCGAGCATTAGCCGGTCATTTGCCTTCGAATTTTTAGTGCATTTATAAAACTATGGAAAGTAAGAGCTGGTATGATGCTTTGCACAGCTGGCAGCGATATGTACTTGCACACCATTTTGGAACCCAATGCTCCCGAATGATTAGTAATCTAATACCTTTGAATGATTATGGCTAATTAGTAAAACAGTCAGAGGTTCCCATACCCTAAATTCATTCTCAGGATGAAATCAAACTCGAGTGTATGTTGGGAAGTTACTGTTACAACTACAATTACATGTATGTTGTGTGCAATGCGTACATGTTTATTCTATAACAGTGTATGTGAGTTAGATTGTTTAAAGGATAGTGGACTTTAGATATTCGTATGTATTATGGTTTTACTGTAGACATAAAAAGTATTTAACGTTGGAGTATTTAGAAGTTTAGAGAGATTTTTTCAATATATACATATACATATATATTTTTTTTTCAAATATTCCATGTCCGTGTATGTATAAGCCGCGTGGGCTTAACGTTAACACCTACATTGAGAATTCAGACTCAAATACACTGTAAAAAAAGATTACATTTATTTTCGGATTAGGAAATTGAAAAGGATAAGGCCATTAATTTTGTTGAAGCAATAATTATAAGGTATAATTTTGTTCTTGCTCCCTATAATTTTTGGAAAAGTAAGGGTATCACCACCCTGTGATTTCTCTTTAGAATGCAGCAGTGCCTGGATAGCTTTTTTTACAATTTTCTGCACTGCAAATACATTGAAAATTAACTAAAGTCAGAGAAAGAACAGGACCCTACCAATGAGGGTGGGTTTGGCTGAAGTAGTTAGCACGTTGACTACAAAACCGAAGGTCCGGGGTTCAATCCCTGTATCCAACAGTCATTAAATAACAACACCACGAATTTTTCTTATGTGCGTTAGTGTCCCTTTGTATCAGTTGTTGTAGGAAAGTTCAAGTGATGAAGGCATAGTCACTGGTCACTTAACTATACCGACTTCAGCAGATACTAATCCTAATGTAACATCAGAGCGCCCTCCTTCGTTGTGTAGCAGAGTCATCGGCGAAGTAAAATAATCAATAAAATGGCTACAAACACAGCATAAAAAAAATTAATACGCCTCATTTAACATCAGAGAGGCGCTGCAACACTGCATTATAAAAACGTGCAAAAAGCAGAGTTGTAAAAGAATGAAGCTTTCCTCTATCTCTCCCTTCACCACCTGTCTTCTCTATCACTATCCCTTTCCTAAAGAAGGCAACACCTAGTAATAGTAGTAGGCATTAATTGCCTGAGTGTTACTTCTCTTTAAAAAAAAAAAAATATAGCTTTAGACTTGATAAACCGACCACCGGCAGATCCTAGAGTGGACCCAAGAGAAACAAATAGACACATTTCACCTGTTCGTGGACTACAAAGTTTCTTCTGTGATCTATTCAACATTTTGTTGTTTTGTTTTTGTATGGTGGTTACTGGAAATTGGGATTTTTTCACTGGTCACTTTGGACTGAACTACCCTTTGTGAAAAGGAAATCATCTTATGTTGTTTAAGCTTACAAGATGACGAGACAACGGCACACATTCTGCGCGAGTGTGTCGTCTTATTAACAAAAGAAGGCGTGTTTTTAATTCTGAGTTTCTGTGTTCAGATGATATTTAGCTTCTCAAATTTCTGTGCTGGCTTTCAAAAGAATACTCATAGAGAGCTTGACTTTATTTACAGATAAGGTATCATAGTGCCGGTTTTTGGTTGTTCCAAAGATGCCTCCCCTGTTCTATATAATATTGCACGCAATTTATGTCAATGTAGAGTGACTCCACAAGGTCTTAAGCACAGCTCACATGAGTTGTATCAGTAGGTCCCATTGTGATACCAAGTGTTTAAAATACCCATCTGGTCTGTCTTTATTGACCGCCCAACCAGGTTATTTAACAAACTTGTGAATTCTGCATAAATCAATATGACTGAGACTGGTTCAATATTAATTCTTCGAATGCTTTTGTCATTTTCTTCACCTCGGCAACTTCTGCAAAATACGTTATAAAAAAGTTGGAGCCTTTGGCCGTGTGCTCCAAATGGCCAGTGGCCATTGCTATTCTCCTTTTCCTTGGATTTCTTACAGGGCGGATTTTTCTGGTTCCATTACAGGTTTTTGCTCTTTCTAACATCGTTTATTTGCAATTGTTTGCCTCATTGGTTTCTCCAAGGATGGTGGCCTTAATAAAGGCATGCGCCCTATTGTTAACATCAATCTTCTCATGCCAAGGAACTCATGTAAGAGTAACCCGAGAATGTCTCACAATCTCTTCCAGAGATATCTGATATTTGTCAAGAGGCTTTTATGTGATATAAATATTTTGTAGGGTTCGAATGATGCCTTTGCTGTCAGGAACAGGAGAATATAAGTAACGAATATAGGACGTATCAGTAATTTTGGCTTGTATAGTACTACAAAAGGTTGGTATTTCACAAGGAAAGCTTAGCTGATCTTTGTATACACCGCAACCAACGCTGTCGAATGATTAAGATCCTTCGGTGGTAACTTGCAATTTTTGTTGCAGCAAATTTTTATGTTTTAGTAAGAAAGAGCGAGAGGGAAATACAAAGTGTATATCGGTGGCTTAATATAAAAAGGTCATATCTCAATTTTTTTTTTGAAATCGCGTTGTTAACGTTTTCTGTGAGACAACATATAATTGCATCCTCCTTGCAGATCTCAGTACGTTACAGTTCGAAATCAAGGACTTATAGCCACTTAAAAACTTATTTCTGCATGTAAATGCTTTAGTTTTTCTTGTGTTTTTTGCGTCTCCTATAAAATATCGAAAATTCTACTTCCGCCTTTTTTATATTAACACATTCAAAAACTGCTGCAATAAAGGGTATGGACCGGGACTTAAGGATGTATCAGTTACACTCGTGGTAAAACCTACATCAAAGCTAGGTGACCTTGGACGCACAAAGTAATAGAGATAATTTTTAATACATACATAAAAGTATACTGTGGACTGTAGTTCGGTTGTGGAAGTGTACAAAACTGAATGATCACAAGTCTTCAACATTTCTAATATAACTCCTTACACGAAACCATCTAATAATGATTTCTAGGAAATGCAGAGTTTCAATGTTGCTTGTGTGCCCTCTAAATAGTTTGTGCTTTACTTCGTCCTTGCTGAGCAAATTAGTTTCAAAAGTTTTCTTACTTACTCATCATATTTACTGTCGCATTTCTCTCTCTGTATTTAGTTGCCAATTTATTTGCTGTTTTTTCTCTTAGTTTTATTTTATAGTTGTTAGCGTCAATGTTGTAATTAAACTAAGGCTAGATGGTATTTTTTCGAATAATTTTGTTGTTGTTGTTATTGTTGTTGTTGTTGGAATTTTAGGTTACAAATCGTTATCGTGTGTGTAGTTACAAGTATGAAAACTAAATGCAACATTATGTGGCGTTAACTAAAAAGGCTTGTTGCTAAAGTGTATTTTCTTCTGCTATAATACGTACTGAGATCAATATCAGGGCTGCCAGAATTGATGGCCGACCCAACCACCAGTTTAGATAGTTTTTAAAATGCACAGCATTCATTTCATATATAAATATATATATACATATCGTTACCTTAATGTAGAAAGGCCCTAACTTATTATTTTTTTGAAATCCAGTTTTTTTTTCATATTTTGATATAAGAACATCTAATGTATCTAAAAATGTACAAATCGTGATTTAAAAAAAAAATTAGTTAGGGCCTTTCTATTTATATTAAGGTAACGATATGTATGTATATATTTATATGTTTCAAACATATGTATAGGTATGGGCCAAAATGGACAGCTTGTGAGTAATTGTGTTAAAATTATTAATATATAATTAATCAGGGAATTTTTTGGGAAATGTTTGCGTTTAAGGAGAATCGAGTCCTGAGCTGCTGCATTAAAATTGCAACATGAGAGTGTAACGAATTGAAAAAAGGGAAAAAGCTAAAATTTAAACAACCTCTAAAAAATATGAGCCTTGTTGTTCTTTATTAAGCAACTATTGTAAAGTTTAACCAGCCTGTTTGGTTGTTTGCGATTGTATAATATTGCCAAAATATTTTTCTGCTTAAAACCAAAAACAAAAATAAACTTCATTATCAATGAGTGTGTGATTGTATTTGGTGTAGTTAGTTTCTTTTTTTTTTGTTTCTAACAAGAAAACGACACCTTTGGTGTTAATTTGGGCAAACTATGCACATTAGTAACAACAACAACAACTACAAACAACAACAGCAATTGCAGCCAGCATTTAGCAAACAAACAACTGCAATATCAGCAAGCATCATTAAAAATAGTTAAACCACTGGCTTGTATTCGGAGAAGTTAAATTTAAAATCATGTAAGTTTTGGAAAAAAAAAAGAAAAAAAAAATGAAAAACTTCATATGTATAATGTTACAGTATGTAGAGTGCATAGTTAAAAATGTTTGTAGAATATACAGTACAAAATGTTCGGTTTAAAATTAAATTCTTATTAAGCCCTATACACTAGAATAGCTCATTGTTAAAGGCATATTCTCTTAAATATGTACAGTGGGACTGATAAAACTGTTAACAAGACAGATTAGAATTATAAGTACATTGGGGTATATCGAAAGGATACTTAAATAAGTCCTTAAATAAGTCAGTTAAGTTTAAAATAACGACAAGGAATCTTGCTTTCTAACAAAAGAAAAACACTTTGTAAATATATTATATAGCTGTGGAAATAAGGAAAAAGTGCTTGAGCCATATTTTACTGTTTTGCAGGAGAGCACTTTTAAGCGCTCAAGTCGATTTTTAGAAATTTATTTCCTTTACAGTTAAATTGGGAAATTCTCTGTTAACCTTTATTTTTTTTAAGCAAACATTCTTCTACACACTGTCGTTAAGCAGCTCTGGGTCGGAGAACATCTCTCGCGTCATCGTAAGGTGCTCCTGTGGCTGAGTGGTAGCGATGCTAGCCTCTCAGTCCAGAGGTCGTGGGTTCGATTCCCGCCATAGACCCTGGGTGTTTTCTGCAGACAAGCTAATCGCTTCGCGGGTTGTGTTTGTTTTAATAAAAAAAAAAAAAATTATTTCTTAAGTGTGGTTAGGCTTGTGTGTGTTGCTTGGCCTTCGAGAGTTTTTCGTCTCGCTCGCACTGGTTGACTGATTTGCCACGGTTAACCGTATAATCTTGCGGGTTTTTTGTGGAATTTCTTTAACAACCACGTTGCTAATTCCTATGTGAAGGCATAGGTCGTGTACAGTCAGTCACAAAACTTTTTAAACTACTGTTAATAACATCTTGGGCATATGGTCTTAGTTACTCCGCCCAAATTTGTGCAACACCATACTATGCAAATTTACTTTGTATGTTAAATAAATCAATAAATACTTCTACCCACTGTAAATAATACATTCAAGTTGAAATATACCAAAGTATAACCTAAATTAAGCTAATATTCGAAATGGGATAAGAAGTCTAAAAAAGATAAGTCGCAAGTCATAGTGCCATAACTTCCTCAAAAATCACACTAATTAATTGATTTTTTGACCAGGGCCACTTTCTAGTATGCAGATTACGGAGGTACCATTAACTCAAGATCAGCTTATCTCGACTCAAGCACTTTTTCCTTTTTACCACACATATATCGCTCATTTATTCAAACAACGTCATCAATCAAAAAATTTAATTTTTTTTTTGTCAATGATGCAGAATTAATCCTTATATTGTTTTTCGTATTGAGTACAAATTTCACACAAATATCTTGTTTACTCAACTCTTGAAAGCAAAATAAAATTTTCTTCTTCATTGAAGTTGTATGTAAATTGAAAACTTTAAATTCATCTTGTGGCAAACTAGTTTTTTTTTGAGTTATGACGTTCTTTGAGTAAGTGAGCGATATGTAATTTTTTTTTTGAAAAATATGCGAGCACAGAAATGAAAAACATTTTACAAAATTTCAACCTTTTTAGGGCGCAGCTTGAGTTTTTGGCCCACAATGACACGGTAGTTGCCTATTTTCTGTAAAAATATCAAGTAAAAAAAATTTTAATTTTTTAAAAGAATATTTAAGGAAACGGATATTTCCTCGTTTTTATGGTCCTTATGAAAAAATTGGTAT
Organism: Tachina lurida; assembly: GCA_944452675.1. Classification (NCBI taxonomy): domain Eukaryota; kingdom Metazoa; phylum Arthropoda; class Insecta; order Diptera; family Tachinidae; genus Tachina; species Tachina lurida. The sequence continues at coordinate 129,674,577 of OX101754.1, forward strand.
TATTTGCCTGAGATATAAATTTAAGTAGCATAGACAACAACCCAAAATTTTTGCATAACTCATTTAGAATCAGAGAACGACAAAATTATTAAGTTTTAAGTACTCTTTGAGTATTGGCCGTCAAACAACACGTATAGCTAAAAATAAAAAACAACTACGTGCATACATATTTATACGCATCACAAATAACTACAATTAAAATTTATAGACTGTATGAGCTACAATCATACGCATATGCACAAAAATACTCTGAGTATTAATTGACTATATATGCCCATATACAGGGCTATTTAATTTACATACACATAAAGTATGTTTTCAAATAGCCAAAACACATTTTCCATTCCATTTTATATGCACAAATGTATGTATATAGTGGCGAATGATGAATAGATATCTCGAGTATCATGTGTGTGATTTTTCTTGTCCTACTAAATATCAATACTCTGAGTATAAGCATACTCCGACTATAAGTATGACAGACAGTCAATGCGCTTGATACGCATGTGCCTTTTTAGTTGTAGCGTATTTTAGTTTTTAGCATAAACGAAGTAGAATCGGCTATAGTCATAGTTGCTGGAGAAAATAATGTAGAAACTTAGTTTAGAAAAGCTAGCCCTTTGAAAGGATTAGTAGTCATTGTAGAAAACAAGAAAATTCTACAGGTATCACACAATAAAATAATTGTGGTGCTGATGGCTCTTTAAAAATCAGATTTAGTGGCATTTCTAAAATAGTTTCAGCAACTTTGGAAAACTTATTAAAAAAAATTCCAAATTTTCCATTTATTGGTGAATATAGTCTTAGCCTTCATTCCAAGATATTCATAATTTTACTAGGTACCCATTATTATAACTTGAAGTTAGTTAAACGGAGGATTTTATTGGGCGCATAAAAAGTTTTTCATTATTATAATTTTACTTTAGCCTAAACTGAGCGATAATTAAAAGGCAGGTGTGTCCTACCTGGTAAATTAAATTAAATTTCTAATAATGAAAAACCTTTTATACGTTCGCTAAAATCTAAATTTAACAAATAATATCCCCTAGGAGTGTTAAATGGTTAACAGTGTGCTGTTAAATGCAAAATGGGCTCTGCTAAAAATTTTGGTTTTTGTCTCTGCTACTTTATATTCATCTTCTTATTCTCTTCATACGCCGCTAAGTCACAGATGATTGACGCCTTGGAGGATAAGATTCGGCACGTTAACACCGACTTACGGCCCCTATTGCTGTATAAATCTAATGTCAAAATATTATCTCTCAAATAATATATTTTAAAATTATATACCTTCAGAAAGACACTCGTTATTTAGATATTAGTGTGCAGGAGTAGTTGTTAACTCTTTAGTTTTAATTGATTTTTGTACGTTTGGTTTTAGTTTTTTCTCTTATATTATTTTTGTTACGGTTTGAAAATTGAAACCAACATGTTTGTTGTTGTTGCTCTTCATACAATCGTGTTGAGTGTATGAGTTAAAATTTCTAGAGAGAATGTGTGAGTTTATTATATGCTTGTGTAGGCAATTAAGTTTTAAGGATACTTAACTTTAATTATTACTATGATTACGAATTGTTTATGCAAACATACATACACTTTTGTTTTGCGGTACACACTGTAGTTAGTACTGCACACTAAAGTCTTTGTTTAAAATATTGTATTGAAAGTTAATTTTATTACGTTTAGCTGGAAATATTCTTGTCTCTAAGAAAATGTTACTGTTAAATTTCGTTTATGTTCGCATTCATCGTTGATTTTTATATATATATATGAAGTAGAGATGGGCTCGTGTCATGGTTTTTTGATGACACGAACACGTACAATTCAAAACGAAGTGTTCGTGACAGAAAATTTGATTTCGTGCTTGTTCGGGTTGTAACATGTTGAGCAAAATTAACACTATAAAACACGAAACGATTTTAGGTGTAAAATATGTATGCATGAAAGAAAGTAAAGAAAAAATTGGTATTCGTGTGCGCGTAGAGTCGTGTTGGAAAAATTCGACACGCGTCCATCTCTAATGTGAAAAGCTTGTGCGCGCACATCTAATTGAAATATTTCAAAGGCTTATAATATGCGCTTTAAGCTGTTTTTACACTTTTTTGACGTCTAGCCCGATTTCGTTAAATGATTTTATAGTTTAAGTTCCTACTGTATATGGACATTTCCACAGAAAAGTTCACGTTTTGTCACGCTACGTTTCTTTGTGATATATCTTGTTTTGTTTTTGTTGAACGCAGTTAATTAGAACAGCATGGCTCTAATTTACAAGCTTAATTGATTCGTGACGTAAAGTGACAAATAGCTAACGTGCCTGTATGCCCATATCAAAAAAAATTTAAAAGGTTTTACTTTCAACTGAGTTCAGGTGAAGAATAGAGAATTATGTATTACAGACGCTAGTTATCTTTTAACCATTGAAGGCGCAGACGTTGTCTTGCGCAATATGTGTTAGCATATCATTTCCTATAAGATGTAGAAGAGCTTGTATCACGGAGAGGGAAAGTAAGCAAGTTTTATAATCTTCTAAAGTTGTATATAGATTCCATTATACCCTATTTATTGGCGTTCCTATATGGCGATTCACCACTTGTCACTTGTGCACAGTCTCTCATGTGTTCTTTTGATATGTGCGACATGTGAATAGAATAACAAAAATTAAAAATTTAAAAAACCCCCGATATATCTAGAAAATATGTGATATCTTTTAAACGGCTGGACCGATTTTCTTCAAACATAGTTAAGAACCTTTTCGATCAAGTCACCTTTCGAACAGAAAAAACTAAATCAAAATCGGTCCAGCCGTTTGGGCTGTACGTGGACACAGACAGACACGCAGATACACAGATACACAGACAATCACTACAAACTTATAACACCCCTTTTTTTTGGTCGGGGGTTAAAAATTGAGAAATTTGCTTTGCTTAAAGTGCTAATATCCTTATCATATCTCTGCAGAATGCACAAAATTATAGCTTACAAAGGGCGGCGTAGTCCACTATATTATCTGTTGCCATGAATATTGCCAATTGTTTCACAATCACTAATTAACTGGTATAAACATATTTATTCCCTTGATTTTGCTGCAAATTAAGTAATATTTACTCGTATCCTTATTACAAGAATGTAAAAGTTTCTTGCCCTCACTAAATTTTCTTTACACTCTTATTGCTGTTGTACAATGTACACGTACGAGTGCGTAGTTGTCGTATAAGAAAATAATAATTGCTACAATTTTATGCCATGTATAACTATGAGCAAATCTTGTCGCACATGTTTTCAGAAAACTAAGGTACACAAACTTAAGAGCAAACAATACAACCACGACTAAAGCACAGTAGGAAATATCGTATAATGCGTTTATACGCTTCCTTATCTACTTACACATGGATGTATGTATGTACATATGTATGGCCCTTAAATGCTTTCTAATACGTGCTTACCTGTTGCAGCTGATAATGACAAATACGTGTTTAGTATAGCACGCTCTTGGCCAGTGCCGTTGGCTAAAACAGAATTGAAGCTGGGCCAATAAATCCATAAGAATAATGTACCAATCATGGCCAATATATCTGATGTGTAATTGGCACCCTCATATTTGCCAGGCTCATTTTGATCTTTAGATGGACGCATTATAAGACTGGCAGCCAAACCAAAGTAAGCGCCAAAGGCGTGCACTGTTATTGAGCCACCAACATCACAGACCTGGAAATTGAAAAACAAAAACATGTGAATGCTTAAAAAATGCTTTAAGACTAATTAATTTTTATTATTCATTTGTTTTATTTTGTAATTTGTATAGATTATAGACAATTTCTTACTGATTGTAAGACAATAACTGAATAGAACTATTAAATTTTTACTGTAATTCTGCCCTTTCTTTAATTAAAGAAATAAGAATTTAATTAATTTTTAACTTTTTTACATCATAAAATATCACTGGAGTAAATTTCCATTTTGAAAAATCTGATCAAAATCCATATTATGACGGTTGGTTAAAATATGGACTTTCCCAGTCGTTAAAGGTATTAAATGTTATATGTATTTAAATACAGGAGGCATAGACAAGGAACTCAGCTTAAATATTAAATAATATTTTGTCAAAAAAAAAAAAGAAAAAGAAGAGATGTGTCTTAGGACACCCGGTTATAGCTATGCTCCTTAGCTATATAAAATAAACCTAATATGTTAAATAACAATGAAATAAAAATATGTTATATATAATAAAACGTTTCGATTTACTTATTATTATTTTCTTTTCTAGCGCCATATGGTTAAATTGATGTATTGTTTGTGGCTGGGCGCTGAGGCTGTTAGCCGGCTTATGCATTAAACACATTCACCACAGCAAGCTACCGACTACAAAATGTCAAGGATAGAATATACATTTTTATATGAGAATGATTATATTGAAGACAGCAAGGCAACAGGGCGACAGATTGTTGTCTATGCTGATTTTGTCGTTGTACTCCAATTTAACTAATTTCTATTTTTTTTTTTTGGCTATAATGAGCAAATGCAGTGTTGCCGGTATAATACAAAATGTTGAATGAATGGCATCGAACAATTATTTCATATTATTTACAAAAAAAAAATATCCAAAAATTGATGTAAATAATAAATTGATTAATTTTTGTACTTTTACGTGAAATAAGTACATTTTAAAAGAAAAATTAATTTTTATAAATGCAAAATATATGAAAGTGGCAATACTGAACTATGTATTTGTACTTGAATATAAGCTGCAGATGGTGCTGCTGCCATCTCCAAAATAATTAAGTAGCTGGCTACGAGGCGACAAATGCTGCTAGCGGTATTTGAAGTCGTGTGTTCGTGTAGCCTGCTGTGGTGAATGTGATTAATGCATACAGCTGATCGGCGGTGTTCTCTTATTTGTGCTCATGTGGAAAAACAATACAAAAGCAAATTTAGCAATCCTTCTCATTGGTGTTTTTGTTTGTTTTTGTTTCCCTCACTTCAAACAACGAAAGAAAACAAAATCAAACAATTTGTTTCGTTTATTTTCGTACTCTGGTTTTAAGTATAAAGAAATCAAAACAAAAAAAAAATGTAGAACTGTAATAGTGTCGATTATATTTGTTGCGAAAATCAAGTCTTAGCTACTGTGTCGTGACATAAATAGCATAGCTATAAAAAGTAATTTTTATTATATAACAGAGGTATGTTTTTTTTGGTAACAGAGTGAAATTTAAAAAATTTCACTTTAGTGTCAAATTTATTTCAATTAAATATTTCATACATAATCCTTTACTTACACTAAATATGTGAAGCGCCACATATTCATTAGCAGCAAATAATGCAACCTCAAACAGGGACATAAACAGCAGTTGTATGGGTGTTGTGCGACCCAATAAAGCGCCCATGCTAATTAAAGGTACAGCTGCTGCAATATCAGCATCAATTATATTTTCCAATGAAAGGCTGCAAGCAAGAGAAATAGAAAAAAATTATATATTTCAAAGGAAATTTCATCCTTAAATAATTTAATGATTGTATAATAACTAATTTTATGTATTTTGTTTTTTGTGATGTATGTAATATAAAATTTGCTTTTGAAGCCTTTTAAAACTTCTGCAGTTAATGTCGTCAGAGCTGCTTTGTCTTGAAAGCTTTAGAGCTTGCTTCATAATTTCAATGCAATAATATTAGTTCTTAAAAAAAAAATAAATTGAAAAAATTTGACAATTTAAATTTATTTTTGTTGATTTTACATTGTAAGATAAAGTATCAATTTGCATTTTGACAAGCTTAATTTATTCTAAACTCATGCCCAGTGAACATATTTTAGCGATATGTCTCTAAGAAGTCGATTTGTCCGAAATTCATCTTATATATTTGATAGAGCATATACTCCTCATTTCCTAAAATTTTAATCCTTTAATAGCACAACAGTCTGAATATTTTAAATTTTACTTGAACTTGCTCGTGTTCTTATAAAGCATATACATGTATGTAATAGAGCTGAGCACAAACTATTTCATAATATAAAACTACTTTTTGGTTTGTTGTAATCTACTAAATGTCTCGACACAAGAAATATATGAGTTAGGGCCATTTTCACAACTTGCTTTTAGCTAAAGGCAAGATTTTGTCTGCTCGATAAATATCTTTGCCGATTTCGAACTGAGCTACCTTAGAAGTATCGCAAAGGTATTCCGGGTTTTTTATGAGTACCAACCCAATGAGGGTTGCAGCACATTCGCCAGAAAGCGTTTATGTCGGACTTTATATGAAATTATATAAGAAAGTATAATGTTTTTTTTATATATCCAGTTATCTAATCAGTCGAAGTATTCTCCGAGATTTTGTGACATATCATGTTTGCTATTATGTTCACATATACAAAGTAGCAAAGGTAGTTTTTATAAAAAGTACTTTTTGCAAAAGATATTTTAAAAAATGTACTTTTATGCAGAAGACTGTTTATAAAATGTAGTTTTATACACAGACAAAACAGTGCCTACTAAATACCTGATAAAATAGAACAAAATTAATAAGAAATCTCTATGGATTTTTTTCAATTAGGAAATCTTATTAATTTCATAGAGAAAACCTTTTTGAAAAAATCAAGAAGAAATCTTGTAGTTTTTATGAGGTTATCTTATTGATTTTTTCAATAAAAACAATAAAAAAAAATTGCGTCTTTATTCTCTGTACTTATGTATTTTCATTTAAATTCTATACCATATACATGTGTATGTATGCATGTGTGTAGTATGTTGTAGATGTTATTTATTTATACATATATACATACATACTCATTAGGTTATATTCTTAACTAACTTACTAACCAAGTATTGAACCAGCAAACTTCTACCTGATAGACACGCACTCTACCCAATATGCTAACAAGCAGCCTGAACAACCATTGAAATTATTGTGCAAACATTCTTTTACAAAAATGAAAAAGATCATGAAAAAAATTGGCTCTATGCCTATTTATAGATATGAAATAACAAGACACCTCATAAAATCAAGAAGATTTCCTTATTAAAAAAAAATCAGTAAGATGCTTTACACATACTCATATAGGAACCTACTAAAATCAAGAAGAAAACCTTATTGAAAAAATCAATAAATCCACCTAATAAAATCAAGAAGAAACCCTTTTTAAAAAAAATCAAGAATGAAACTCAATAAGAAATCCCTATAGTTTACAATTTATAAGAAAACCTTATAGAATTAGAAGCTTTTCTCTATGAATTGTTGTTTTGGTGCCAAAAAGTTGTGAATAATAAGATTTCTTCTTGATTTCATGTAGTTTTCTTCTTGATAAAATTAATAAGATTTACCACATAAAAACAATAAGGAATCTCTATGAAAAAATCTTCGCTTCCTTCTGCTGGGATACCCCTTAGCCTAAAAACGTTTCATAGAGAAAATCTTCTTGATTCTATGAGGCAGTTTTTTCTCTGTGTATAGAAGACTTTTTATGAAAGGTACTTTTTATAAAAATTATTTATATAATTTAATTTTTAAAAGGTATGTATGTATAATATATATATATATATATTATACTCTTATACCTTCGTATAGGTTAAAATTATTCTACTTACTTTATGATGCCATTTTCCATTGCGAAAAAACCTTTTGCCAATACCGACCACTGTACAACCAAAGAAGCTAAAAACAGCGAAAATCCAGTTGAGCTGTAACCATATTTGCGCAAAAATGTCATTAAGTAGCCAAAGCCGATGAATATCATTACTTGGATATCTTGAAAATCTAAAAGTGTAAACAAAGTTATGAATAAACAAACTGTTAACTTAAATAAGACAATATAGTTAATAAATTTTTAAAATTTTTGAATTATTGAAGTTCTTATTGCCCTGTTATTGTATACAATAATCTTATTTTTACACTTTATTAAATAATTTGATTCAATATACATAATTATTTGCCTTACAGCAAGGGACCAACCACGCACTTTTAGATAAGGAAGTGTAGGTTTGCCTTGTATGTCTCTACATTTAGTTATCAAAACAAAAGATTTGTACAAATTGTTCTTTTTGTTGTTCACTCAAATCGTTTAATAATTTCTTTGACACTAGAATGCACCCATTGTAAATATGTAATTAGCTAAATTTGACGTTTATTAAATATAAATGTCAAAGCTTGTCTATCAATCAAAATTTTTTAAAGCATGCTTGTTACATATTTATGTAATTTAAAATTAGTTTTATTTAAGCTCCAAAAAAAAAAAAAGTAAAAGTTGCCAATTATAGGATATATAAGTATATAAAAACTCTTCCATTACAAGCTAATCCATTTATTTATAAATAGCTTTCTTTTGTATGTTGTGTACGGCGTGTTATTATTTTCCAAAAAAAATAAAAATTTTTAAATTATTTAAAATAATACATAATTGGAAATTTTTAAAATATTTCGAATTTGCATTGCAATTTAGTGAAAAGCACTTTAACCGTGGGTGTGTGTGTGTGTGTGTGTATTTGTGTGTGTTGTCTGCAGCCGTATTTTAAAGTCATTAAATGGATTTTCTCTTTTGAACATTAATTCTCATTTTGAACATTTTAATAATTATTCGACAATATAAATTTATTTGTATAAAATTAATGGATAAATAAATAACACTTTCAAATTGGGCTTGAATTCATGGACACATATGTGTGTGTGTAGGTGTATGTGTGCGTGTCAACATGCATGCTGTGGTGTGTGGATGTATTAATTTGTGTTCGTGTGCATGTGTGTGTGTGTGTGTGTGTTTGTTTTTGCAATTGTAATCATGCAAAACAATATAAATTAATTAATATCTCTTTTTGCATATATTCACACTTCATTAGACTTAATCATTATTGAACTCTCGATTTTTGCGAGTGATAGAGTTATGAGGCAGGAGGGGATAGTCGAAAGACATCGTTTATGTATTCATATGTATGTTTATGTATTAGTATGTGTATGTGTTCATGGACATGTGTATGTTAATGAATATTTGTTTTATTACAGTAAAGAGAAAAAGTTCCCAAAACTTTTAACGATTAATTTTTGGCATTATATAGTTTAAATTTCGCTTAAAGTAACGCCAGTCAGAAATAATTTGGATTTGGAATTGGCTCAAATCAGTTGGTATAATGAACCAACCTGCTTTATAGCGATAACTCTTTGATCTCGAATCGGCTCTGAGAGAACTAATCAACTTTTAAGCAAATCACTATCCCATAGCCACCATCACGGCGCTCTGAACTTTCGAAACGCACGACAAACGCATGGTTATGCTTATTAATGACTACTGCTTTAGTTCGAATAACGAAGAAGAAAATGCTTGGACAAAATATCCTGCTGAAATGGAACTCAGAAATATAAGGAGGAATATAAGTGGTTTTCTCGCTGACTCCCCAAAGGACATCTTACCTCTCTCTTCTACTCCACACAGTTTAATCCTTCTTCTTAAGTCTAGCCTTCTCTATTTCACTCCTGCTTATCGTTGTCTTTTATTTTCCACATGTTTTACAAAAGACTCGTACTCTTGGACCCAAGTGGGCTTGAATTCCTTTACCTGTACTGCACATTTAATTAATTAATATGTTAACTTCTTTGTGAAAGGGCTAGAGTAGAAAGAATAGATTTAGAAGTGAGATGGATCGAGATAGAAAGCTTAATTCTTTTACATTTCTGCTATTACACGCTGTCTTAATTATGCAGCAGTACTAAAGCGCCTCTGGTGTTAAGTAGATGCATTAACTGTCCTTAGCTTTATTTGTAGCAATTTTATGAATTCTTTTTTACTTTGCCAACGATTTTGCTAACATTACCGACCAAGGAGGTCGCTGTGATGTAACATTAGCATAGAACAAATACCGAATCTGATTTTGGGGATATTTCCTCCTAATGACTTATTGTTTTTTAAAGTTGCAGGATATCTCTCTTCTAGGGTGGCGTTACACGTTGACTTCAAAACCGAAGGTCCTGGGTTCGAGCCCGGTATCCAACAATCATTAAAAATTACAGCACCACGCATTTTTCTAAAGTGTATTAGTGTCCAAAATCCCCTCGAGATTCTACAATCCTCCCTACTTCGCCATGAACTGTTGATCCTGCTTTCTACCCAATTATTGAGTTCCCTATAGCCTATAAACCTATCGGTAATTTCACCGATCTGTCCATAGTTCCCTAATCTAATGCCGACCCTATTTTTGCCAGCTCCTCGGCAATTTCATTTCCCTCAACACTACTGCAGCCAGGAACCCAACATAGTCTGACACTATATTTATCCATAAGCAAGTTGAGGGCTTTCCTACAGTCACTAACAAGTTTCAAAGCCTTTAGCGCTGCCTAACTGTCGACGTAGACGGTTATATTCTCACCTTCAGCTACATTCCTGGCCACTAGCTCCGTGGCCCTGAGCATCGCCAAGATCTCAGCCTGAAAAACACTGCATTCATTTGGCAGTCTGAAAGAACTACGAATTTTTGTTCCCAAGATATGGACACCAGCTCCTGTGCCTTCCCCCATTTTTGATCCGTCTGTAAAGACTGCACTACCCACACAACCAGTAAATCCAGTTTATTACCTTCGATTGCAGACCCCAGTTTCTTCCAATGGAGTTCCTGCATGCGTAGTAGGCATATTGATCCCTTTCTTTAGCCTTTCCTGCGTCTTCTTTTTCCAAGACAGCTTGCTATCTAGGAAAACACCCAAATAAATCTGCACGACGAATTTCGTTGTACGGCGGTGCTGTGTTCATTTTCATATGCACAAATGTGTTTTTTATTTTTTATGACGAAAGTTCGCACCGACAAATTCGTCGTTCGTCCCAGTTGTGTTCCTATCATTACTGCGAAAAACACGTACAATTTATCTGGCATCATTTTAGTTTCAGCTGCGAAACTACATGAACAGTACTTTTTTCGCACGGAATTATATCAATGTTGCTTTCTTTCAAGCAATAAAAGCGAGAAAATTTATAAAACAAACCGCAAGTTGGGCTACTTTAATTAAGTATATCCCTGCAGAAAATGAAACTGACACAAGAGTAGTCACGTAACCGGTCCCCAAGTGTTAGGGACCAGTCCGAGTTCTAGCACTTCCTATGAAGCGGACCAGTCACTTTTACATGGGGATGGCCTAGGATGGGGTTAATTGATACTTTGTATGACTTGTCACTGAACTATCCCATAAGGACCTATTCGATGTATAATAATATAAATTATTTATAAATGTCATTTCGACATTTAACTGTAACAATTAACGCTTATAAAATTTTTTATTGTTACAAGTGCAATGACATTTAATTTTTAATCTGAAAATTTTTTGAGATTCAAACCGACAACCTAGTGCATGACAGGCTTGCGCACTACCCACTCGACCACAGGGCCACTCATGTTTCAAAAGTATAAACACCAGTTAAGCTTGGGTTAATATACATATTTAAGTATAGTTTCGGGACTGGTTCCAGAGTCACATTAATTTACACTAGCATTATAACATTATATTTACACTACTTGATAGGTCCTGTATTCAACCACATCGAACATGTTTAGTGCCGTTTACTAATTGGCTCAAGATCAAGACGATTCATCAACAAAATGGTCAATATGTCACCATTTAAACGATATGTCTTCTTTCACCATACACTACTCCGTACCTTTGATAGCACCCACATTTTCTCCAGTTATAGGACGAGTACGTTTGGATCAATTGTCACCAAATTTTCTGCAGGGATGTAAAATTTTTCACGCGAAATAATCAATGTTGCTGAAAATATTTTTCACAACTTCGAACAGAGTACCAGGCTTAAGCACGAATCCTAAGTAGAAAAGTGACGAAAAAAAAATCGAAAAAGTTACAGTTGGTGAAAAACTACAGACTTACGAGTACATATGTATATCTTAAGTTTACTAAAATATACATGGTTCAAAAGGTCTTAGTCTCTTCTTTCTAAATCTGCTTATAAATCTAAAATCGGTTGATATTCAACTTAGTTAGAGGTTGATAAGTGCCTACGAGTACGAACAACCGGGTGTTTACCCGTAACTCAAGATTTTGGGGGTATATGGAAAATTTCAAATAGAGATTTTTCTTATGCTCTAGATATCTACCGGAAAATTAGTATCACGTCCTAGGTATTTCCTTTTCATTACCTTTTGTCACCCAGTGTTATTGTAAAGTGGAAGTCAGTATATATATATGTACATATATACTATATTATAGAATTTATATCATCACTTTTTTTTATCGCTTACTGTTTATAAGTTCAAGCATAATGGATGCACTTATATGCACTCGTTGCATTTAGAAAATTTGCCAACAAAACTGTTTTATTTAAGAACTTTTCATCTAGACACAAACTAAATTGCCAGTAACTTAATCGAAGTATGGAAATAATCTCTTTGGAAATACTCTTAAAAAAACTTTGATTCTTATGAATATATCGCTGCTTTCTTGCCACATAGTCGTAACTCAATAAAGCTAGTTTTGCAAAAAAAATCAGCTTAAATGAAGATTTAATAAAAAAATTTCTTCTCTCGAGACTTGAGTTTAAAAATAGCTTTCAAACATAAAAATATTCCATAGTTTTTCAATGAGATTAACTGCGATATGATGAACTATAACTCCAAAATCGCATTTCTAACTTATCACTATGTTTCAATAAACGAGCGATATGTCGTATGTATTTCATATATTTGCTGCTTTAAATTTATATTAAAATATGTATTGTTTAAATTTCCCACACTTGATTTGTTAACATCATTTGACTTTTTATTTTATGTGAAAATCTTAGCGAAACGGATGTATAATATTTTTTCGTTTGCTTAAATTTTACTAATTAATAATTTTAAGCGATTTGTTAAAGCATTTTTGAAAATTTAACTTTGCGTCAGTTATAATTTTGTTAATTATAATTTATATGTATGTATACAAACATTATTTTAAATTGTTTTGGGATCTAAACTGCTTGCAATTAGACCAAATTAAGAGTATTTAATTTGAAACATCTCATATGTTCAATTTGTTTTTATGTGTTTCGCTGTATATGCACATACTAGAGATGAGCGCGTGTCTAATTTTGCCAATACGACACAACACGAACACGAATACCGAGAAGCTCAACACGTACGCGAAAAATTTTGTCAACACGATACTGCACAACACGCACGAAATATTATTGTTGTAGTAGTCGTATTTGGAAATCAGAAAATTTAATTGATTTTTTTCAAGAGTCGCTTTTCAAAACATGACACCAAGTTGGCACTGCCAGCTGATACTATCTGCCACCACAGCTAATACTATCGGTTTACGTACAGAACTTTAAGCTTCAGAGGCCCATACAATATCAACAAATATGCTGGTGTTGTGTGTTTGACAACACATTTGGGACGTGCGTGTTCGTGTCACGAAAAAAACGCGACACGCGCCCATCTCTAATACATACTCGTTTATCGTGCCATAACCGCCAAAAAAGCTTAACCGACATAATTTTCGAACTTAATTTTTTGACCAAAATCGATTATTTGCGATCGTAAATAGTCGATTTTCAACAAGATATCGAAGTTGGAAAAATGTGTCGCTTAAGCTATTTTAGCGGTTATGGCTCGATATATTCCTGTAATTTAGCAAATATGCAGTTCATATAAACCCATTAATAATGAGTGTTAAGTGTTTATTTATTTATTATTAATTAACTGTTGTGTTGGGAATAGCAAATGAGAAATCATAGTTTTTTTGTTTTAAAATTTAAACACTTATGATGCAAAGTAAATATTAAGTGGACCTTAGCTGTTATATAGGATGCGATGAAATTGGATTATTTTTCAAATGTATTCATATGCATTAAAAAGTTTTAATAAAATATGACCTTATGTTGTTTTATGTGTTGAATTGGCTACTAAATTTATAATGTTTTGCTCAATTTATACTTAATTATTTTTAACTTTTAGTGCTTGTCTGTTAGACGTGTTACAGTATTTTTAAAGTAGTTTTAACGTGTGCTTATAGGCAATCAGTTGGCTGGAAATATCTGAAATGTTATGTTAAATTTTGATAAGCGTAGATTCTTTAAATTTTTTTCATATTAAAACCAATCGTTGCTAAGCCCTCCCAAACAAAAAAGTAATTTTTCAAATCGGAGTTTCAAAGTAACAAAAATGCAAGAAAAACCGATCAAAATCTAGTTTTCATCATATATCCCTGTTTTCTAGTCATGACTCATGAGTATATTTATGATAAAGTGCGTATAGGTACATACATATGTATGTATGTGTGTGTGTGCAAGCTTGCAAGTGTGTTTGAGTATGTATCAGAGAATGACAATGAGTACTAAAAAAATACATACGTAAGTAAATAGTTTTAATTGAAGTAACTGCCTATAGTCATAATTGTAGCGCAAACAATTCATACGCTCGCATATTTTCTCTCAAGCAACTCTGACTATAGCCGATTACAACATACAAGAGCATCTCTACCTCGTTTATGCGAAAAAATAAAATACGCTACAACTATAAATAAAAACATTCATATCAGGCGTATAGTTAGCCATACTCAAAGTATTGAAATTTAGTCGGACAAAAAAAATATACTCATGATATTCGGGATATTTATTCATCATTCGCCACCATATATATACATACATTTATGTAGATAAAATGTGTGTACCTGTTTGAAAACATGCTTTATGTGGGTGTGTAAATGATATAGCCCTGTATATACGCATTTATAGCCGATTAATAGTCAGAGTATTTTTATACTCATACAGTCTATAAATTTTAGTTATTGTCGCTTGTGCTGCGTGGTTAAAAATAAACATAGTTCCTAGATGTTAGTAGTTATACGTGTATTCGGTTGAAAATTAATGCTTGTTTTTGCATATGAGCGTGTTTTTTATTTGTAGCTATACGCATTCATAGTTGTTTGACGGCCAATACTCAAGGAGGACTCAAAATGAATATGTTTTCATTCTTTGGGATGATGTAAACCTTTCATAACATAAGAATAGCTTAAACGATATGACCCCAATTTTCGGTATTCTAAAGAAATATTGACCTCACTTGGATTTTATAATATGATAACCGATTCAATTTAGTAAGTAGACTTTGAAAAATGTTAAAAATTAAAAAAAAATAAAATTTTTTCAAATAAATTTTAAACTACTAAACCCATTGAATCTTAAATCTAATTAATTTTGTTTAAACTAAAACAAGTAGGTTAGGTTAGGTTAGTAAGCTGCTGGTAAGGAAGGGTGAAATTTAGAGTCCAGCTCACTTGGGTCCAATTCAATGATCCCTTTGTGATACCTGTTAGTTGAAGAGAAGTTAGTGAGAGAAGATGATAGGGAAGGGATAGTGATAGAGAAGACAGGTGTTGAAGGAAGAAATAGATGAAAGCTTCATTGTTGTACAACTCTGCTGTTAGCAATTTTTTTTCATTAATGCTGTGATTGCAGCGCCTCTGGTGTCAAATAAGGCGTATTAAATTTTGAAGCTGTATTTAAGTAGTCATACATTTTATTTTACTTCGCCGATGAAGGAAGGCGCTCGGATGTTACATTAGGATTAGTATCTGATGAACTCGGTATAGTTTTTAGTGACCAGTGCCTTATGCCTGCATCACTAGAACTTTTCCACTGATACAAAGGACACTAATGCACACCAAAGCAAGTACAATTGCTGCAAATTTGACAACTCTTTCGAGATATATTGTTGAGAAATTTTTTTCCAAAAAATCGCTTTCTTTCGTACTACTAATACAAAATTAATAGACTAAAAAACATTGCAACATTTGTTCTTTAATTTAGTATAAAATTGTCGTAGTCGAAATCGAAATACGACACTCGTAATAATTACCCCAAAAGTTTTTGTCAAAACGATTTTTAGGCCCCATTTACTTTTCTGGACTTGACAAACTTCGTCGAAAACCGCGAATTTGTTAAATGGTTGTCAAAAATTTTTAAACATTTATTTAGTTTTATTATCCCAAACATCTACATATATACTTTTCAGCGCCTTGATTTCGAAATGAGCGTGGAGTTGCAGCAGTGATCTGAAAGGTCCCTAGAGTGGTTTAAAAAAAATTGTGCCGGTCACCCCCTAGGATTAAAGATAATGCAAAAACAATTCCAAAAATGTATTTTTATATTTTTTTGCCATGCCTACAAATAGCGCCCTTTAAGTATTTTGTTCACTGTGTCGCCATTTTTAGGCCGATTATAGCATTTTATATACCGATGTTCATGGCTCCGTAAGGGCTACATTTATGTCTTTAATAATTTTTTATTACCACGTCATATTCTAGGCATTACATTTTAAACTCGGTTCGTACTCGTCCTAATGCTAAATAGTTTGTATGGAAGGCGAACTTCTCTAAAGGTCACTCGTAGTACCTATTTTTACTCTTAAATGTTTTTTTTTTTTTGCCCGATTCCACGAATTCCTTCGTTTTTTTCCCACGAACATAGAATCTCGTCGAAACGTTTCTCGAGTATATTTTGGCCAAGTATACATATTGTTGCCTTAATATAGAAAGGCCCTAAGTCATTATTTTTTTTTTTTAAATTGAGATTTTTGCATTTTTCCATACATTAGATGGTCTTCTATCGAAATATAGAAAACAATTCGATTGCAAAAAAATAATGAGTTATAGCCTTTCTGTATTAAGCTTATATTTAAAAATTTATTTTCTTCAGATCACAATTTTTTTTTCAACCAATATTTGTTGCTTTCAAATGGATTCTGTGCCAAAACCGTCTATTTTTTCATATAAAACTAATTTTTGTATATTATTACTATTCTTTTATATAAAGTAAAATATTAATTAACTTATTCAAAATTAAAAAAAAAAATTTTTTTCTAAAGATTTACTAAACTTGAATACTCCGACAGACTGCCACAACACGGTACGAAGGACCATCAAAATAACATTGTTATAAATATTGAATCGTAAATAATTGGCGCAATGATGCTAATTTTTTTTGTGGCTTACATTATAGTTCGCATTGATATATAAATAAAAAGGATTCAAGTGTTAGTAAATTAAAGTTTTCTAATATAGTTTTAACTAAAGTTTTTTCTGAAATTTTAGAAGCTTAAATAGAAGCTATTGAAGTGTTAACTGACTTACTTTTAATAACCAATGATTTCCAATTATTTCCATTATTTTATCTTTTTTGAAATATTTCTTTAAATATTTTTTTTATTATAAAAAAATATAAGATCTTAATTATAGATTATTTTACGCAGTTGTTAGTTGGCTTTTATACATTCTTTTTTTTTCTAATTTAAATAATTTTATCTTGCTGCTAAAACTTTTCGCGTCAATACGTATGTATATTAATTTCTTTTTCATTACCAATGATCCGTAAACACATAATAAATTTTTTTAATTGTTTTGCTTATGAGCATTTATTGCTTCAATTTATGTGATAAAACTTTTTTTTTTGTTTATATACACACTTTTTGGCTCGTTTTAATTACTTGCGTTTCGTTTTTATTTAAAAAAAAATATTTAAACAATTGTCCAGAAGTTAAATAAAAATGAAACAAACACATGTTGGCTATAAATCGAATCTTTAACAATTTATAGACAAGCAAATTGTTAAATCGTTAAATGAGAATATATCGTTTGAGAAAAAATAATAGAATGAGATCAAAACTATTAATAGAATAACGAAAGTAGCAGTAATGACTCCGGGAGAGCCCTTTTGGATAAGTTGATAGCAAAATGTGTTTTCGAGATTTGTGGGGATAAAATTCTTTTAATATAGAGGGAACTTTTTGGCAACACTGGTTTATAACTTTTAAATATTTTTTTTATGTTTGTGCATCTCTGTGGCTCTAGCAAAACTTAGAATTGTAAATGAAAAATAGTTTGCTGGAAATATATTTAAACCAATATTTCTCGTATTCTATTTCCACAAACTGTTTTGTTAAACATAAACATATATGGACATGTATATGCTATTTCTAAGTAAATCACACCAAATAAATAAAGCGTAGTACTAAGCTATATTTTATATATAAGATTTATAAATCATTTGCTATTTCTTTTGAACTCGTGTGATAGAAGGATGGTCCTTTTATATTTTTTAATAGGAAAATTTTCATTTACTTCCGCAAAGTCATAACTAAAAATATTGCAACTATTTACTTAATTATTATTAATTATACATATGGGTAATTCCAGAAAAAAGTCAACCAAAAAATTTTTTTTTTGCTAGAAAATTTTCGTTTTTATTTAATAATAAAGCATAAAGGTCTATACTTCACAAATGTAAATGCATTTTTAATTTTTGAAATTTTTTGACCGAAATATGTGACTTTTAAAAGAAATATTTTCCTACCTGAGCCTTTTTGTTTAGCGATTATTTAAAGTAATCTGTATTATTTTTCTTTTTTGGTAATTTGCAACTTTTCTACTATTAACAACCTACGGCTTAATAGAACAACAGGAGGATAATGGAGTTCTAATAAGGGAAGTTGTTTCAGTTTGCTTCCACTTATACCTTAATAAAATCCATATTTATTAATTTTCTTCAGCAGTAAATAATCATTTGTTATTGTTTAACTACTTTTCAAATAAAGTTCAATCAATAATAGCAAAGTTACTGCGTTTAGTTCACTGGGGAAAAAAATGTCGCGTCCGTCTTGTCGCGTCCGTATTTGTACTTTAGCCATTTAAAAAAAAATAAAACAAAATTTTCGTATTTCATAAATCTACATATAAATGATTATCTTTCACCTTCATTTCCACATTTACAAAAAAAAAATTCTTCATAAAATTTCGCTGAATTATGTATATTTCTGTAAGTGCACAAAAATATCTTCAATTTTTGTCGCGTCCGTTTCTCGCTGATATTTGCTTATTTCTTTTTACTATATTATTGATATCGCCAAAAATTTTTTCTTAAATATACTACTCCTTCATTACTTTAAGACACTTAAGATATATATTGGATCTATCCATTCATTTCTTGTTTTTTGCTCAAATAAAAGTGTACGAATGTCGCGTCCGTCCGTCGTAATATACGTAACAAATATAAAAAACCAGTTCCGAACCGGATAAAAAATATTCTATATTTGAATATGGCAATGTAGCTTTCCATTGGTGAAAGAATTTTTAAAATCGGTTTACCGATTTGGGCGCCTTAGCATAACACTTATCATATTACTAGGATAGGTTAGGTTAGGTTAGGAAGGGTAGTGCTATACCGCACCTCCACTCGTTGACTCAATTGGGCCCATAGTGATTCCCTTCTGTTGCCCAAAAAAAAAGTAATATTTAAAATAATATGGAGTACTAGTTTCCGAAATGCTGGTTCTTGCTCTGACAGAGCAGTTACCCGTCAACGCGCCTGTCATGATTCGCATCGCTCTCCTTTTCATGTCCAGTAGCAGTTTAGATTTTCCTGAGCCAAGTTTTGGCTACAAAACCCTCGAGACTCTATCCCTGCGAGGCAAGTACAGTCGAACTTCCATAACTCGAACTTCTCTAACTAGCATTTTCTCTAACTCGAACTAATTTGGTTGGCAGTAGCGTTAAAAGAACAAATCACATACAATTCTGTAACTCAAAGTCTCCGTAAGTCGAAGTTTTTTTTTGGGATAATGGTGATTCGAGTTATGGAAGTTCGACTGTATTTAGTAAAGTTAATCTTAAATAATTGTAGATTTGGCAAGTTTAGCGGAATTGCTTCTAAGGCTATACAGAATATTCATTTAATTGAATATTGAATACAGTAAAGATATTAAAATTCTGTGAGTTTAAGAAACATTTTTAAAATTTTTTTTTGACTAGTTTTACAATTAAATTAAAACTATTGTTATTCTTCTACCTGCCAGGATTGAAAATGTATATTTTTTTTTATCAAAAACATTGATACGACTAAAAATGCAGCAGCATGAAAATAACTTAGTTCTAAAGCCCTGCCTACCCCCGCCCTTTTTTAATATGATCAATACTCACGTGGATATTTTGATTGTTCCTGTTCGTGTGCTCCTGCTGCCTTCTCGCCATCTGGCTGCTTGTCAATTGGCAATGCACTTTTATCGTAACGCACGAACCACCAATATAATGCCAGGAAAATGATTTGCACAATCATGAGGGCCACAAAGCCCGTCTGTTTTGTTATAGATGAATGCATTGTCACTGTTAGTGTTGCTTGTATGGCTTTGGCAAAATATTGCTGCTGACGAAAGATGCTGTTGGTGATTCCTATTTTATTTATTTTTGCTAAACATATATTTACTTTACTTTACTCCTGCTGTACTATTTTGTAAACACTGGCTGGCACTCTTGCCTTTCCTTTTCACTTTATTTAAAGGATCTCACTTAGAACACTTAGAAGAAGAACAAAAAAAGCATATGCATGTATATTTTGCTCTCTGTTGGTCTGTTTGAACTTCAAATTAACACTTTTAGTGAGCTGAACACGTTTTGGGAATTATTAACAGGATTTAAGTTTTGAGTGCACGTTAGTTGTGTAAACTGCAAAAAAAAAATTAAAAAGAAAGAAAGATCCTGCACCAACACTAGCACGCTACCACTCACACACTTCTTTTTTCCTTTCTGCCAATATCAATAATATTTTTAGTTAGTTTTTTGTTAACACGTATTGGGGTTGAAAAGTTTCTTGTTGGTTTTGTGTTTAAAATACGTCTGTTCTCAGCAGACGTTAAAAGCCTTTTAAATTTTTTTCACATTCAATGTGATTTTAGTTGTAGCGCAGCGTATGTGCGATTTTATTTATTTTTTTTTTCATGGTATTTGTTGTTGTTGCTGTTAGATATGTGAAAATTTTCTTTTTTTTAATTTGTATGGCATAGAGTTTTTATTTTGTATCACTATATCGAAAAATAAGAAAATAAAAATATATGTGAAATAAATCGCCCGACGCGCTCTCTTAAAGTTTAAATGCACAGCTAAAGCGGTCAGCCAGTCATTTCGTCACTTAAACATTTTCAACACATTATCAAGTTCTTTATTTTTATTTATTTTTTTATTTTTTTGCTTCATACAACTCTCGTCCGTCTATCCGACCATTTATTTTATTTATCCATCGCTTTTGTTAGGCGCGTTTGTGTGTGTTTTAGTGCATGCGAATTTGTGAGTGACAAGATACGAACGAAGTACTTGTCATATCCGAGGTACTGGTATCAAAATGTATAATAGTCAGATATGCAGCATGTTGTAGTGTTTGGTGTTTGGCTTTGTGTTTTTATGTACCAGCCATATGCTACAACTAGGAAAAGGGTATGCAATGTGTGTTCCTCTTTTTGTAACACGCCAGCAAAAAATTACACATTACCATCAGAACTACTTGCCATATAATGACTTACTTTTCTGATTACCAAGTATCATTACTCGCTTACAAAGGAACAGCTTCCACCAAAAATGCTTAAATCCAAATCCGATTATCTTTTATGAAATTTTTTGCTGGGACATTTTAGTTTCACAACTTTATATTACTAATGAATTTTTTTTTTGCCCTTCCATCTTTAAGGCTTGTTCGTAATAGATACCTTTAAGATCTTTCTCCAGCTGTTGGCAAAATAAGATATTTTTGTGATCTTTCATTATAAATTTATATGTATATATTAGGGTATATATTAATCGGTTAACCGGTTAATGTCTACCCGATTAACTGATCTGTAAATTTAAAATAGGCATTTTTTTCGATTAATGGTTAAACCGGTTAACCGATTAACCGACGTAAATTTTTTTTATATTTATGTTTTGATCAGGCCAAAGTTTAGATCGTTTTGTAGGCCAAATTACATGTGATAATTATTAATGAACAAATAATAAGTAAATATTCCTGCAAACACTTAGTACAACGGAACAACTAGCTGTTTTCGAAGGCCACTACACTCCACTGTGTGTGGTGTCAGTTGAAGTAGATTTCGGCTTTATATACTCACACAGAGAAAACAGTGCCTACAAAATACCTCATAAAATAGAACAAAATTAATAAGAAATCTCTATGGTTTTTTTTTTCAATAAGGAAATCTTATTAATTTCATAGGGAAAACCTTTTTGAAAAAAATCAAGTAGAAATCTTCTAGTTTTTATTAGGTTATGTTATTGATTTTTTCAATAAGGTTTTCTTGTTGTTTTTATTAGGCGACCTCATAAAAAATAAAAAAAATTTGCGTCTTTATTCTCTGTACTTATGTATTTGCATTTAAATTCTATACCATACATATGTATTGTATGTATGTAGTATATTGTAGATGTTATTTATTTAAACATACATACATACGCATTATGTTATATTCTTAACTAATATGCTCACCAAGTATTGAACCAGCAAACTTCTAACTGATAGACAAGCACTCTACCTAATATGCTAACAAGCAGCCTGAATAACCATTGAAATTATTGTGCAAACGTTCTTATACAAAAATGAAAAAGATCATGAAAAAAATTATCTTTATGTCTATTTATAGATATGAAATAACAAGACACCTCCTAAAATCAAGAAGATTTCCTTATTAAAAAAATTAGCAAGATGCTTTACACATAATCATATAGGAACCTAGTAAAATCAAGAAGACAACCTTATTGAAAACATCAATAAGGTAACCTAATAAAATCAATAAGAAATCCCTATAGTTTACAATTTATAAAAAAACCTAATAGAATCAGTAAGTTTTTTTCTATGGATTGTTTTTTTGGTGCCAAAAATAACGGAAATTGAGTAAAAAAGTAGTGAATAATAAGATTTCTTCTGTGGTTTTCTTCTTAATAAAATTAATAAGATTTACTACAATAAAAAATTTCTATGAAAAAATCTTGGCTTCTTTCTGCTGGGATACCCCTTAGCCTAAAAACGTTTAATAGAGAAAATCTTCTTGATTCTTTGAGACATTTTTTTTCTGTGTGCAGCCATTATTGCAAGTGGAATATGTGAATTGTTTTGATTCAGCTTATTTCAATTTGCTGAAAGCTTTTTTATAGTGGAAGCTAGATTTTACCATCTCTAGATTTACAACAGTGGCATTGATTTGATTTTTCAAGTCAAATTTAATCAATACTAAAGAAGAGAATTGCTGGCGGGGCAAATCACGGCATTCGATACGATTCGTAATTTAAAAATATTTCCATATAAACTCTATTGAAATATTTTTAAATGACGAGTCGTATAGATTTTTTTTTTTATTTTAAGCGTTTTATTTCGTTTTTGGCGATTTTTTCGGTTTCTACGATTTATTTTAGTTTTAGCGATTTCTTTTGGTCTTAGCAGTGATTTATATTATTTTTAACGATTTTTTTCGTTTTGGCGATTTTTTTCTGTTAATAGATTTTTGAAGATTTTTTCGGTTTTTGGTGTTATTTTTTAGTTTTGGTTTGGCGATTTTTTCGATTTCTAGCGATTTAATTTAATTTTAGCGCTTTCTTTTAGTTTTAGCCGATTTGTATTATTTTGAGCGATTTTTCTTAGTTTTTGAGCTTTTTTTGTTTTGGGGATTTTTTCGGTTTTTTGCCATTTTGTTTCTTTACATCGATTTTAGGCGATTTATTTTAGTCTTAGTGCTTTTTTTTTAGTTTGGCGCTTTTTTTTCGTACTCATGGATCTTTTTGGTTTTTGACGTTTTTTTAGTTTTAGCGTCTTTTTTCGTTTTGGGGTGTTTTTTTTAAGTTTTTGGCGATTCTTTTTTCGTAATTTGGTAATTTTTTTTTAATTTTGGTCGTTTTTAGTTTTCGTGATTTTTGAAAATTTCTTGAGTTTACCTCTTACTATTTCCAAGACACAGCAAGTTGTCAAAACCACATAGTCAAAATATTAAATTATTAACTGATATAACACCCTTTAATTTTAATTTTTTTAAATTTAAGTGTTAGTTGTTGTAGGCTGTTTTGAAAATTTCAATCGTCTATAATATAAATGTCTGTATATTACATTAGGATTTCAAAATTTCTCCTTGCTAGATTTAGAACACCCTTTAATTTTTAACTATTATGTTCTACATATTCTGTGAAAATTTGATGTCTGTAGCTCTTACGGTTCTCGAAAAAACTGCCTGTGACGGATAGACGAACATTGTAGCGAACCTTTGGCGTACGGAACTCTAATAATCGACATAAATAGTTGCAGGAATTTCATTTATTTCTCATCCTAATGAAATTTTAAAACTATTTGGAGCTATGCTCCTTATGGCGCGATACAGGAGCTAGGACGTGATTTTCGTCACAAACATAATACACATTGTTACAGTTATAAATTTATTTTTGTTTTGATTTCTTGGTACTTAAAAGCAGAGTACGAATATAAACGAAACAAATTGTTTGATATTGTTTTGTTTCGTTCTTTGAAGTGAGTGAAACAAAAAGAAAACAAAAACAATGAGAATGATTGCTCAACTTGTTTTTGCATTGTTTTTGCACATGGGCACAGGCCAGAGAACGAAACCGAACGGTTGTAAGCTGGCTAACAGCCGCCACCGGCCACACCACATACATTAATCGTAGGCAGTTAGAAAAGAAATTAATGGGAAATAAATAGAAACGTTTCGAAATATTTGCGGCGAATTTGACATCATCATATAATATAATTTGATTGATTTGTTGTTTAACACATTAGGTTTGGTTTATATATGTAGCTAAGCAGCATAGCTATAACCGGGTGTCTAAAGACACCTCTTTTTTTAATTCTCAGTTTGCACTCTGATTGATTTTCTTTAGCAGTTGTGGTAGGTAGGGTGTTACTAAATGCACTATGGACGTTGCTTTAGTTTTAGTTAAATTTATTTAGCAGTTAATTTTATTTTAAATTTTTAAATTGCTTTTCTCATTCAGTTTATTTTCTGCTTATTTTCTCTGCATGGCTTAAACGATTTAGCGCAAAATTTCGCTCAACTTTAATGCAATTTGTATTTTTATTATTTTTTTGTTAAAGAAATTGTAAAACAGAAACATTTGGGGGTGTGCATGCACTGCAGTCTGTTTTAACTAATTTATTTAATTTCATTTTATTTTAGTTTAAATATTTAATATTGCAATTGGTTGTGCTGTGTTTTCAATTTTCTATAAGAGTCAGTGCATCAAAAAAGGTCAAGTTGAATGTTAATCATTTTGTGCAATAAGATGTGCTACTCGTATATTAGGCCTTGTCGTTTTAATTTTAAAAGGACACGAAAGGTACTTTATTTGATTTTTGAGCTCATTCAATTGGAGTCATGGAATGGTGTATAAATATAAGGTGTTCAAATTGGTCGATGATATACATATATTCGGCATTCGAATTGAAAAAAAATATATACATAGATATATGTTCACTACTACAAACGATCTTTAATGTTTCTTACTTAACCAGGGTATCGATCGACCCCTACAGCCTAAATAGTAAGCGTTATATATTTCCTATCAATGAAATTATTAAAAAAACTATTTCTAAAGCTATTTAGTGGGGAGGTAAGGCTTTATATTCAAATCTAATTTTATAAGCAGAAAAAAAGAGACTCATATTAAAAAAGCTCCCATCATCATACTCATGACGTTTTTGCAATTTCAAACTAACATCATTTTAATTGTTATAAAATTGCAATAACGAAATAAGTTGGAAGGGAGGTGGGGGGGGGAAACGAAATAAGTTGGAAGGAGGGTGGGGGGGGGGGGGGGAACGACGATAAAGATAAACATTTATTTACATTTAAAACTTTTACCAAACTAATCCCATTAATCCCGCAATATGAAAATAAACATTATTTTAAAATTAAAACTGCATACAGATTAAAACCGAACAAGTTTTAATTAAATTTGAAACTATGTTTTTTTTGAGTCTTTTTTACTTGGAATAAGTAGAAAAAAAAGAAAATAAAATTAAAATTATATGAAGAACTAATATAATATAATAGGAAAAAATATGTATGTATGTATGCATGTTTTTTAAATTAGATTTTGAATGATAACTATCAATTACATTTGACAACAGCTTAATACGAGTACTACTGTACGTGCTCTTAAATCAGCATAATTTATACAAATTATAGTCAGTAACTAAGGTAAAAAATTGTAATAGAAAAAATAAATATTTTTAAAGAGTAGTTAACACCTTTTTCGTGTTTGCAAATAAAATGAACATTAATATACTCTAGTTAATAATGACTTGAGTAAATAATAACAAAATGAGGGTTTAAGCACACGCTTTATTTGCAAGTTTTGAATTCAATATTTGCTGTTTATCAATCATGTTATAATAACTTGACCTTTTAAAAAATTATACTTTGTAAATAATAATAAGCATGTTTTACAAAAAGTGCGCTTTTCGCAATAAGTACCTTTTACAAAACTTCCTTTTTGAATAAACTACGTTTTGCATAAAATAACTTTTACAAAAAGTAATTTTCACACAGAGTTCCAGTACAAGAAGAACCTTTAGCAAAAAAGTCCTTTTTTAAAGTACTTTTTCAAAAAGTACCTTTTCTAGAAATTACCTCTTATAAAAGTACCTTTTCAAAAAGTAAAATTTTCAGAAAGTACATTCATAAAAGTACCATTTTAAAAAGTACCTTCTAAAAGAGTTCGTTTTTAAGAAACTACCTTTCGGAAAAGTACCTATATAGAAATGTACATTTTACTTTGTAATCCTAAAAGTACCTCTTAAAAAAAAGTAATTTTTAAGAAAGTACCTTTTAGAAAAGTATTTATTTAAAAATGTACGTTATGCTTTGGGTTCATAAAAGTAAAAGTAATTTTTAGAAAAGTACCTATTTAAAAATGTACATTTTGCTTTCTATTCATAAGAGTACCTTTTAATAGCGACAATTTTTAAGAAAGTACCTTTTAGAAAAGTAGTATTTAAAAATGTACATTTTACTTTGTATTCATAAAAGTATCTTTTAAAAAAGTTAATTTTTAAAAAAGTACCTTTTAGAAAAGTACCTATTTAAAAATGTACATTTAACATGATTTGTGTTCATAAAAGTACCTTTTACAAAGTTAGTTTTTAAGAAAGCACTTTTTAGAAAAGTACCTATTTAAAAATGTACATTTTGCATACTTTGTGTTCATAAAAGTACCTTTTAAAGTTAATTTTTAAGAAAGTACCGTTTAGAAAAGTTCCTATTTAAAAATGTACAATTTACTTTGGTAATCATAAAAGTTCCTTTTAAAAAAGTTAATTTTTAAGAAAGTACCTTTTAGAAAAGTACCTATTTAAAAATGTACATTTTGTGTACAGAAAAGTACCTTTTAAAAAGTTAGTTTTTAAGAAAGCACTTTTTAGAAAAGTACCTATTTAAAAATGTACATTTTGCTTTGTATTCATAAAAGTACCTTTCAAAATGTTAATTTTTTAGAAAAGTACCTATTTAAAAATGTATATTTTACTTTGTGTTCCTTTTGTCAAAAGTATCTTCTACTAACAGTGGATTTAGCTAAAAGTTCATTTTAAAAAGGCACATCTTCAAAATTGTACACTTTACGAAAAGTACAGTTTGCAAGAAATATCATCTCCAAAAAGGACCTTGATTTAAAAAAAGTAAATTATTAAAAAATACCTTTTGCAAAAATAATTTTACCAAAAATTCCTTTTACAAAACATACATTTAAAAAAAAATTTTAAACTACATACATAGTATTTTTTACAAAAAGATCTTTTACAAAAAGAACCTTTTACAAAAAGCATCCTTTACAAAAACTACGTCTTATAAAAGTACGTTTTACAAAAACTACCTTTTATAAAAAGTACTTTTTACAAAAACTACCTTTTACAAAAAGTACCTTTACAAAAACTAACTTTTAGAATACGTACAGTTTACATAAAGTAATACATAAAAGTACTCTTAACAAAAAGTATCTTTTACAAAAAGTACCTTTTACAGGAAGTAGATTTTACAAAAAGAACCTTTTACAAAAAGTTTCTTTTACAAAGAGAACCTTTTACAAAAAGTTCCTTTTACAAAGAGAACCTTTTACAAAAAGCATCTTTAACAAAAAGTACCCTTTATAAAAAGTACGTTTTACAAAGAGTACCTTTCATAAAAAGTACGATTTACAAAAAGTATCTTTTATAAAAAGTATCTTTTATAAAAAGTACGTTTTACAAAAACTACCTTTTACAAAAAGTACCCTTTACAAAAACTACCTTTAAGAATGCGTACATTTTACAAAAAGTACCTTCTACAAAGACTATGTCCTTTTTACAAAAAGTTCTCTTAACAAAAATTATCTTGTACAAAAAGTACCTTTTACAAAAGGTACTCTTAGCTAAATGTTCCTTTTACAAAAATTACCTTTTACAAAAGGTACTTTTAATTAAATGTTCCTTTTACAAATATTATATTTTACAAAAATTATATTTTACAAAAATATATTTTACAACAGTATGTTTTAAAAAATGTATTTTACAAAACGAATTTTTGCAAAAATTATAATTTTCAAAAAGTATCGCTTACAGAAAGTACGTTTTACTAAAAGTGCTTCCAAAGTATATGACTCACTCTCCTTCACAATTGCACGATCTATAAAAAAATACAACCCTTATCTGATGAATTGTTATTGTCTTTTAAAAATTTTCATAAAGTCCATCATACCAGGGTTGTATTTTCTAAAAAGTTGCACGATTTTATAGGATAGTGTTTCACGGCCTTAGCAAAATGTAGTTTTTACAAAAGGTATTTTTTACAAAAAGTACTTTTTACAAAAAGTAGCTTTTAGAAAAAGTACCTTTTACAACAGTACCTTTAAGGAAGAGAATTATTTAAGGAAAAATGCCTGTTACAAGAAACTCCTTTTTACAAAAAGTACCTTTCACTGCAAGTACTTTTTATTGTACAAAATTACACTTTAAACCTTTAAAGAAAATGTACCTTTTAAGGAGGCTGTTATATTTCATAAAATTACCCTTTCCTAAAATTAGGCTAATATGAAGTGAAAGTCATATCAGAAAAAGTTGTGCCTTAGAAAAAGGCCTTTTGAAGAAAGGTCTTTAAAATTTACTTAAACACACATATATTTATATCAGGCCTTGGTTTTGCTAATGGAAAAATTTCTTTTATTTCAGGTAAGCCTTCACGAGATATTGCAATTGTATTGTAAGTATGTATATATTTATGTATGTATATTAAATAGATTCCCTACCATCTTAAAGTATTTTATTGAGATTATGGCCTCAATGTCTTGTTGTTTACTTTAAAAATCACAAGATAAAAACTTACGATTTATAATCATTAGTATAAACTTAAATTTAATGGTTCCATTAGCTTGACTCAACATAATACCAAAAACTTAAATTAAAACTAAAATATTAATAAACAATTAACACTGTGGTAATGAAAATTATATTGATTACTGAAATAACATTTGAATATCTAGAACATTGTCCCAGATACTCGTACAACTACTTAAAAGCAAAGACAAAAGCAAAAGCTGCACAATATATATAAACAGATTTTAAAAGTAAAATGAAAAATAAAATTGAAATATAAAATCTACAAAGTTTTTCTCTCGGCAAAAAAAAAGTAATAGAATCTTAAGCAACGCAAAAAATACAATACAAATCAATCTCAATTAATAAGTTTGCGGGACGGGGCGGGACGAACAGTGTTATTTGAAAACAATTTTCTAGTTGAAATGGGTCAAATACTCGCAATTTACTTGCGCGTGGCATACTTATTTTTCAATTATCTCAAATTTGTAGCTTCCAAGAAGGAAAATTGTAGAGTATAAATAAAATATTAGTAAATGAGGAAGGACACTGTGTTGGAATAATTTTTTTTTAATGTTAAATGCAAGTTTTAAGGACATTCTGTAATGGAAGAAAATGAAGGGGAATATTTAATAGTAAACGGTCTGTAATTAATGATGATGTTCTTAAGTTAGCAAAAATACTTCAACTTAATGTGGCTATAAGTGTTTAGGGAAAAATCAATCGCCAAACCGCAAGCTAAAACATTAGAATTAATATTTTAAGCTTAATAAATAATTAAACATTTTCTTTCATTTAAATTTTGCAACACTCTAAGTTTTGAGAAAAGTGTTAAAGTCGTTCACTGAAAAGCACAGGAATATAATTTTCTAATTATAGAATAATATTTAGCAGCTACATATATGATTAATTTTTAAATTCAATTCAGATAAAATATTTCACTAATATTTATTTGTTCAAAGAAAAAAATAAATTCAGTAAAGTGCGACTTTGAATCGCGCACGAAGGGTTCCGTACGTTGGGCTTTCAGCATTTTTTTAATAGTTTTTTTACGTTTTTTCAGCTGAAATAATTTTTTTTGTTTATTTTTCACTTTTTTCTCGTTTTGGCGATTTTTTTAATTTTAGCGATTTTTTTTAATTTTGGCGAATTTTTTCATTTTGGCGATTTTTTTTTTAATTTTGGCGATTTTTTTAATTCTGGCGATTTTTTTCATTCTGGCGATTTTTTCATTTTGGCGATTTTTTTCATTTTAGCGATTTTTTTCATTTTGGCGATTTTTTCGTTTTGGCGATTTTTTTTTGTTTTGGCAATTTTTTTTGGTTTGACGATTTTATAATTTTGTAATTTTTTTGTTTTACCGTTTTTGAAAATTTCAAGAAGTTTGCTCTTACGGTTTCCAAGATACAGCAAGTTATCAAAATTACATAGTCGAAATTACATACACTGATGGTACACCCTTTAATTAAAATTTTTTAAATTTTAGTGTTAATTGTTGTAGTCTGTATAAAAATACTCTAACTTTACAAATTTCCTTTAATTTCCAACTCTCATGTATTTGTTGTTGTAGCGGCCAAGGGTCTACACACTCTGTCCAAATTTCAGGTCCGTAGCTCTTACGGTTCTCGAGAAAATACCCTGTGACGGACAGACGGACAGCGTAGCGGAAACAATAGGGTTTCTTTTCACCTTTGGTGTACGAAACCCTAAAAACGATTGCCTTGATGTCAGAAGTTAGTAGAAAAACAAAATAGCCCACACATGCTGAATAATATTATTTGTTTCTATATTTATAATTTAATCCATCTAAAGTTAGTATTGCTTTGAGAGCCAAATTACATGTGATAACTATTAATGAACAAATAACACCAAAGTTAATTGTAAATATTCTGACAAACACGTAGTAGAACGGAACAACTAGCTGTTTTCGAAGGCCACTACAACTTCATCATCAGCGTTCTTTGTGGTTGGTCCATTGTATGTGGTGTCAGTTGATGTATATACTCAGCCATAATTGCAAATGGAATATGTGAATTGTTTTTAATTCATCGTATTCAATTTGCTGAAAGCTTTTTTTTATAATAAAAGCTCAATTTTACCATCTCTAAATTTACAATAGTCTTGCCATTGTCGTTTGTTCTTTACTAATTCTTTACCAATTATGCTAATTATATGCTTAGAAAATAAGTTTTGGAGAAAAACGATTTTATTTTGAAGGGAAGTAACACTCAGATAGAGAAGACAGGTGGTGAAGGGAGAGATAGAGGACTTTGAAGTTAACAATTTGATGTTCATGCTCCTGAACGTTTTTATGGCTTAAAACTCATTATTCGGGAATTATCGGGGTTCCTGATTACGAAACTGATACTAGATTTTATAAATTCAAAATGGCAGATCCAATATGGCGGAATAGTTTTTGTAATATTATTGGATTTGATGGACCTAAAAGCCACTGAGTGAAGAGTTTCAAGCAAATTAGATCAATTGCAGAAAAGTTTGTCACATCGGACTCTTTTTACTTTTTTTAAGCTAATTTATGACAAAACTACTGCACTTAGAGTTTAAAAATCACCAAAAAAAGTAAAAATCGCTTTCTTTCGACCCATACATTCCACAGGTAAATTTTTCTTGTCACATATATTGAATTTAAAAATTATTTTCAAACAATTAGATGTGTAAATACTTTTTCTCATTTCTCAGAGAAACAGTGAGAAGTTAACGTGCATACGGAAATACATTTTTCTGCAATAAACAAGTTGAATTAAAAAAAAAACGAAAATTAATTAAAAATTTTATTGAATCAATTAAACTTTTACTTAAATTAAAGATTTAAGCAAAATTTTAATTGAATATGCATGAACTTCACTGTGAGTGCTGAGTAAAAATGCTGGTACGGAGTTCATACGTAATTTAGGTTCTCATACAAACAACAGTCGAGTCCGCTTCAGCGCAACACGCTTTACTGAAAAAAAAATTGGATTACTGGAAGTGATACAAATCCCCGCACTGATTTTAAACGCAGCTAGTCTTATTCACTTCGCTTTAGTGAAAATATCGCTTTAGTGAAAATATATTACTGAAAACTAAAAGCAAGCCCGCAACTACGTTTTGAATGAAACTTACTTCGCTCTAGTGGAAAAAATAAAAAATGATAATTTTATTTATTACAATACGATTGCATAACTTAAGGCTGAAAAAATTGTGCATGTTCGTCCGTTAAAAAATTAAGCCCGGTACGTAGTTCTTACGTAATTTCAGGTTCTCATACAAACTGTGTGTAAAAAAATGGCAAAATGTATTTGTCCTATTCGCTCTTACGTACTTTATTGTATTTTTCTATTATATTGTCAATGCAAGTGGCCAGACATTTCCGAGGAGTTCTTGAAAATTTTCAACAACAAAATGTGCACATATGCATGTGTATGGTGTGTATTAAGTCATGTATAAA
Organism: Tachina lurida; assembly: GCA_944452675.1. NCBI lineage: Eukaryota > Metazoa > Arthropoda > Insecta > Diptera > Tachinidae > Tachina > Tachina lurida. Next base: position 129,707,141 of record OX101754.1, read on the forward strand.
AAATATTGTTTTACTGATTTTAAGCAGTAACAAATTTCAGTAATCCGAACTACGTTTTAGAGAAAAAAAAATTGGGTTTTGGTTATTTCCAGTAAAGCCGATTCGTTATATATATGTAAAACAAAATACGGAAATTCAGGGGTCTAATCGTCGCTTTCGATAGCAAACTGAATCGATCACGTTTTTTCAGTTTGAGATTATGGCATTCGATATCGCACCATATTATTACATATTTCGATAACGAATGCCATAATCTCAAACTGAAAAACTTGATCCAATCAGATCGTTGTCGAAAGCGACGTTTAGACCCCAGGTGGGTAAATTACATTAAGAAATTTCCATTTGATAGTACGGACTTCCAAAAGAAAAATACACGGAATTTTTCAAATTTATTGCCTATCTTAGGGATTTATAAATATAAGTGGAGACTTTTTTCAGTCATCTGCAACAAAAACTAATGCTCAAACAATTAATTGTTTGGTCACGGAATTTTTGACATTTCTAATTCTCATCAAATTGTAATTAATTTTTAGTGTTTTTGTACGTTGTAAATTTTAAAAATAAATGAATTTGTATGTATGCAAACATAATTCTACACAAAATGTTACATAATTATTTTTGCGTGTTGAATTAAATGTAAATATACAAACGTGAAATTCCGTAAGAACTCCGTACTGGGCCTTGACCGCCTGTCGCACGATGTCACCAGAATCGTTGCAATACAAGTTGTCGATCGAACGATTTTTAGTGACATCGTGGGACAGGCCGTAAGAGTAAAAAAAATTTTTTATATATAAAGTTTCTGTACACATTTACATTTAAATTTATTGATATGGAATGGAAAACATCAATTGCAAGAACCAATCTTCACCTTTTGTTTAATTCAACAATTTTCGAGGTGTGGTGAGTTAGTTTCTTAATTTAGCCAAGTTTATTGGCATCCCTTAAGGTATGCTACTGATGTACATGTGTTATTTACATTGTGGCGATTTTTGGATTTTTACAGACAAATTTACGGCCTGTCCCACGATGTTACCAGAAATCGTTCGATCAACAACTTCTATTGCAAACAGCAATAACATTAGAAAATTTGTTGTTGTTTTCAATATAAGAAGTATTCGATCGAACGAATTCTGTAGACATCGTGGGACAGGCCGTTAATCTGTTATATCCATATTAAATACTAAATACTATTTCTTTAACCAATATTTTTAAAATGTTTTAATTATTCGTTTTGTTAACAATTTTTTTTGTGTTTTAATATATTTTCTTGGTGTTGATGACACGGTGAAATTAATTGAAAGAAATTTAAAATTTAATTATTATTTTTGTTTCATTCAGCTCCAAGACCTTTTGCCCCATATTCATAAAATTTAAAACGAATTTGAAATGTTTTTATTTAAAATTTTTCATACAAAATTTTCCAAAAACGGATTTAAAATTCATTTTATTTTTTTTATGTATACGGGGGTTTGAGTTTAAGAAATGTATTTTATTTATTAATTTTTTTTTATGGAGAATTTTCAGAAAATTTTGGTTTATTAAAATAATAAAAATCTTGGTTATAAAAAAAACTTTATTCAACAAATTTGCATAAAAACTTTTTTTGACAAACATTTTGTAAACCAATAAGTTTCGAAAATGAGCGTATTACAAATAATAATTGTCAAAAGTTGCCACGCGTGAGAGCACGTCCGCGTGAGTGATTACAATTTTCTTCTTCAAATTAAGTGATAAAAGATTTAATAACGCTAAGAGTAGTAATTTGTAGAAGTTTATTACAAATAATAATTGTCAAAAGTTGCCACGCGTGAGAGCACGTCAGCGTGAGTGATTACAATTTTCTTCTTCGTCAAATTAAGTGATAAAATATTTAAGAACGCTAACAGTAGTAATTTGTAGAAGTTTATTACAAATAATAATAGTCAAAACTTGTCACGCGTGACAGCACGTACTTGGGAGTGACAACAATTGTTTTCTTTGTGAAATTAAGTGATAAAAGCTTTAAGAACGCTAAAAGTAGTAATTTGTACAAGTTTATTACAAATAATAATTGTCAAAAGTTGTCACGAGTGAGAGCCTGTGAGCGTGAGTGATACAAATTTTTTTCTTCGTCAAATTAAGTGATAAAAGCTTTAAGAACGCTAAGAGTAGTAATTTGTAGAAGTTTATTACAAATAATAATAGTCAAAACTTGTCACGCGTGACAGCACGTACTTGGGAGTGACAACAATTGTTTTCTTTGTGAAACTAAGTGATAAAAGCTTTAAGAACGCTAAGAGTAGTAATTTGTACAAGTTTATTACAAATAATAATTGTCAAAAGCTGTCACGAGTGAGAGCATGTGAGCGTGAGTGATACAAATTTTTTTCTTCGTCAAATTAAGTGATAAAAGCTTTAAGAACGCTAAGAGTAGTAATTTGTAGAAGTTTATTACAAATAATAATAGTCAAAACTTGTCACGCATGACAGCACGTACTTGGGAGTGACAACAATTGTTTTCTTTGTGAAACTAAGTGATAAAAGCTTTAAGAACGCTAAGAGTAGTAATTTGTACAAGTTTATTACAAATAATAATTGTCAAAAGTTGCCACGCGTGAGAGCACGTGAGCGTGAGTGATAAAAACTTTGCTTCTTTGTGAAATTAAGTGATACCAGTTTTAAAAACGCTAAGAGTAGTAATTTGTAGAATTTTGATTCAAAACAATCGGTCCTGTCGGAATGGCTGTAATTAATTAGGGCCACAAAATTGGTAAAATTTCCTTTAGTACGCCGGTATAGAAATGTTAATGTGTTTGGTTTTACTAGTACTAGTAGATAGCAAGCTTGTCACAAAAATATTTTCAACTCATTTTATCAGTGTATCAATTAATTTGTAAAAAATTTAAAAAGGGTTTCCCCAATAAATCACTTTTTTACATTTTATTTATAAGCAAATGTTAAAAGTGTCATTAAAACTTCTGCGCTCTTTTCAACAACGATTTCATTTTAATATTAAACGGTTTTCTTTGTGCTGTATATTTTATTTTTTTTTAAGTAATTCTTATGTATCTATGACAACTGCTAAATATCTAAATATTTGGGGCAAAAATAAGTTTTAAATTTTCTTTCCGTTGTGTTGCGCTGTCTGTACGTCTGTAGCTAATGGGAGAATAAAGTCAATTGAGTTAAGCAAAAAAAAAAAAACCTTTTCATGCAAATCATACAAAGTAGCTGAGTAAGGAAAACCCAAAATGACCAACTAGTCGACTTATAGTTGACATAAATGTTTGAGATAAAATACATATACATGTACTTATGCCTCCAGCCTTCCCTTTCTTGGCATTAAAGCTTTTTTTATAGGTTGAAAAACTTTCAACTCTAAGAAGTAATTTGTGGTCAATTGTACACAAATAAAAAAAATCTTTTAAAATTATTCACTACTATGAAAAACATTTTATAGTGCAGCGTGACCAACATACAACCAGATGGATGTTTACAACCAGAAAGTAAGAAGGCAGCAGTTTTGCCAATACAGAAAGGACGCCATTTAAGCGGATTTAAAATTGACATAAAGCAGACAAAAGCCATCGTTTAGATAAATCTAGTGCTTGGAAAAAAAAGATTATAACTACAACAACATTTTGAGCAATCAGAAATAAGATTGTCAATTTGGATCAGTCAGAGATGGTTATACAAATGCAAACAAGCATACAATCCCACTCATGTTCTTACAAACTCACACCCACACACACAAACATACACTTACTCACACAAACATTTATAAAATGTATATTTAGAAGTTTAGTACTAAATCCTTACAAATTTCGTGGCAATAAATCACTTTCTCTTTGTAAACTCACCAAACACACTCATGCATACTCAAGCTAGTTATGCTTGTGCGGTATTTGTGTGTGTGTATTTGTCTATATGGTTGACAAGGATTCATGTTTAGAGATATAAGGACTTAAGCGTTACAATTGTTAAAAGTTTGCGCTTGAAAATGGAGAATACTTCGTGCGGATTTCTCTTCTCTTTTTTTTATATATTTTTTTTTTGTTTGGCAAATTGTGGTAAATGTTTTGACTTGGAAATATTTTCTTCTGGCTAGATGCCTTCTACCATCAAGTGCAATAGTCTAAAATACACAATTGTTGTGGAGCAAATCATTTAGAATATTATGAAAATGCATGCAAATATGTGTGAAAATTTTAAAATGCAAATTCATAGTTGTGTGTATACCCTACAGTTTGCTGCAGAAAATTCAGTCAACTTTCATATTTTACTTGATTTCGTTCTCTATAGAATATAAACTTTTTTTGACGGAATATCGCCTGATAGCACAATTCGACTTGTATTTGTACTTTAATTATCTTCTAGATTCTTTTTCTGTAAATTCAATTAATTTCAAAGGATATCATCCCCGAATTTGTTGGTTCCAAATAGCACCACAAATGCTTGGTAACACCGCCAAAGGACTTGCCACATATGAACAGCAAGGCATCCCCTGGTCGTTTAGATGCTCCAATCTTTCTTGTTAATTTGAAAGTAGTATATTGCCAACAAACAAACGGGAAGGATATGTGATTTTTGAATGTTAATATATACATATGTATGTAAGTATGTCCTCTGTTTATGGTTCCAAACAGCATATTGCCATAAAAGATTTTTCCACTAAGACACTTATGTATTTGCATTCTCAAGTTGTTTGCCTTAAATTAGCAGTGATAAGGGAAATTGTTAAGAAAATTAAAACTTGAAAATCCTCAATTACATCACTTCGGCCCTTAGTATGGAAGGGAATAAAATTGTCCGATCAATATCATCAAAAGTTATAATTTTCTGTATTCTATTTCATTAGAATATTTTTTTTATTCCATTACAAATTGTTTCCTACAGTTTTGCTTGTCACTTTGAAATATTGTTATTTTTTGGCACGCTCGTCAACATTGTTATATAAACAATCATCGGTACTTGAGCATCTTTTTCACTAGCAATAATTGTTTATCCTTTTATTGTATCCCCATAGTGCATGCATACGACTACACTAAAAGAAACAATGTGTTTGAAGTTAAATTTGAAAATGTATAGCTGTTGAAACAAACCTTGTGGTTTAACATGTTGACAGAAAAAGTAATATTTACCCCCCATTTGTAGCCAGAAATTACCCTATTATCCGTCATTGAAACACCGAATTCCCATGATGAAGCCCCTGATGTGCTCTTCCCGATATCAGTAATGCTTTCATGGAAACGTCTGCTCAGCCATCTACGCCTATGACGTTGCAGTTTCGAGCAGTGACAGATAATATGTTCAATGTTTTCTGGTTCCTCTTTTTTTCTGATATCTGGCTCTTTTTTTCGTTTATAGAATATTTTTTTTGACGTTTGTGTTCGTTTTTTAACGATTTTGGAGATATATTTTAGTTTTAACGGGTTTTTTTAGTTTGAGTGCTTTCTTATTTTGACAATTTTTTTTAATTTATATAATATAATTGTCTGTATATATATGTATAACACTAGAATTTCAAAATTTTTCGTTGCTCCCTTCAGAATATCCGATTTTTAACTGTCATATCTTTGCTGTTGTAGCGGCCAAAGGTTTATATATTCTGTGAAAAATGCAGGTCCTTAGCTCTTAGGGTTCTCGAGAAAACTGCCTATGACAGACAGACGGACACCGTAGCGAAAACAATAGGGTTGGTTACCTTTCATCTTTGGTGTATATATTAATTCCTGTTGTTCCTATAAGGAGCATAGGGGCGTTCTTTTTAATACGGTTTCATTAATCATTTAAACTTCGGATGATTAGCTGATTGGGCTAAAGCATCCCTAGTCTGGTGCTAGGAATACTAGCTACCCCTACCAGACAGGCACGGATAACATCTGACACATTTATATAGTGAGCCGCTTGATGCAAGAACAGACGCCCGCTTGCAGACGTACCAGATCGGTGACGCCCGGAAGTAGGTATTGGTTTTGAATGGCGCCAATGACTTACCAGGTCATTTCGAGTATCATTGACACTCAGAGTTTAGGTGGAGAACGGTGCGCACCGAAATCCCTCTGAGACTCTCCTCTCGAAACCGCTGATTGTCAGTGACTGCATAAAACAGCTACCCCTCACAGCTGTGGGACGTACCACTATCCGAAACCTGTGACGCGTCCGGTAGCATTCAGCTATGATTCCCGCATGCAGATAATAAATCGGGCACTAGCATAGGTAGTAGTGACCAAGTTGTTATCCGTAATTGTGCGGTTGGAACCCTAAAAATGAAATAATACATATACACTTCTATGTATTATGCTCTATTATTCAAAAAATATCTCCAAGTGTAATGCAAATAAAAAAAAGAGGGGGTGTCGTAGGACACCCAGTTATAGCTATGCTGCTGAGTTATATAAAACAATTTTGATGTGAGAAATAACAATGCAATAAAATTATATTATATGATGATGTCGAATTCTCGGCAAATATTTAAAATTAAATTATTTTCTTTTGTAGCGGCGTACACAGAAAAACTATCATCGAAATGCAACTAACAAAACAAATTGTTAATATTTAATTTAAGGATTAACAATCTTCATTGTTGATATAAATTGATAAATTATACCATAATGGAATGCGCACGTGCAGAAGATTAAATTAATTTATTACGATTAAATTAATTTATTGTCTGTGGCCGGTGGCGGCTATTAGCCGGCGTACAGCAAATCGTCTGTGTTCCTTGGTTTGTGCTTATGTGCAAAAACAAGACAAAAAATTTTTTTTATGAGCAATCCTTTTCATCAAAGAACGAAACCAAACAAAATCAAACAATTTGCTTCGTTTATTTTCGTGCTCTGCCTTAAAGTACAAAGAAATCAAAACAAAGATAAATTTATAACTGTAAGAGTGTCGATTATTTTTGTTACAAAAATCACTTCCTAACTCCTGTATCGCACAATAAATAGCATAGCTATTGCAGCAATGTAAGTAACCAAAAGTTATTGCAAATTTTATTGTGTTTCTTTTGCAAACGGAAATGTTTCAATTGGTTTTTAACATGTGTAAAATTTTACTTCAAACGCTTAAACAGATTAGTTTGTTCTTCTGCTTGTTTGTTGTCTGCAAAGTAAAATACTTTACATGTAGATTTTCATTAAAAAAGTTTTCAGGAGATGTTTGCTTATTTTGGAAAAAACATTGCTAAATAGTTCAAATTTCTCATAACAAAACCCTTAAAGATAACTTTTGATATTTATACGAATTATTTAGTTACAATAACGTAATTATTAAGGTAAAACTGAGCACATACTTACCATAATAGTGCTGGGCTTAGTCTAAGGTTTTATTTAGATAGAATATATATTTTACCCATTATGTTTTCAAAGCTTCTTGCAGACTATTTACCATTAAGACTTGTATAAAATTTGCCAGCTAAATGTCAGGACTTTAGATTGGTTTATAACTATTGTGATTGAATTCGAAGGACCATAAACAATAAAGAAATCCAAAGTTATAGATTAAGTTTTATTTTGGCGACAGGGAAGTGGAGTGTGTTGTTATTAAACAACCGGGAGTAAGGAGTGTATTATTTTTAAACTTACACTCTGCTACTAAGTGAAAAAAAAAATTATTTTTCCTTTTTTATTATATTCTAAAAGTTGCTGATTTTAACCCGAATGGCTGCTACATAATCCTACTGAAACAATTTTCAAAGAATAGTTTTTAAATTTTACCTCTTGCATGCATTCAAAGTGCTCATGCAAGCAAATATTTTAATAAAGGAAAACATAATTACAGAACAATAGCAATTGTACTCAATGCAAATGTTACCACATATTGTTTAACTGATTTAGGCTTTTCGTTAAAGGACAAAGAACCAAATAGTAAAATAATTTTAACAAAATATCTATAAAGATCAACCCAGTTTATCAACATTCCATTCAAATTGTTTTGAGCTCTTTGGAATCTCTTATGGAAAAAGTGCAACTACAGAGATTTTTTATTTCTTTTTTTTATTTTAAAACTAAAAGTAAACAAGATAATGGATTTTTTTTTAAATTTATCTTGTTGTTGTACTCATGCCACCTTCCACGTTAGTAACTTTATTCTACTCTATTCTATTGTTATGAACCCCATAAGGTTAAGAGGGTTTCTTAATTAAACATTTACAAAGTGAAAAGTTTTGGGGCAAATAATAATATGAGAGCAAGAAAAAACAAAGCAGAAAACAAATTTAGCAAAATTGGAAAAAAGATGAAATTAATTTCCTTTCCATTTTACTTACGTAGAGCAAAAAAAAAAAATATAATGAAAAGTTGGAAATTTGTTTGTTTTAAATTAAAAATAAAACTAAAATACTGAGTATCGCAACATGTTCTGTTTTTTTTTGTCTAAGAGTCAGCCAGGGAAGTCAGTGGGAGTGGGGAATAAAAATTTATTTAAAGTTACATGAGAAATTATTTTAACCAAGTAAAATATGAAGCACGAATAAACATAAAGGAGATAAACGAAAACAAAGACTTATTTTATTTGAAAAAAAAAAAACCGAGTTAGTTAGAATAAATGTCAGCAGGGTTGTTAGACAAAGCGATTTCTCGCCAAATGTGGCAATTTTTCAACTTGTTTAATGTCTAATTTTTTGATTTGGCGAGATGGCGATTTCTCGGGCGATAACTAAATTTGTTGGCGATTCTTATGGCTATTAAAAAAAAAAATTAACTTCAAAATATTTTTAATTCAGCATAATTAGTTTGTTCAAGGAGTAATTTTAAAAACAAATCCTACCAAAACCCAAAAATATGGGTTTGTCATTCCGTGTGCAATTTCCGCAAGATTCATATGCGACCCATAAATTATATATATTCTGGTTCCTTATGAATAGGGAAGCTATGTCCGTCTATCTGTACGTGATATCGGTTTTCCGAAGCTCCTGGAAAAACTAGAGGTATAGGTTTTCGACTGGTGCATCACAAATTGTCCAAAATAGATTTGTATTGAAAATCAGCAAAATTGAAAAGACTGTTTCAGAGCTGGAAAATTTAAACTTTATTTTACCATGTAAAATTAACTAGCTGACACTATTTTTGCTTTTAAGAATATTACTTAGTTTTATTTAGTTTGCTTTTAGTTTAGTTTTTTATTTCGTTTTATTTAGTTACTTCTATATACCAAAAAAAAAATAAATTTTCCAACCCTGGATTAGGATTTTTATGATTTCAATATTAATTTATTTCTTTCTTGAATAAAAAATATATTTAATTAACAAAAAAAAATAAGTATTATTTATTTACTTGTATATACCAAAAAAGCTGAAGTTTTCCAGCTCTGGAGCTTTTTTTAAATTTTCTATGCCGAACTTTTCGTTCTTAAACATCAATTATACTTAATAACTAAAGGAAAATAAAAAATTAATTTAACCTGATTATTTTATAAAAAATCTAAATTTTCCAACCCTGCAATAATTTTTTTAGTTTTCTCTGCTTTCTTTTACTAAACTAGTTCTCTTTAAATATAACATATGTTTAATTTATAGAGAAGAAGAAAAAAATTTAGTTTTAGTAGCTTACGGTTACAAACAAACAAAAAAGTTTAAATTTTCCAACCCTGGAATCGTATTTTTGAGTTACATAGGTTTTTAGTATCAATCTAATTCTAAATGAAAAATAAAATGGGTTAAATTAACAAAATAAAAACCCAAAATTAGTTTTAGCTAGTTACTTTTATATGACAGATGTGTTTCAGATTTCCGTGACCACCTGCCATTACGGCCTTATCTCACGGTGTCCTAGACACGGGTGTGGGTTAGACGCCAGACCAACGTCCCCATGCACCCTTTTAGGAATGCACCTATGTTCACTCCACAAAGGCACATAGGTTGCAATCCTTATATATAGTTATCCCTGTACTATATTTAATTACCTTGCTGAGGTAACTTGAGCTATCTAAACTCTGCTGCTATGTCCGTGGCCATAGCAGCTTCTGTGGATTGGCAACAGCACCTAGAATAGTGTCTGGCTGACCGCGTCATACCAACCACTAGCATTGATTTAACACTGGGAAGCCAAGACTATTCTCCCAGCGTATCTTTTGGTAGCAACCACAGCCACTACGATAATTCTCTGGCTTCCACGCTAAGGTGTTGTGTACACACTCATAGCGAAGTCCCCAAAAAAAAAATTCCTCAACCATTGCCGGCACAGCTCAACCACCCATCCGAAATGAACCCATGCCTGTGTCGCCAAAAATCCAGTGCCTACTTCACACACACCAAAATCATCCCTTAAACCCCGTGGGGTAGGATGAACTCGGCCTTTTAGCAAAGGATCCTGACGACCGCTACATGCACTCAAATTTTCAGAGCAGCTCAACTGTCGGGCAACCGGCACCCGTGGCACCAGAAGTAGCCTCGCAGTTCCACCATAAAGGCTTCACTACTACTATCTTTTGAACTCAGGGGCTGTTTTAGGTGATCATGCACCTAACTGACATCAACAGGAATCTGTCTTCCTTTTATAAATATGTGCATATCCTTTGCTCTGTTGCCAGAGATCGGGTAGTAACACATAAGTTCTATGGGTAATGTACCAAAGGTACGTCAATGGAAAAAGCCACATTACCCCAGCTGGGGCCCCAGGGTTGCCAAGCCCGTAGTCAAAAATAGACTCCCCTTGGGGGAACTTTTATATGACAAGAAGAAGTTTAAACATTCCAGCTCTGAAACTGTCTTCCCCATTTTACTAATTTTCAATACCAAGCTATTTTGGACTATTTCTAAGCCACCAGTGTAAGACTGAAGTCGGTTACTTTTCACGTACCGACAGACATTCAGATGGACATACTGACAGACGGACATCGCTTATTCGTCTTCCCTATTTATAAGGACCCTAAATCATTATTTTTTTAAATTAAGTTTCTTGTATATTTAGATAGAAGAATATCTATTGTGTCGAAAAATTAAAAAATTTTGATTTCTAAAAAATAATAAGTTAAGTCCTTTCTTTATTAATACTGAAGAAATTACACGGAATGACAAACCTATTTATTTATTTTGGTGAGGGAGGGGTAGAGAAAGATATTTTTTATATAAGAAGGTCAACTCATTCTTTGTAGAATTTGGTTATACATTTTTTTTAAATTTCTTTAACAATTTTGAAATATGCATTACAAATAGTTAAAACTGCAAGAATATGCAGTTATTGCCAAAATATGCACTTACCACCAAAATATGCAACTACACATCGAATTCAAACTACTTAAAGTTTGAAGAAGCTACGAGTAGATTAGACAATTCCTTTTATTCTATTGCCCAAAAAATTTTTCGTTTGTGAAATTTATAAAATTTTGGATAATTCGGAATTTTTTTTTCTGTGCAAAATTTAATTTATATTCCGGCAACACTGATGTGAGCACTTTTCACCCGTGTAGTACAAACCGTAATAAATCATGTAAGTTAAAAAAAATTTTAAACTTTTATTTAAAAACAAAACTTAAAAAAGTAGATAAAATGTTGAAAAAAAATAAAAATGTTTTAACTATTTTTGCTTATTTCTAGTTATAAGTTGTTGTTTTATGTAATCATAATCATAGTACAGATTGTTATTGTTTTGCTGCACCTTGCTTGCTGCTGACTATTGTTCTTGTTGTTGTTATTGTTGTAATTGTTGTCTAAGTGGAGTTTTTCGATGCATCATCTTACCTTATTTAAGTTGCCTTCATTGTTGTTGCTCTTAACATGTCAATTTCTTTTATTTTCTCTTTTTTTTCAATTTAATTGAATTTTTGTCGTTTTCATAGTCTTTGCGGGTTTTCATACTTGGTTGTTTGTTATTGTTTCTATTTCTTAAATAGACCAACTTAAATAAAGGCAACAAAAGGCAGTGGCAAGAATAAGGAAAAGTTGGTTTTGTGGGGTTTTTGTTGTTGTTGTCAACCACATTATTTGTTTTTGTGTACTTGCTGGTAGTTATTTTCTTTATCGCTACTTTACTTCGTCTTCTAATCCACTTGCCAGCAACATCATCTGCTCTCGTTTCTTGGTTTGTTGGCTCATCTTAGACCTCATGTGCCGAAGTAGATGCTGGTGCATATGTATTTGTGGCCACATCAACGTCTTTTGCTAGTATAAATTTATACATTAAGGCATAGAGTATGGCACCGAGCAAAAGTTCACTAAGGGCAATCAATGTAACAAGTACCCATCCGGGTATTGCCAAACCAGCTGAAAATTATTTTTTGTTGTTAATTGTTTTTTATTTTGTTTGTTTTATTTTTTATTTTTTTTTTTGGGAAAAGTAAAAGCGTGTGGGAGAAAAAAAGAGATAAATAAAGAAAGAAACCATTTAATTTAGTTTATGTTGTAATGTAAAATAGAATAAATTTTTATAATTGTCATAAAAAAGTTGTTAATTTTCTTGTTAGTTGAAATAACCCAGCAAAAAATTTTATAACAAAGTAATGAGCTAAATTGCCAGTAAACATACATACTCGTATGAATAACTTCCCAGCAAAAAATTACACATTAGATACCATCAAAACTACTTGCCAAATAATTACTTGCTTTTCTGATTACCAAATTTCATTACTCACTTACAAATTACATTACCTAAAATTTAAAAAAATTATATACAAGTTGCTAAGTGAGGAGAATAATTTTTTTTAGATTAAATAGATTACGTGAACAAGTTGCTAAATAAAAAAAGTAAGTACTTCTCAAGAGTCGATTATTTTAGTCTCACGCCTTGTTAAAATCATTAAGTTGGTAAACCAGTAAGGAACAGCTTCCACCAAAAATGCTTAATTCCAAACCCGATTACCTTTTCTGAATTTTTTTGCTGGGACACTACATATTCTTTGGCGTTTTAACTCATTATTTTGAGAAGGCTTATAACCTTGGATTACAAATAATAACTGCAAAATATCAATACTTTTGGAATGCACAAAACTAAATAAATATCTAAAGTCAGCTGACAGCATTGAAAAACTCTTGCATGATCTTTTTGAATTCGAGAGTTTTACTCACTAGTCTATCGCACACTTACTTTATTATGGTTTATTCCATAGCACATAGAAAATATATTAGAAAAATATATGCAAATTCAAAATATACTATTTGATTGATTGCAATGCTATTACCCACAAAACGTCTTTCCTTAAAATTTTACTCACATACATATGTACATATGTTGACAAATACCGATTTTATTCATTATTCAATTTGGCACCTAACAAATAAATAGTCTTAAATTTCTAAGGTTATTTGCTTCTCCTGTAAAAAGTGTACTTAGGTCCTTTTGGATTTTAGGTGGCGTGCACTACTACTGCTCTACTACTGCTCCACGCAGAGAATAATTCATATTGTTTATTTAGTTTGCAGTCGTTACTCAAATGCTGCAAAGTAATGCATACGGTAGGTAGTTTATTAGGAAAGGTAAGCCGTAGTTTACACTATGCAAGTCTTATTGCTAAGGTGATTGGTTTGTTAGGAGAGAGAGAGAGAGACGAGTGGAAAGGAAACTTGTCTGTTCCCCTCAGTCTCTCTCTCTCTCTCTCTCTCTCTCCCACAAACTAATCAGCTTAGCAATAAGACTTGCATAATGTATATTAGCACTAAGTTGTGCTGAAATATAAGTCATTAATAATTTTTTGCTGAGAAATTTCATGACCAAATATTCATAAATTTAAAAAAAATTTAATTTAAATTTAAAAAATCCTGACAGTTTTATTTTAACAAAGTCCTCGTCCACACTTGCAATTTTTGTGGCAGCAATTCTTTAGCTTATAGGTGAGAGAGGTGAGAAGATTGGGGAGGGGTACATAGTTTCATGAGCTCGGCAATTTCGAAGCATAATTTTAAAAAATTTCAGCAACAAAAAATTGCAAGTCTTATTAAAATTCAAGTTTTATTATTGTATTTATTTAGTTCGGTGAATATAAGACCCTTTTTAGATACGCAAAGTTTGCTTTGTAAAGTCTTAATTCAGCTAATTGGAAAGAGGGGGGGGGGAATACTTCCTATTTCTGTCTTTCGGCCAGCAGAATTAAGGGCAAATTTCACAATGTAGACAACGTTCGACTTATCGCACACTTACATTCAAAACAAAAAGAAATTTTAATATTTTATTGTTGTTTCAAATGTAAGTGTGCGACAAGTCGAAAGTCGTCGACATCGTGAAATTGGCCCTAAGACCTTGCAAAGTAAACTTTTCGTGTGTAAAAGGGGTGTAAGTATTTTTAGTAGACTTGGGTAATTTGAATTACATTAATTTCAATTAAAAGAACATGTTATTGTAATTGAGATTTTTTCAATTAAATTCAAAGAAATGTAATTGTAATTGAAAAATTGTTAATTACAATTACAATTATATTTTGTAATTACAACTAAAAACCTTCAATTACAATTACAATTACAATTACAATTACTTGTAATTGTAATTGTAATTGAAACATTTTTAATTACAATTATATTTAGTAATTACAACTAACAACCTTCAATTACAATTACTTGTAAAGATTTCAAACATTTCTTTAATTTTAAGTGTTTTTTTTAAATCAAATTCGAAAGCTATTAAAAATCATCCCTTATAAATAAAAGCCATTCACGTGATTTCGGTGAAGCATGCATGGCACGCGTGAGTAATACTTTATAATAACATCTTGCGCGAGCTAGTGTGAAATGGGTGCATTGGGAGTTATTATTTTAGCACCCAGGCGGCAGTGTTTAACTATTGACAATTAATTTTGTTCTTTCTTTCGCTCTTTAGTTAATGATATGTAACATATTATGTGATTATGCAAGGACAATTGTTGTTATAATTTTTGAAGCTTATAATTAAGGTTAAGTTAGGTTAGGTTATGTTAGAAAGGGGTGGCAGTCAGAAACCCGGAGCAACCAGAGCTCAATATAAAGCTATTAATACGTTTCAATTCAACAATAGCAACGTCAAAAAGTGCCATGAACTCAAGAGCGCCCATTGTGGCCAATCTCTTTCTTGCAAGTCCAGGACAGTGACAAAGAAAGTATTCTACACTTTCCTCTTCACCGATATCCTAACAGCTACGGCAAAGATCGTTGTTTTCAACCTTTAAAGGATTTAAATGGATGCCTAAACCCACACATTCTAAATCCGGGTGAACCTGTAAGGTTGTCCCAATTCTAGCAACCCATACGAGGACCTAAAGTCCCTGAAAAGACTCCATTACCCAGCTTATAATTAACTTTAATTAAATATTTTTGTAATTAAAAAAAAAGTAATTCTGACTTTAATTTTCTATAATTACTTTGTAAAGCAATTATTTTTTCAATTACATGGAATTGTAATTATTTTTTTCGATTGCAATTACATGTAATTGTATTTGAGATTTGTTAATCACAATTTTTTTTATTTTCAATTACAACAAAAAAAAATTGTAATCGATGTGTAATCAATTACAAAAATGTAATCATTACTGCTCCATGTCCGCTACCTTATTTTAATAAAGAAAAAAAAATGCGTTTTTCATTTTATTAAACTTTTACGAAGTTTGGTATTTAGTTTTACAAACTCTATGAAAGGTCCTATTTCAGCAAGAATATTGTTTGATTTTTCGAATTTAGTAATTGAACACAAATTAAAAATTTTCCTGTTTGTGGTCTTTTTTTTCTTGCTCCAAGGTCTATTTATCAATCAGGTCAATGCAACTTTACAAAAACACAGCAATACAAAAAACCAACACTATGTTTAAGTTGTCAGAAACACACACAAACATGAACTAAAGTAAACAACTTTTGACAGTTTAAACACGAAAAGACAACACATCATCAGGACGATTTCATTGACCTGTGATAAATACACCTTGTACCAGCAACTCCCCTCAAGCTAAAATATCTTTTTTTTTTGTTCATTTCAAGTATTGATATTACAAATTCATTTCAACTCAAATCTCTTACTAATTAACGAATTCCATGTTATGTGAAAATGAAAATGAATGTATTTTTCTGTGAAAACAATTAAAAAATTATTTGCCAAATATTTTGCTGATGGCAGGCTTTTCCTCTTTAAAAGTATGTTACAAGCAAACACATTTCCAGTGTAAATTAATATCTAGCAGCAGGGCTTTGCAATACTTTTGTGTAAGCGAAAAGTTTTTGCTTTTCAAATTCGTATGCATAAAAATAAACCTTAACTTGGCAATAACAAATCCACCGACACGAACAATGGCAATTCATTAAGCAAAAAAAAAAAAAAAAAAAAAATGTGAAACAGAATCCTTTGCTCGTTGCTAAGAGTAAAACAGATAGAGGAAGTATCGCAAATAAGGGAAAACGATTTTTTTTTTAACTCAAATAACAATCATTAACTTATACTCATGTACTTACAGAAATAGCTGCGTGTGAAAGTTTTACGGCCACGCAATACCCGACGCATTGCTTCCGTTTCCTGGGTACAGCAGGCAAATAAAACTGAAATATAAAGCCAAGCAAATTGATATTAATAACATGTATGTAGAAGAAAGGATATAAAAAACAAGTAGAGATTTTATTATTATAATGATAAATATTTCTTTTTTTATTTTTGATAGTGAACAAAGACGGGTTAAAAGTTTTTAATGATATTTAAATATAAGGTGCACGTTACTGAACAAGCTAATGCACATATCATGATGCCACTACACCACACAATGGTGTCCATGTGGAGTTCTGCTAACATGGAAACGAAAATATGTTTGTTTTACATTTTACATTTTTCTTCTTTGGTAACAAGTGGCAACAGAGTCAACAAAGTATTAAGTCATAAAAAAGCTGCTTATGCAGGTTTTTTTAATAAATCGAAAGGACTTTCAAAGAACTTGGAAGAGTATAAATGTACTCTCTATTCCGTAAGATGTCATTGGGCATTATCTAGATTTATTGTATGCCATTATTTATGGAATCAATTAATTCTTTAAAACTTAATGGCATAATTTTATACTAATTTTTTTCACTGCAGCTGTAGCGAAAATTTAGTAACAAAAAAGGACTCCGGAAGCAGCCAACAAGATTAAAAGGAACAATAAAAATGTTTGTTCCTTTTATTAAAATATGTTTCAACAGTTTTGTTTCAAAATAACTAATACTGTGCAACGAAATAAATTTTTTTCTCAAAAAAAAAAAAAAGGTTCTAACGACCGATGTTGGTGGAATAGATAAATATATTAGTCAAAGCTTTGAAGGTTTACTTCAAGATGTTACTTCAAGGGTTTCGAAGGGCCCTGCTCTTTTGAACTGATTTAAAAAAAAAGGGAGGAGGTTATCAACTAGTCAGTATTTTTTTTATTTTTTTGACATTGTTACTTCATAACTCGCTACTCGGTACTCTGTACCGATTGTAAAAATTCTTTTTTTGCTTGGGAGGAAATAGCTTCGACTTAGTCGCATTTTAAAAAAGTAGGCGGGGACACACCCACAATTTTTATATATTTGATTTTATGATATACTTATTTGATTGCTGAGAAACCTAGAAAACACCTTTGCTTCTTTTAATTACACAATTTTAAAGTTGACAAAATGGGCGGGGATACGCCCATTAAAATTTCTTAGTATATTTCATGTGGGTCTGCTTAAGTAATTTTTATGTAATTTACCACATACCTTGAACTCGAAAATAGACACAATATTTCATTTACAAAAACGGGCGGAGTCACGCTAATTCAAATTTAATATTTTATGTTACTCTAAAATAGACACAATCTTGCATTTAAAAAAGTGGGCGTAGGCATGTCCTTAAAAATTTAATTTTATATATCACGTACTTCTTCTTAACCAACAAAATTTCCAATTTTTTATAGCTTTGCTATTTATTGCGCGATACAGGAGCTAGGACGTGATTTTCGTAACAGAAATAATCGACACTATTACAGTTATAAATTTATTTTTGTTTTCATTTCTTTGTACTTAAAAGCAGAGTACGAAGATAAACGAAACAAATTGTTTGATTTTGTTTTGTTTTGTTGTTTGAAGTGAGTGAAACAAAACAAAAACAATGAGAAGGATTGATAAAATTTGTTTATGCTTTGTATTTGCACGTGAGCTCAGCCGATCGGCTTACACCGGTCACAAACAATATATTAATTTAATCGTACGCCGCTAGAAAAGAAAATTATGGGAAATAAATGGAATAGTTTTGAACAGTGATGGGAAATGAGATTTGCATTTCGGTATCAAAAACAAATTTTTTTAGTACTTTTTTGATCCCGAGAGTACCAAAAATTATAATATTTCTTATTTAAATTTTATTAACAAAAAATTATAAGAAATTCATTTACAAAAAAAAGGAACACATAGGTACAAATATACAAATAGGTGTAGCCTGGATTAGACTTAATACTGTTGGAACATAAAGCTTGCCTCCGTATTCCATAGCTCGCTAAAGCTAAAGCTAAATTCGACCGCTAAAATGTTGAACAAATAGAAAATTTAAAATTTTTGGCGATGACATAAAGCAATAAAATTTCGGCGAATTACATTTTTAAGCCATTACCTGATTTATCAATACCCGTTTGAAAATTGCATTCGTAGCCGAAAATCGACAAATTGATTTGATTGATAGAGATTTAGCTTTAGCGAGTTACAGAATACGATGGCTGTTGATTTATATTTTGTTTTCAATTTTGGTAAAAGAAAATCCTTTCGACATTTACAACGGAGTGAGGCATGGATAAAATTCCGTAAGCTACTCTCGATATATCAGGAAACATGTATTCATCTAATGCGTTTTTATATAAGCCAGTGCTCTATATTGGTTGTTAATATTTCAAATTATTTTTCTTTTCTTTTTTTCTTTTCCCTGGTAACATTTTAATTAAAAGTGGTATAATGATATTGGTTTAACAGATAAAATACTTTCAGGGGGAAACTTACTAAACCAAACTAACATTTTATTGTCAAAGTCCACTTTTGCCCTTAGAACTTAATATAAACTTTTTAAAATTTTCTTTAAACTGATTTAAAACAGTTGTTTCAATAGATCAACTTCTGTGACACATAAAATATCATTGAATGAAATATTGATATTGATATTTAATTGTGGTTACACTTTTCTAAAAGATCTTTACTAATAAAGCTTCTTTCTATTTGTCGAAAAAACAATTTAATTCTTGGCAAAATATATGCATGCGCGAGTCTTCTGACTGCATTTCTAAGTTGCCCGTGAGAGTATCAAATTTCTTAGGGGAGTACTACGGTACTTTTTCATGTCAAATAGTATCAAAAAAAGTACGATCGTACCAACTGTCCCATCACTGGTTTTGAAATATTTGCAGAGAATTTGACATCATCATATAATATAATTGTATTGCATTGTTAGTTAACACATGAAATTTGTTTTATATAACTATAGCAGCAAAGCTTTAACTGGTTGTCCTAAGAAACCTCTCTTTTTTTTTTTTTTTTTTTGAAGAGTTTATTTCCAGTTTGGTCCCATAAGTTTTTTTTTTTGCAAAATTATTTTTATCTCTGTGGTGATTATGCATATGACCAACAAAGATGATCTTTGTAGACTTTATTGTTTTTAATACGAACTAAACGAGAATTCTATAACAATATTACTTAAAATACAAGCCAACGAACAAATTCCATAATTGTACATCTTAACTTCTGAAGTAAATTAATAATATGGCTTTTTTAAAACTGTGAAAGTCATGCAAATATCATTTCATAGTTACAATTACTTTAGTACTCTGGAAAAAAATCCCTTCGTTGGAATGCAAATTAGAATATGCTTTGCTATTTTGCTATTCTCCTCTGTGTATTTTTTATAATGTCTCCATGGTGTTTTTGCTATTGCAACATTATTAAAAAGCCCTAATTAATCAAAACTTAATTAGTGGCATGTTACGCACACACACCCTTTGAAACTTCTACATACAATTTTATTTAAACCGCAAAAAAATGAGGAATTGACAGAAAAAAATATAATATAAAGAATTAATTAATGGCTTGCCAACCAGAAATGATGAGCAGGAAGAAAGAAACATTACCTTATATTTTCAACAAACTACTCGTATCAATTAAGATAAACTAGAAAATAGTTTTGAGAAATGTTTTAGTTGCAATAGCAACACAACAATTGTTGATGTTTATTATTTAAAAATATTCATTAGCATTAATTAGTCCGGTTCTGGTAGCATAAAGTGAAAGAAATAATTTTTAATTTCGTGGAAAATTGTACTCAGGTGGTTTGCATGATTGCAAGAAAGTGTCCCATTTGGTTCACTCAGGGATCACGGAATAATATTTTTATTTTATTTATTAAATGTTACATGTACAATTACTAATTATATCATAACTTAATTTAAACGAGAATAGTAACAAAGACCTTCACTCGTTTGTAGTGAAACAGACCAGGATCTCAGGTGGGAATCGAACCCACAACCTCCACACTACTCACTAGCCTACCGAGGCACCAAACGGAATAATTAATTAAGGTACGCTACTCTCTCAAGGTATCAATAAATAGATATTTTATACTTTTCAAAGGATAATAACACAAATAACACACTGTGCATAGCAATGCATTAAAGAATTCTCGTTTGGTTGATAATTACATTGATGCAAGTATTTCAGTGTTACTGGAAGTAAGTGGCTTTTTGAAATAAAAGTTCGTATTTGGTTTACAAAAAAAGAAAGCCACTTCTCAAATCGCTTACATTTTTATTTTTATTACTTTAAATTTTAAAAATTGTTTCTGCATAACTCCTGCATTTATTAATCGATTTGAAAAATTATTTTATGTGGTCCTATTGTGTGAAACTTTTTTTTTTCTTTTCTTGTTTTTGAATTGTCTAAATTATTTTTTTTAAATGGTTGTTATCTTTGATAACGACTAATATAAATATTATTGTGCCATTTTTTTAAAACATAAAAATTAAATTAAAGTATTAGGGCCGTATGCAAAAAAATATTTTACTTGAGTTTTAAAGTTCATAGTAGTTACCAAGCACTTTAAGGCTAACATTGCTTTGTTAAGAAATTGTATGCAAAAAACAACTTTAATTATTTTGTAATTTAATAATAAATACTGGTAACACCACCGTATTCAACAACCACTTCACGACTTATGATGTACAACATCGAATACAAATTAATTCGAGTATTCAAATAATTTTTTATTTTATTAAATAAATTTGTATTATCTTGAAGTAAAGCAACCTAATTTAAAAAGTATGAGCTTCTGACATGGAAGGAAAACAGATAAACATTTTTATGAAGTAAAAGTAAAAATAATATGATGAACAAAGAAAAATTATGGCAATATATTTTATTCGAATGAAATGAGTATTTGAATATCCAGATTTTTTCCATTCGTTTTGACTGTATGTACATCACTAAAACATATTTGTATAATTGAATTTATTTTAATATTTTTTTATGGATTTTGCTATGTATTTCGAATCAGTTGGATAATTTGGTGATGTTTTCCATAATATAACAGAAATAATAAATTTAAGATAAGAGCTAACACTTCTAGCTTCATTTTTAGATGTATCATGAATCAATATGTGCTATATTAACAAAAATATTTGAAGAACAAAATACACATTTTGGAAATATCAACTTAAAGGACCCTTAACAAACGTAGGTGCCTACTTTAGAATTTTGATATAATAATTTTTTTAGAATACAACTTTACTTAACATTGCTTGGCAAAGCTTTGTTAACTTTTTTTGCATACGACCCTTATACAATAGTTTAAAAAATATATGAAAAAATATGTGATGGATATTATGCTTGGAACAAAAATCATAAAGCAAATACACGAACCTTCTAGCATAGACAATAAATAACAGTTGTTTTAAAGAGTCAAAATTGCGGCTTTTTTTCGTCCATAGACAAGACCATACAATCGCCGAATTAGGGCATAAGTTTGGTATACAAAATTAGAAAATTAAAAAAAAAAACACAGCCCCAGAGCTGGAAAACTTAAGTTTCTTATGGTATATAAAAGTAACTGAATAAAACTAATTTTTCTTTGTCATTTAAAAAGTATTTTATGTTCTAGAAAGGAATGAAATAGTATTAAAAAATTTGAAAAATCAAAAATATGGTTCCAGGGCTGGAAAATTTATTTTTTTGTAAAAAAAAGTAAGTAAATAAAACTCATCCTTTTTTTAATTTTAATTAAACATATTTTATATTGTTATTAAGGAAGGCCTTTAGTCAAGAGTTTTTCTATTTCTTAAATTTTTATATTCAAATCTAAATTAACCTTAAGCATGGTCATGGTCATTAGTCTTACGAAGCTTTGCTATACTCGTATTTTGCATATTATGCACCAATGCATGAGTAGAATTAGTTTAGGTTGCTTGCAGATGTTGTAAAATAGAAATTTGTTTAACTACCAATATGAATAGTTATAGTTAATAGTTAATTCGGTTTTCGGTGTCGGGATCAATATGGCAAGGCCTGGCAAAATTTTTAATTTATAAGAGTATATACATATGTATATAAGCAGATTCAAGTTGCATTAAATGTGGCTGAATAAATTGTCATTATATGGAAATATTTTAAAATTTCGAACCGTATCGAATGCCGTAATTTGCCTCCTGATCTCTTTCAAAGTAATCTCTAATTCATTGCCCGTCATTCATTTTAAAAAGGATTAAAATATTAATAATGTAAAAGAATTTCTTTATACAAGATCCTGAATAAAATATTCAACTATTGCTTATATAGAAAATAAAATCTTTGAATCAAATTCTTCAGTTGAAAAATATCCATAAGACACTTAATATAAATTGCACAAAAGCAAAAAATAAATCATGTATTTTTCTCACAAAACAAATATTTGTGTGTATACACTTAACGCATGCATGTATGTATGTATGTATGTATGTATATACTCCATACGTACTTTGGTGAAGGCTTTATAACCCTGTCGCAAATTCCATTAACTTTAAACTAACTTTAAGCTAACTATTTTGCAACTAGTACTGACAGACTCTTAGATTACTTTTCAATGTAATCAACTGACTATTTTAACATTGAGATGTCCTAGGCGGTAGTCAATTGTCTCACTCTGCATTACTTTCAGCTAACTTAAAGTTGACTTTTTTTAAATCACCTGGTAGTCAGTGAATTTAAAAAAATTTTCTGGGGTTCGAACATGTATCACAACACGTTGTGTACTCAATGCGCTACTATCCAGCTAAGGTGTCATCTAAAACAATAACAGCAAAATGTTATGCCCTAATTCTGTTCGACGAATGTATCGTCTTGTCTGTGGACGAAAAAAAGAAGCAGTTTTGATTCTTTAAAACGATTATTATTTATTGTATATAGTAGAAGGTTCGTGTATTTGCTTTATGATTTTGTTCTAAACATTATATCCAACACATATTTTTTCACATATTTTTCAAACTATTGTATAATAATTTAATTGAATTTTTATGTTTTAAAAACATGGCAATAATATTTATATTTTTTATTGTCAAAGACAAAAACCATTTTTGAAGAAAATAATTTAGAGACTTCAAAGACAAGAACTCAGAAGCATTTTCAAACAAAAACGTCCTAAATCTTCTTACTGAATTAGGGCATTAATATAAAACTAAAATGAGTTTCAAAGTAGCTGAGAATAAATTTGTTGCCTCTCATCAAATTCGATTACGTACTCAACTTAGGAATTAATTTTGGATTTGTTCTGGATGACATTGCAGTTAGCTTTTAGTCAGTCTAAGAAAAATTAACTATAAGTTAATTATTTTTGTAATCAACCACACATTCTCCGACAGGGCAGATTCCGCACAGTCGAATAATCTTTCTTATTAATCTTACGTTTTTTTTTATTTTATTTCAAAATCACATTTTTAATAAATTATTGGGTATTACATCGAAATACATGTCCCTAAAAATCTTTCAACCTTTTTTTTAAATAAACCGAATTAAAAATGCAAATAAAGAAACTTTACTTCAGGCACCATGTTTCCACGATTCAGACAGGCGACTCGCCTAGAAAATTTTTATGAAAATCGCTCAAAGAAATGAGTGCTTTTTATATAAATTTTCTACTCAAGTCAATCGTACGTGTTGTAAAACCAGGCAGTAACACACTTTTTCGAGTATTTTTTTTAGAAATTTAATTAGTTTAATGTGCAGTTTCTATAAATCACGCATACCATTCGTCTAGAAAATTTGTTTGAAAATTACTCAAAAATATGAGTGCTTTCCATATAAATTTTATACTCAAGTTGTGCGTCTGGATTGTAGAAACAGGTGGTAATTTTTTGTTTGCTTTTCAGTAAGTTTAATGATTGCGTGAACGATGACGTTTATTGGGACGCAGGAAGTTTCTTCAACGTTTTTTGTATGCATTAAAATGAAAAACATGTACGTGTGATAATTTTTTTATATTTTTGTTTTAAGTATTTCACGACTTCAGTCTGAATCATCAACTACATTCATTTGAATTTAAAGTATTACAAATGAGTCAGTTTTTTTTAATCTTATCAGCACAATGATTTCTAAAAAAATAAAACGTGAAGGTAATTTTATCTGGCCCTCTTTTTTATTATCTGCAACCTATTTTGTAACTAACACAAAGTATGTATGTATGTACAATGTGGTCTAATTGTGGTCATAATGATTTGCTTTCAGCCAAAGAAAATAGAAATTCATATGTATATACAGTAGAGTCCCGATTATCCGAACACCGATTATCCTGATATCTGATTATCCCGACTCATCATTCCAAGCAAAAATTAAACTACATAGGTATTATGTAATTCATTATCTATCGTTATAGCTCGTTTTATGTATATCCTATTATCTAAGCGACTAAAATTTAAATACAAATTGACAAATGACAAACATCACAAATTTAAATGCATGTTGATTGAGTTTTTGATTTGATTTTGATTATCCGGACTTTCGATTATACGGAATACCCCTGGTTTTATTTGATCCGGATAATCGGGATTCTACTGTACATCTAATGAAAAAAAAAAACTAAATATGGGAATCGTCTGACCTTGCATGTCATACCTAAACGCTAGTTTTTAGGTCCAAAAAAGTTAAGGTTTGTTGAAAATCAATTTGACAAGAAACTAAGAAAAACTGAAATCCAAATTTTTTTTCAAGTTTACTTATTTTGGCTACACTTGAAACATTTTTAAAGTCCACAAAAATGAATGATTATAAAAAATCAGTTTGACAAAGAACTTTGAATTTATTAAAAAAAATTTATTTTAATTTTTTTTTTCAACGACATTTCTTTTGCAAATAAAAAATTAAATTGGCAGAAATCGAGATTTAAGAAAAAAAAATTTTTTTTTTGTAAAATATTGTATTCTCAAGAATTTTAGAAATGTACCAAACCAAATCGATTTACTATCTTACGACATCTAAGTGAGCTCAACATTTTTCGATTGCGGGAAATTTGCTTCCGATTAGTTCATCCGTTCACACACAAACAAACACACACACAAACATACACTTTCAGAATTCCAAAACGTCGATGATATGATAAAAACTCGGTTTTGGAAAATTAGCGAAAAATCAATAACCTCTCGATATCGTACCATAGCCGCCAAAAAAGGTTAAGTGACATAATATTCGAACGTAATTTTTTGACCAAAATCGATTATTTGCGATTGTTAATAAGCGATTTTCGCCAAAAAATAAACCAGGTTAAAAAAATGTGCCGGTTAAGCTTTTTTTTGGGGGCTATGGTTAGATATGCGGGAAGGTAACAAAGTTGAATATCTTTTAATACGCAATAGATCATTTACTATTTATAAAATTGTAATCGTCGTAATTATTATTTTATTTTAAACACACAATTTGTTTTTTTTTTTTGCTATAAATTCTTACTTAAAAATATCACCAAATATGTTGAACTCTTCATTAATTTCATTTTTATAATTTAAACTTTTAATAATCTACGATAATATAATAGAGTTCGATTTTTCTTCGTTTTAAACTCTCTCAAAGTCGTTTAAGTACTATTTATGATAACTATAGAGTCAATACAAGTTTTGTATACAATTTTATTTTTTTTTCATTAAAAAAAAATTAACTATGTTGCAATTTTTTCTTATCGAAAAGTTTTACTATGAAAAAAAAGATAAGATAAAAAAGGGCTTATCAGCACATTCACAAAAAAATTATTAAAGCTTTCAGCATTTTGAACAGATAAAAAACCCACGACTAGAATCTACAGTATGTAGTAAAAAAATATATATTCACAAATAAGTTTAAATAAAAAATACTGGGAACAAAGATATTTAAAAATAATTTTAAATTTCGACTATTAAACATTGATCTACAGGCGTCCAGCAGTCTCCTCCAATATTCTTTTTTCTCCATCTCCTAAATGACTAAAAACATTTTATGTCTGTGGGTCAAGATATGGATTTTTCGTGTTGTTGGATGTATTAAATGTTATATCGATATAAAGGAGGCATAGAGACGGATCTCGATTTAAATATTTTGGTTCATTTTGCTTAAAAAATTGGGTATCAAGTCCATTTTGTGGGAAAAAACTAATTATTATTATTTAACAGAGGTCTGTTTTTTTTTGTTAACAGAGATCTGTTAAACAAGACGGTTTGTGTCTAGGGTTATAAACTTAAAAATTTATCTTCACGCACATATTGAATCATGGGTTGAAGTAATTGAATTGGTTCCATTAAAGGAATACATGCATGACTTTGGAGATCATGTGTTTGGGTGGGAACTTAAATAAACTGATCTTCATTAAAATGAAGTAATAGAACAATGCATGCTCTCGGATTCGAAGACGTGTTTTGAACCAGTACATGTTCCCTTATTTTAAACCTTTTTGGATGTTAATTTTCATCACTTCAATAATGCGAAATTTCTTCGCTTTTAAGAGGGTTCAACATGAATTAACTTCTTGTAATGATTAAGAAGGCGTGGGAATAACAAAACATTTTAAAGATCTATTAGTGACAATATCAATGAGAAATTTAAACTGTAGTCTTAAGTGTCAATCTTTTAAATTATTTTAATATATTAGTTTTTGCTTTCTTTTTTTTTTGTTTCAAGGAAACTTATAAAATATTATAACACTATGAGACATAAGACTAGCAATTGAATCCTCCTAAAATAAAACCAAGTATGCTTTCTTTAATAAAATAAGTGTTTTATTCCTAAACTAATACATTATCGGTTTCAGTGCTTAGTTTTAATTAAAAAATCATGTGAATACGAGTACTTTAGTGACGTCTGTACTTCAGTCTACGTGCAATTTTGTAACGGTAGCCATCATCAGCCAACTCTGTTTTTACTTCAGGAACTGAAGCAACAGCTACGACTTTTTCGGCACCAGGTTGGGGGACAACAGCTTCTTGTGATATTTCAGCAGAAGGTAAATATTGACTAGGAGGCACTTCGTTGACATCACGACGTTTGCGGTATTTTAGGCGGCGAACGGTTTTGTAACGGTAACCGTCTTCAGCCAAGTCTGTTTTTACTTCCGGAACTGAATTGACGGCCATAACTTCTTCGGCACCAGGTTGAGGTACAACAACTTCTTCTTGGGATATTTCAGCAGAAGGTAAATATTGACTAGCAGGCACTTCGTTGACATCACGACGTTTGCGGTGTTTTAGGCGGCGAACGGTTTTGTAACGGTAACCGTCTTCAGCCAAGTCTGTTTTTACTTCCGGAACTATATCGACGGCCATAACTTCTTCGCCACCAGGTTGCGGTACAAAAACTTCTTCTTGGGATATTTCAGCTGAAGGTAAATAGTTACCAGCGGGCAGTTCATTGACATCCCGACGTTTGCGGTATTTTAGACGGCGAACGGTTTTATAACGGTAACCGTCTTCAGCCAACTCTGTTTTTACTTCAGGAACTGAATCGACTGCCATAAATTCTTCGGCACCAGGTTGGGGGACAATAATTTCTTCTTGGGATATTTCAGCAGAAGGTAAATATTGACTAGCAGGGACTTGGTTGACATCACGACGTTTGCGGTATTTTAGGCGGCGAACGGTTTTGTAACGGTAACCGTCTTCAGCCAACTCTGTTTTTACTTCTGGAACTGAATCGACGGCCATAACTTCTTCGGCACCAGGTTGAGGTAGAACAACTTCTTCTTGAGACATTTCAGCAGAAGGTAAATAGTTACCAGCGGGCAGTTCATTGACATCCCGACGTTTGCGGTACTTTAGGCGGCGAACGGTTTTATAACGGTAACCGTCTTCAGCCAACTCTGTTTTTACTTCAGGAACTAAATCGTCCACAGCAATTTCTTCTGTAATAGGCTCAGTGACAACAACTTCTTCTTGGGATATTTCAGCAGAAGGTAAATATTGACTAGCAGGCACTTCGTTGACATCACGACGATTGCGGTATTTTAGGCGGCGAACGGTTTTATAACGGTAACCGTCTTCAGCCAACTCTGTTTTTACTTCAGGAACTGAATCGACAGCCATAACTTCTTCGGCACCAGGTTGAGGGACAACAACTTCTTCTTGTGATATGGCAGCAGGAGGTAAATATTGACTAGCAGGCAGTTCATTGACATCTCGACGTTTGCGGTATTTTAGGCGGCGAACGGTTTTGTAACGGTAACCATCTTCAGCCAAATCAGTTTGTACTTCAGGAACTGAATCGACTGCTATAACTTCTTCGGCACCAGGTTGGGGGACAACAACTTCTTCTTGGGATATTTCAGTAGAAGGTAAATATTGACTAGCAGGCATTTCGTTGACATCACGACGCTTGCGGTATTTTAGGCGGCGAACAGTTTTGTAACGGTAACCGTCTTCAGCCAACTCTGTTTTTACTTCAGGAACTGAATCGTCAACAGCAATTTCTTCTGAAATAGGTTCAGTGACAACAACTTCTTCTTGCGATATTTCAGCAGAAGGTAAATATTGACTAGCAGGCACTTCATTGACATCGCGACGTTTGCGGTATTTCAAACGGCGAACGGTTTTGTAACGGTAACCGTCTTCAGCCAACTCTGTTTTTACTTCAGGAACTGAATCGACAGCTACAACTTCTTCGGAACCAGGTTGAGGTACAACAACTTCTTCTTGGGATATTTCAGCAGAAGGTAAATATTGACTAGCAGGGACTTCGTTGACATCCCGACGCTTGCGGTATTTTAGGCGGCGAACGGTTTTGTAACGGTAACCGTCTTCAGCCAACTCTGTTTTTACTTCAGGAACTGAATCAACAACTACAACTTCTTGGGCACCAGATTGAGGAACAACAACTTGTTCTTGGGATATTTCAGCAGGAGGTAAATAGTTAGCAGCGGGCAGATCATTGATATCCCGACGTTTGCGGTATTTTAGGCGGCGAACGGTTTTGTAACGGTAGCCGTCGTCAGCCAACTCTGTTTTTACTTCAGGAACTAAATCGTCAACAACAATTTCTTCAGAAACAGGTTTAGTGACACTAACTTCTTCTTGAGATATTTCAGAAGGAGGTAAATATTGACTAGCGGGCAGTTCATTGATATCCCGACGTTGGCGGTATATCAAGTGGCTTAGGGTTTTATGACGGTAACCGTCCTTAGCTAGTATGTTTTTCACGTCATGAGCTGACGGTGCAACTATTAATTTTTCAGATTTTGGTTGCTCTTGATCTGGTTTATCGGCCATAGTTATAAGCGGTTCCTTGATACTCTGCGGTGGGATATACTCCTTAATAGATTGGCTATTGTCAGCCACCGGCGAGATATCAGTAGAAATTATGGACGCAGCCGTAGTGACCGCCACTACGATTAAAAGAGCAGCCAAAATTTTCTGCTATACAAGATATGAATAAATATGAAATTCTCATTAGATATGTGTTAATTATTTGAATCTAAAACTTACCATAATTGTTTAAGATCACTGAGCTTGGTGTTGAAGAACTCAATAATGTTTGTGGTATGTTTTGTCCAAAGCAAGCGTTTAAGTATTTATAGACCCAGTAATTTTTTTCTTAACTAAAAACCAGTTGCTACACTTCTCATAAATCTCATTATCAGCAGAAATCTATTTTAAGTTATTTATATTTTATTTTTTTTGCTACTTTTTAATTCTATTTTCACTTGTAGAGGCTCAAATTTTTTTTATATCTTGACAGTTTCAATTACAGCCGGAAATAAAAAAGACTTCTTTTGAGCTGCAAAATTTTATTAATTTCAAGTTCAAGTACGGCTTGCGTATTTTAATTAAAATAAGCAATTCATTATTGAATTTGCAAAATATATTAAAAAAAAAAGTTGGTGAAAGAATGTTTAAAGCGTAAATGTGGTTAACAAATGCTTATTGAATATTTGACAGTGGTTTAGGCATTGTTGTATATAAATATAAATACGGTCATATACATAAGTATACATAAGTATGCATGTACATACTTACATACCCACAAATGTACGCATATTATTATTCCTATCATTAGTTTAAAATAGTTTGGGTTTTAAACTTGGAATTTCTCGTTATGAAATGATATTACCATGAACATCTCAGTGCATGTAACTACAATAGAAATATTCAGATATCGAAAGTCTAACGTATACTTTACAAGAAATTGTGATTTGTAGATGGTTTTACTTATATACCTGGCAAAAACCGAATCATATATTATTATATCCCAGCAAAAAATAAATGAATGCATTCAAAATGAAATAGAGCTTTTGTGACTTTTTAAGCACTTGTTGCCTCTAATGCATTCTTAATGCCACCATAAGTAAATTTTAAAAAAGTTAAAGTTTTTGAACTCATGACATTATGTAACTAATAAAATATTGCATTAAGTACACAGCGAAAAAAGCATCTGAAAATGTATTAAATCATCAAATTGACATGTTTTCCAGGCGTATGTAAGTTAAAACCAGTTTGAGCTCACAATAGAATTAGTGAGAAATGGCTTAGTGTGTAGAGAGCATATCTGTGAGTTCAAGGAGTGCGGGTTCGTATCCCAATATATTTTTAATTTTTTATATATTTTTTTTTATTAATATTGCGCATGTACATATGAAAAAATATGTTATAATCATGGAGTTTTCATTACTTATAAATAATGTGAGGGCTAATGTTAAAATTATGAAATTTTTACCAGAATTTGCGCTCCAGCAGTATCATTAGAACCCACGCTTGAACTCACAATTTTGCATGCATTTTTTTGCCACGAGCAGTGCGACTAAAATCTAATTTTTCTTTGTAATGCGTATTTCAATTCAATGGCCAATTGATTGTGTATAAATATATGTGGCTAACGGGAACAATATCCGTAATTTCATTAGAGCACATTCCATTTTAAGTGCGATGAAACAAGGAAATGCACCCAACATTGTGTCGAATTAATAGAATTGGCTACCCTTCTATCAGTGCCGAGGTTTCTAGGCCTCGTACAGGAGCCAGCAGTCGCAAAAAAGACTTTGAAGCGCCAACCCATATATGAGAGTTATATGCAATTTTTATGTGGATATAAGTGGCAAACATAATACGGGGGCATTCTGTAACTCTCTAAAGCTAAATCTCTATCGCTAAAATCTATAAAATCGATTTTCGGCTACTAAAACAATTTTATAGCTATGCTATTTATGTCACTACATAGGACCTAAGACGTGATTTTCGTAACGAAAATAATCGACACTTTTACAGCTATAAATTAATTTTTGTTCTGATTTCTTTCTACTTAAAGCAGATAACGAAAAAAAAACGCAACAAATTGTTTGATCGTGTTTTGTTTCGGTCTTTGAAGTGAGTGAAAATAAAGCAATGAGAAGGATTGCTCAATTTGTTTTTGTATTGTTCTTGCACTTGAGCACAAACCAGAGAACAAAACCGATCATCTGTAAGACGGCTAAGACCCGCCGTCGGCCACACAATATATATATGTATATTTATTCCTTTTAACTCCTACAAGGAGCATAGGGCCGTAATTCATTTTTCTTGAAATGGTTTCAGTGATCAGTTTGCTTTAAGACGAATGACTGATTAGGCCATAGCATCCGATCCTGGTGTTGGGGCTGCCAACTATGCACCCAGGCTTGCTAAGTTGCTGCAGGTATTTACCTCCGTGCAGCGATTAGGGCTTTAACGCCCCTGATCGGTCGTCAGTGCTTCGTTAGCGTGACAGAGGACACCAAGTCTCAGGTGGACAGTGGGTGAGGTTGACAGTTGGAGAGGATTGACTGTATATACAAATGTACATATATTTGTATTCGCATCACTTTCCCATTGGTCCTCCAAACAATGCATTACTTTAATTTAATCGGCGGCATAGCCGATCGGCTGTAAACTGGCTAACAGCCGCCACCGGCCACAAACAATACATTAATTTAATCGTACGCCACTAGAAAAGAAAATAATGCGAAATAAATGGAAATATTTACGGCGAATTGGACATCATCACATTATATAATATTATTGCATTGTTATTGAACACATTAAGTTTTTTTTATATAGCTAAGCAGCATGGCTATAACCGGGTGTGCTAAGACACCTCCCTTCTCTTTTAAACGTATATTGCTAAGTCACGCAGTGGCTCAACAAAAAATTCAAAAAATTGTAATCGAGTTTGGAAATAAGGAGTTTTGGTAGAAGAACTTCCCAACTGGATTACGGCCTTAATGATAGGACTAAAATAATAATTTCTTGAGAACTGGGCCTGATTGTATCATTCGATATTGTGTAGGCTATTTATTGTATTGATTGAATGGATTACCGCATTTGGTAGCTATCGTATCTAAATTTCAAGAAGTGTGCCAATTTTCTTTTACATTGGTTGTTGAATCGACTAGACGGTTTGTATTAAATTAAAGAAACATTTAAAGCCGTTTGCAGAAAACAATTATTTAGGTTTACCAAACGTTTAAGAAACTAGTTTACATAAAAAAATTTGTTTTTTAAAGCTTTTGTAACACAAAATATTTTTTTCTGAATACGGCAGTTTGTCAACACCCGAAGTCAATTCGAGCACCTTAATATTCTCTTTTTAATAAAAGAGAATTAAAGTTTTCACGTCTTATTTTGTTTTATACGCTCTAAGTATAGTTGTGAACTCTAATTTTTATATACGTTAGCTTAGTATAGAAAGGCCCTATCTCATTATTTTTTTGGAATCGAGTTTTTTGTATATTTCGATAGAAAAACATATAATGTATCGAAAACTGGAAAAATCTCGAATTCCAAAAAATAATGAGTTAGGGGTTTTCTATATTAAGGTAACGATATGTATGTAAAATGTACGTACCGCGATTTCGTATTGTGCGTACGATATTCTCTTACCTATCGAATGAATACTCGGTAGATGTATGTCCTTGCTTACTCGATGTCGAATGCTATCATCTTTAATTACAATACTTTTCATTCGATATCGAATGAAACGAGACTCTGTTTATTTTATTTGATGTCGGAAATAAGTATTTATTGTAACTAGCTATATATATATTGAAATTTGTGTTTCATCAACTACATGGAATAAGAAATAAGTTCAATTACTTCCTTTATGTCATTGTGTAATTTGTTTTGTAATATATGACAAGTAGTTCTTAGAGTAATGACTAATTTTTTTGCGGGGTAACTGTGAGATGTATGTGTGTGTAGATATGTATCTATTTCTTCGAATTGGTTTATTCAAATTAATATTAATGTGTATTTCCTTATGTTGTTGTTATACTCTTTTATGTAATTCAATGAGCTTTTGTTGGCACTAATCATTGTTAACAACTTTTCGTTAAATCTTAACTTAAGGCAGAATTTATGAAGTGTAAATAGATGGTTGGTTGTATGTAGTGTCGTTTAATATTTGACAATTATTAAATGCCAGTAATAAACCTGTTTTTGTCATACAGGCACTTTATTTTTTGGCGAAGCTTAAAGTGTTTAATAATCATTTGATTGGTATAAATTAAATTGATTTTAAGCACGTTTTCATTAACTGCAGATTATAATAAGTTTTTTTCATCTCTGCAATGAACTTTAAACTTGATATAAATAATTAGAAAGAGGGCTGGCTACGCCCAGCTTGTTAAGTGTTTCTTACATCCATTTTGAATATATTTTTTATTAAATCGTTATACAATACTTTTCCCTTTGCTTCGTTCGCTCTTTGCCAAAGAAAATGCTATATGTAAAATTTTATATGTAAAACTCTTCTATTCAATTGTTTTATGCCAGAATTACGCGTAAAAGTCTTACATATCGATAGCTTAATATTTATAAGAAAGGCATAACCCGCGATATTTTACAGGAGAAGAAAAAAGAAGAGAGGTATCTTAGGACACCCGGTTAGAGCTATGCTGCTTAGCTACATGTATAAAATAAATTTCATGTGTGAAATAACAATGCAATAAAATTATATCAAGGCTTTTCATGAGGATGTTCAAAAGCCTCGCAAACTGTGCAATTGTGCACTTAAGCTGTGCAATTGTGCGTTTTGAAACAAAAACTTTTTACCTTTTTGGGTTTCTTTAGATATTTTTAGACACACACATACGCACACCTTTTTATTTTTTATTGAAATATATAAATATAATTTTAAATTAAAAATTGCTTGAAACTTTCTTATTTTATTTTTATTAAATGAACTTTTTGACGTCTGTTTCAAATCAATATAAATGGGGCTTCATGAAACAAGTCTACCAAGTTTGCCCAATTGCACAAATGGCATTTTTTTGAGAGTTCTCATGAAAACCCTTATTATATGATGATGTCAAATTCGCCGCAAATATTTCAAAATGTTTCAATTTATTTCCCATTATTTTCTTTTCTAACAGCGCATGATTAATGTATTGTTTGTGGCCACAGGCGGCTGTTAGCTGGCTTACAGCCGATCGGCTTCGTTCTCTGGTTTGTGCTCATGTGAAAACACAATACAAAAACAAATTGAGCAATCGTTCTCATTGTTTTTAACCGATTCAAAAAAAGACAGGAGGTTAACAATTCGTTTAAAAATTTTTTTTGGGGTGTTACTTCATAACACAATTGGGACCCAATTGGGTCTCCGAGTGGAGGTGCGATATAGCACCACCCTTCCTAACCTAAGCTACTTCATAACTCGGTTCATTTTAGACCGATTGTAAAATTTTTTTTTTTTGTCCGAGAGGGTATAGCTTCCCATTGGTCCGATTGTCAAAAAAATTAGCCGGGGATGATATTTTACTTATTTGATTGCTTCAAAACCTATAAAATACACTTGGTTCTAGTAATTACACAATTTGAAAGTTGAAAAAATGGGCGGAGTTACGCCTATTAAAATTAATTATAATGGGCCTTATTGCGAGTATCGTATTACGACTTCGACTTCATACTAGACGACGATTTTGTACTAGACTAAAGAAAATAGCAACATTTTTTCTTTAATCTAGCGCAAAGTCGTCGTGGGCGTAGTCGAAATATGACACTCGTAATTAAGCCCAATATTTCACGCGGTTCTGCTTAACCGATTTTTACGAAACTTACCACACATTTTGAACTCTGAAATAAAAACAATCTTCTATTTAAAAAAATGTGTGGAGTTACGCCCATTAACATTTAAAATTTTATTTTAAGTGGTTCTACTGTACCGATTTTTACAAGACTAAAAAACACACAATCTTGCATTTAAAAAATAGGCGGAGGTACGCCCATTAAAATTTATATATTTTTATATTTCACTTCAACGAACGAAACAAAACAAAATCAAACATATTCTTTCGTTTATTTTTGAATTCTGCTTTTAAGTACAAATAAATCAAAACAAAAATAAATTTTTAACTGTAATAATGTGGAATATTTTTGTTATGAAAGTTACGTCCTGGCTCCTGTATCGCGCCATAAAGAGCATAGCTCCAAAAAACTGAATAGAAACTAAAGCATTTACATATATGCAAGAATAATTTTTTAAATGGACATACGTCTTTTAATTTTAAAGTGTTACTTACTGAGTTCTTTAAGGAGAATGTAATTATACATCAACTAGGAAATCTTAAACCGAAATATATACAGTGAAACCTCTGATAAGCGGACACTCACCGTCACCGTATTTTTGTCCGCTTATTAGAGGTGTCCGCTTATGAGAGTGGTACACATTCCTTTATTTTAATTTTGGTTCTACAAATTTTTTCCGGATATTAAAGGTGTCCGCTTATGGGAGGTGTCCGTTAGGAGAGGTTTCAATGTATTTCATAAATGGTAAAAAGTCTCTCATCTTGATTGACCTTACTCACATAAAATTAAAAAAAGTCCACATTTTCTTTTCGTCTTATTTAAAAAAAACCGTAGAGTAGTTTTTATTTATTTATTTATTGTAAAGTTAATATAAAGCTCTAAAATATATGTAACAGTTTTAAATTTTGTGTAAATGTTTAAGAAATAAAAAAAAAATCATGAATAGCAGAATAAAGCAAAATTCTTTTGCAATCCTTGCAACTCATTCAAGTCCTTTTTAATCATCTAATTGACACAGCAAAGCAGCACCACGATTAATCCAATGCATTTGAGTTTTTGTGCACGCTAAATCCATGTACATTACAAAGTTCGTGGAATGGCCAGTAGTTGAGAGAACACCACGCCTTTCGCTTGTTTTATAAACCGGACACTCATAGATTGGTTTGACAACGCCATTTAGTGCCTCATTGGACTCTTGCTGTTGACCTTCTGCTGCTTTCATAGTTGGCATAAGGCAAACAACGGGCATGATATCAAAGAGTATTTTTGAAAACGATTCATCGACTGCTTGTATAGAACGATTCCAGCGGCAGCCTTCAAGGAAGAGACCCTAAACAAGGTTTAGAAAGGTTAGCGAAAATGTATTGTTAAAGCAAACGTTTGCAAGTATGTTTATATGTATGTATGTACAAAAATATAAATTTTCTGTAAATAACTGTGTATGTGAATTAGTCGTGCATATCAAGCAATCACTTAAATCTTTTTAACCTTTAAAATCTTACGTTTATCAATTTGGCATCCTCATTGCATTCCAGTTTGTCCTGTTTTTTTTTTTTTTTTTTTTTGGCGAATGCATGCGAGCGAGTGTGCATGTGTTTGAGTAAAATTTGTTTAGTTCAGTGTTTTATGTCAAAGTTTTATGTCAAAGTTTAATGAAAATACTTCGGCTGCCAACTTACTTACCCTTATGTATGTGCCAAAGTCAGGAGCTTTTTCAGCTTCCGTTTCGTATTCAGTTACCTCAAATTCAATACGCACCATATCGATTTGAAAGCGATTCTTTCTTGAGTAGTTTTGCAAAACTCCTGTCATAAACGATTGAGTAAAATAGAAACCGGATAGCCAATAAACAATTGGCTCTCCATTATCTATCCAAGTTTGAAAGAATTCCAATCTAAAAGAGTAAATAACATAAAGTTTAAACGAAAGATAATAAAGTGAAAGAAAGAAAGTAATTTTCTTATCATAATAAATATTTGGCAAAAGAAAGACGACGAATGATACATTGGCATTTCCAAATTAATGGTAACGTTCAGTTGTATGTTCCTTCGCAGGAAGTGTAAAAGTTTTGTGTTTTGATAAAAGAAAACTTTAAATCATCAAACTACAACAGAGTATAGAAAATTCAATGAAAATTGAAGAGGAAATTTTTAGCATTCAAAATAGAAGGAAATTTTAAATTATATGCCCTTAATTATGAAAGTACTCTAAGTCATATATTCTTTTGGTCCAGATATTTAGCAAATTACATTTGAATAAATCAAAATATATTTTTATATTATGCAACATAGTCTCGATTAATATAAGTTTATTTAACATTTATTAAATATTTATTGAAATTTTTTCAACATTAATTTATTAGTTCGAAGCAAAAATTCATATGACTTAAGCCACTTTCATAATTAGGAGATTCGACTTCAACTTGCTGTACTAGATTAAAGAAACATACAACATTTTTCTTTAATCTGGTACAAACGCTCGAAGTCGAATAGAAAAATTCGAGAACCGTCATAAGGCCCATTATGTATGTAGTAGCAACTTCCCGCGACTTCGCTCGCAATCAGAAAGAAACTTGCAGGAAGTTATAAAGTTCTTTATTATTATATTCTTGGTCAGTAATGGGTTATATAAAGTGAAAAATCTTAAAACTTTTTTTCTTCTCGAGAGCCTTAAGAGCTACGCACCTTAAATTTTCACAGGATATGTAAAACTTTGGTTGCTACAACAACAAATATATCGTCGCTGTTTTAACTAACTGACCTAACTGACATTTTTTTGAAAAAATTAGTTAAGTCCACTACTAGACTTTATGAAACTTATTTGCTGGTGGTTCAGCGTTGTCTATATGCATTTCATTGTTGCTGTAACAAATCATCAGCAGACTTCAACCACATATTTTGAATAGTCACAAAGTATAGGTTTCTAAGCCTACTACGCTTGTTTTTCTTTTGTGATTTTCAAAAATATTATTGTTTGAGAATTTTCAAATAGTTTTTGAAAGTCTGTGCATAAGATAAAAGTTTTGTGACTATTCAAAATATGTGGTTGAAGTCTGCTGATGATTTGTTACGGCAACAATGAAATGCATATAGACAACGCTGAACCACCAGCAAATAAATTTCAAATTAAAATGTTCAAAAAAGCCAAAACTAAAAAAATCCCAAAACAAAAAAATCGCCAAAACGAAAAAATTGCCAAAACCGAAAAAATCGATAAAAAGAAAAAATTGCCAAAACTAAAAAAGGGTCAAGAATCAAAATTATCTCTTAAACTAAAAAAATCTTCAAATATAAAAAAAAATCGCAGAAACGAAAAAAAGTGCCAAAACTAAAAAATCCCAAAAAACCGAAAACATCGCCAGAAACAAAAAAAAAAAAAAAACGCCAAAAATTCAAAAAAGTTTACCGAATTCTATACTTTTTTTTAATATATATATCAGATAAGATATTTTATTATATAGGCCTAAAGTTCGTGTAAAATTAATTCATCAATTAAGCTTGTATTTCAGATCAATGCCGTTAAATTTTTCCTTATATTTTACCAAAGGTAGAGCTACTTAAGCTTCTCAAAATACATAATGAAATAAAGAAAAATTTTAATTTTCTCTGAAATTCAAGCTTAATTGATTGGTCAACGTACGTGACATTATGTGGAATAGCCCATATGTAGTTTCCGTAGGGAACCCCTCATGTGCATTTAATCATTCTGCTACCAAACTCTTTTGTAATAAAAAGCGAACATTTTGTTCACGTGAAATATTTCCCGTGAACAAGAAAATGTGAACAAAATGGCAAAATAGTATACTGACACAACAACAACGCAAACATTGGCGATCACAATTTTAGGGAAAGGGAACACATTTCACCTGAACTTTTATTCCCGATAAGGGTGAATTTTTGTCAAAAATCTTAATGTTTTTTTGTTAAAGAAATTTTTTCATCCTATTACCAAAAATATATCCTTATAGGATTTTTTAAAAACATAAATCTTTCTGCCTAAAAAAAACCAACTTCAATGCAAAGATCTGGGGGTCTACTCTGTAATTCGAAACGAAAGCAAATGCTCTCGACTTCTAATGCTAATAATAACATACAAATTCAAAATCATTTTCTTTTTTTTTCGAAATATAGAGTAGACCTGCTGATAGAAGAAGATAAGAAGTACGTAAAATATAAAATTAAGAATTAATGGGCGTGCCCCCGCCAATTTTTTATTTTTTAAATACAAGGTTGTGTGTTTTTAAAAGCTTAGGGTGCGTGTTAAGTCTTGTAAAAATACCTTAAGTAGAACCACTTAAAATAAAATATTAAATTTTAATGGGCGTGACTCCGCCCATTTGTTTAAAAAGAGGATTGTGTCTTTTTCAGACCTCATGTCGTGTGTTAAGTTTCGTAAAAATCGATTAAGTAGAACCACGTGAAATATAATAAATTTAAATGGGCGTAACTCGGCCCATTTTTTCAGCTTTCAAACTGTGTAATTACAAGAATCAAATGAGTTTTATGGCTTTCCCAGCAATCAAATAACTGCAATATCATAAAATTAAATAAATAAAAAATTGTTTGCGTGCCCCCACCCACTTTTTTTTGACAATGAGACCAATGGGAAGCTATACGCTCTGAGACAAAAAAAAGAATTTTTACAATCGGTCTGAAATATACCGAGTTATGAAGTAACACAAAAAAAAATAGAGACGAATTGTTAACCTCCTTTCTTTGAAGTCGGTTAAAAATAGAACCACAATTGGTTAAATGGTGTAATCTCCACATATTTCCATATAAACTCTATTGAAATATTTTGTAATTTCGTTCGTTAACAAGTGCCGTAATTTCACCCCACAACAAAAATTGTATTTGATGGTAAAACTCAACAGGATTATTTTTACTTCCTTAATTACATAGACGCCTTGAAAATCGAGGTAGGGTACCTTAGATTCAGTATAACCGAATATACTGAAGCTACTCTCACTTATTTAATTTCAATTAAATTGTAAACACTTTTACTTCAACTTTTTTTTTATTATTCTTCCTTACCTTACGTCTACACCTGATATATTTTTATCATAACAAAAGTCAAACTTTATATTGAAAAATAACTTTTTTTATGTCAGCTCTTTTTTCTATATGGAATTTGACATTTGTCATGATAAAAATATATCAGGTGTAGACGTAGGGTTACAAAAACTTTTTCTTTGAATAATTCAACACTTTAGTAAAAAGAAAAATATTTGGTACCACCAGAAGCAAATGACTGCAGCAGAACATGTAAAGAAACAAAAAACAATGACAAAAAAAAAAAGAATCATACTACGTTAAGAAAACTTCATAAAGAATATGTGAACATGTGTTAATTTGGCTCAACTTCTTATTTCTGATTTTGCAGTGAAGAAATTTAAAGAAAATATTGCATTGCCATGAAAACAAAAGTTAATGGAAATTCTCTAGAACTTACCGAATATAAAAACATTTTTATAAAGAAAATCTATTATAGAATGGAGGATAGTCAAAGTGATATAGAAATAAAAGTTAAAATCCCTAAAAGTTATTGCTTTAGAAGTTATTACTATTTTTGCTTCATTCAAAGTGATTGTAATAGTTTATTATCGTCAATGACTTACCTCGAGAGAAAATCAGTAATATAACTTCCCAACGATTTTAGAGATGGATAACTTTTTTGAAGCCAATCATCGGGCAATTTACCAATAACCATAGAGCGATGGGTTCTCTCCAACTCGGGAATCATAGCAATTTGACCTTGTATAGCCTTCTGAACATTTATTAGGCTTTTGCGTATATGATCCAATAGACGATTAAATCTAAAGAGAAAAAAAAATAATTATAATGAAGGAACAAATAAAAGTTTTTATGAATTAGCGTGGTTTTATAGCTATTGTATCTATTCAGGCTTTCAAGGTCATTCAATTTGTTTAAAATGTAAATTAAAGATATTTTTTATTTAATTTTTAATGTTTCCGCCGTTTTGTTGGGATTTTCCAACATCTTATTGAATATTGAATTTTTATAATTTATACAATAAATTTTCAGGTTCCAATAACTGATTCTGGCAAAAGAAAAGAAAAAAAAAATACTTCTGCAGCATATTAAAGAATGGAACATATTAAAGAATGGAAAAAAGATTAAAGCTTTAAAAAGAAAGTAAAATAATATGAGAAAAATTTGTCCCGTTTCGTTTTATTAATATTTATTAATATTTATGTGAAAAATAATATACTCACTAGTTAATCATAGCTGTTCTGTAAATCGATTTTAGAAAGCTAACTTCGATAACTTCGATAGAAAAATATTTTTATACTTTTTTAAATATCCTATTCCTCAAATATTATATCTGAAGGAAAATGAATATGTAATATGTTTTTAAGCATGTCTCCAGGACCATTATTAATTTTGGAAATCATAAAATTTTTATCTTAGAACCTACTTGATTCAATTGAAAATGTAGGTTGTAGGTTAAATAAAATATTTGCAATTATACAAAATTGTACAATTCTAATCAAACTAGAGCACTTTATTTACTGAGCACTTTATTTTTCTTTGCACTGCTGCAAATACCACGATGTTAACTTTGCTGTTCTTTACACAAGACACTACCCATTGAGGTGATATATTTAAATTTTTGAACTAAACATAAAGCTTCCAAGAGTCAAATTATTGCATTCGATATCGAACAAAATTAAAAAATATATCCACACTCTATTGAAATATTTTAAAATTTTTTATCGATAGTCGACCGTAATTTGTCCTTAGAATAAGGCTGAGGTGTCCAAAATAGCACCAGAGTGCTTCTTATACAAATGAATACACATACGGGAATACATTAGTCTCGTGTGTTTCTAGGTGGCCAGCTCTGATTTAAGGAACAGACAGCTAGTCTCAGCACACGCAATAGTCTTTCAATATAAGCTTTCGATCACATAATTAATTCGTGTTATTGATCGTTCTGTTGAATTGTGTGTATGTATGTATGTAGAACACATCTAGGCAA
The DNA here is from genome assembly GCA_944452675.1 of Tachina lurida. Classification (NCBI taxonomy): domain Eukaryota; kingdom Metazoa; phylum Arthropoda; class Insecta; order Diptera; family Tachinidae; genus Tachina; species Tachina lurida. The sequence continues at coordinate 129,749,468 of OX101754.1, forward strand.
AGTGGCACTAAAGTGCCGAACTTCAATCGGCCTCTTATGCAAATGAATACACATACACGAATACATTTCTCTCGTTCTACATTGCAGAAAAGTGATGAGAAAAGTTGTCTTGTTCGTCTCTGAAGTCCGTAGAAATAAATAAATATTTGGAACAAACTCAGTTTAGTAAAGCAACTCGAAAACAAATTAAAATAAGCCTATGTGATAGAAAATCAAAAAAAAAAAAAATAAGAAAAAAATTAAATAAAAATGATTGCGGTGACCCATATTTACCGAGTTCTGGGCTCTAAGCTTTTCACAGAAAACTGTGAAGAATTTCCAAAAAGAAATTTTTAAATAGATTGTCTGTTAGAAACTTGACAGATCAGAAGAAAAAAATTAATTTAAAAAAATTGGCTGCAGCCCATTATTCCCGAGTTATTGGCCTTTAAAGTTTTGATAGATAACAAAAATTAAAAACTTTAAAAACCCCCGTTATATCTTCAAACATAGCTAAGAGCCAAGGTAGGGAAAAATTATGCTCGCGAGAACAATTTTTATTAACTCGCTCGTTTTAAAATTTGTGCTCTACTCGTAAGCATTAAATGACTCGCCTTAAAATTTGTACTCGCGAGTTTTATTTTAAAACTCGTAAGCACAAATTTTAAAAGAGTGCAATACGAGCCTAAACGAATTCAAAACGAGTAGTTATTACAAAAATTTTTTTTGTTTATTCGAAAAAGTATATGTATTTATATGCATATACATACATATATAAAAATATATGTCCTTACTTTCATATCATGAGGTATTTTTCAAATGTTTTAAGGCTTCTGCTTGATGACAAGTTATGCATATGCTTACCTGTCAGTAATAAAATATAATTTCAACATTGCGACCTATAGAAAACAGAATTTGAGCAAACAAAATTAATAAAACTGGCGAATAATTCTTTTTAACTCGACTCGCGAGTCGATTTTTATTCTTGACTCTCAAAATTTTAATTCTTCTCGCGAGTCCTATTTTCGATTCTCAAAAATTAAATGCGCTTGCGAGTTTTATTTTTTTAACTCGCGAGCAGACAAGAGTAGTTCTTTTCAAAAAAATAACACTCGCTGGAATTGAATTCGTTTGCGAGCGAGTTTAATTTGAGCACTCTCCGCACTCTGCTAAGAACCCTCTCGATCAAGTCACCTTTCAAACAGAAAAATCGAAATCGGTCTAGCCGTTTGTTCTGTACGTGGACACGGACAGACACACAGATATACAAACACACACTACAAGCTTATAAGACCCCTTTTTTAGTCGGGGGTTAGTTAAGTTTAGTGAGGCTGCGCAAAAAAAATTTAAATGTCTTTTTAATACATATACATTTCTTTCCTTAAAAGTTTCGTAACATAAGATATATTGAATGTCGCGTAAACCATTGGTGATCATAGAATATTTTTTGTATACCACTTTTTTTCTTTCACTGTACCTATAAAGAATTTAATACGCCCGCTACACATGTAATATCGTCGCTGTGTCATAGACGACAAAATTAAATAGAATAAGGGCCAATCCCATGATGTCGATAACATTTGACTTGTCGCACACTTACATTCAAAACAAAGAAATAAATTAATATTTTGTTGTTGTTTCAAATGTACGTTTGCGACAAGTCACAATTTGTCGACAACGTGGGATTGGCCCTATGAATGTGTGTGATTGTAGCTAGCACAATTGTGCTATGAAACTGCCATCAATGGTGTAGAACCTTTGTACTAGATGTTGTTATTTGTGTCTGGCATCTGCATGGGCTTAAGTGTTTGTGTGGTTGTATATTTCTTAATAATCAGAAGGTATTGCATAATATATTGTATTATGCTTTGCATGTTTACTTTAACATTGTCTTGTAGTTTTGTGATTGTGTTAGTGTTTTTCATACGGAATTTCCCTGGAAAAATTTCCCGGGATCCCGCACATTTTCCGGGAAAGAAATCCCGGGAAATTTGTGCGGGAATTCCCGGGATTTTTTGATTTTGTTATGGCAACTTAATTTGTATTTACCATTCCTTGATGAGTGTCGTTATTCACTTTATTAATGCGATGGTGCAATAATAAGGTGATGGCAATATCACATGCATTCTGAGACTTAGATGCCTTTATTTGGAAAAAGTAGAACGCGACGATAAAAATTTAATTCTACAACAATTCATAAAAGTAAAAAACAGGAAATAAAAGCAAATTACAAATAATTACAGATTCTCTTGGATAAATAGTACGGTTAACAGCATTAACAGCTTATTCTGTACTAAAGTCCTATTTCCAAAGAAATATGCCCTTATGCAAAAACGATTGTTAAGGTTAAAGCATGCGTTAAAACTGGTTTTGCCATACAAAATTCGTTTGTTAAACCAATTTTAAGTTTAACAATGATTTTTTCATAAGGGGTATATTTTGTAATATTTTTTTTAATAATACTCGTATAATTTCCTTTTTATAATATTGGCATCTATGTATTACTATTATATAAAGAACGGAAACGGTATTATTTTTTGAATAATGTGTGTATAAAACGTTAATATTTAATCGATCTTATGAATTATAATTTGTTTTTGTTGAAATAAATTAAATTTAAAAATATTTTGTATTGTTTTGTACTGGGCGGGAATTCCCGGGATTTCCCGGGAAACCGAAAAATCTTTCCCGCTTTCCCGGGAAATGAAAAAGTCCGGGAAAAGAAAAACTCTAGATTGTGTATTATGGCCTTATACGACTTGGAATTTTCTTATATTTTTTATATATAAAGCATTTGTATTAGGTCAGTTCACGGTATATTTTTCTTACAATTTAATAATTATTTGCTGTGAAGTTCATTTATTTTTTTTTATAAATAAAAAATAGTAATAGGATAATTTATATTACTTTACCTTATTAGCTCCTGCCTCAACACCGTGTTCATAGAATTTGTGTAAAGAACAGGATATTTCTCATTGACCTCTGCCAAATCAAAAGGTTTCGGCAAACGTTCCAAAATATCCTTACAAATCTGAAAAGCTGGATCTATTTTGGCACCATCACCCACACCGCTCGATCTGATAGAAGCCATTAAATCTGTTTGCGTTTTTAAAACACCCGATATTAGCTAAAGCGGACGAAGAGACAACAAGATATTGAAGATTTTACATAAATTTACAATGTTCTTTTTTTATGTCACATTGTCAGTTGATAAGGAAAATACTAATTCTTTTTTTTTCTTTCATATTCTTACACTATTTGTTTCCTTGTTGTTACGATTTATATCGGCATTTTCATGCAAACCATAAACCTCTGGATGAGGACTTAAAGGAAATCCTGCTATGTAATCCAAAGCATTGACACGTGTTGGATTCAAAGGTACTCGATATATGCCAGATTGTGATAGAGCGTAACTTAAAAAAAAAGGAATAAAATGTGTGAATGTTTGTATGTTGAAAATAAAAAGAAAACTGTATAAAAGAATCATTTAAAATGTTTAATATGAAATGTGAAGGAGTATAAATAAGTGTGCATATAAATATTTAAATTGTTTAAATAGCCACAAGTTAAGTCATCCAAAAATGCAAGAAATAAATTACATATTTTGCTCTAGTCAGAAAAATGTGAAAACTTAAGGCCTGTTCCAAGATATCAAAAGAAAATGTTAGACTGAAAATTTATTTTGAAAATAATAAAATATGAAAATTTGTTTTTGTGTTCAATATAAGTTATAAGTCGGAAGTTTTCTTTCGACCCCTTTTGGTTTGCTGTAACCTTCTTAAAAAAAACGTAAAGATGTTGGCCACAACCCTAATTATCTAACAAAGTGTCACAGGATATGCTTTTTTGTATGCTTGTTAAAATTTTGTTTTAAATTTCATTTTATGTATTTCTACTTTTACAACATCTACGAAAAAAATAAAAATACTAATAACACATATAGACACAACATACTTGTCAACCTCAATAGTATCGGGATTATAGATCATATTCAATAATGACAAGATTAAACGGCGATCCTTGTCATCTGTAACACGGCCACCGTAGTTACATTCACCCGTAAGATAGACGTGTCCACGAAATGGTATACTCTGACTTTGGGCTATAAACATCTTGAGTTGGAGCAGTGAAATTCTGCAAAGAAAGCAAGAAAAAGGTCAACAAAAATTTAAATGAAACTGAAACAGAAAAAAACATAAACTGAAAATAAATGAAATAAACAAGGAAAATGAAAATAGCAAAATGTAAAATAAATCCCATTGCAAGAACAAAAAAAAAAAAAAAAAAAGAGAGATACAAAATGAAAAGTTTGTAAAACATCACAATAAAAAAATAAAGGAAAACACAAGTAACTAATAATAATGCATACATCCTTAAAAAACAACTGACACATACAAATGTCCTGGCTAACCATTTGCACAAACATTTAGTACAGTGTTGACCATTGCATAGCCCAACTGAGCAAATATAACAGCACACATAGTCTTGCAATCTTAAATTTAGTCGTCATTGTTTTATGTATTTTTATTAGAGATGTGCAAATGCCGTGATTTGCAATGCGTGAGTCACGCATGAGTAATGCGTGATCATGGTTATATTTATATATATGTAATTATGTTTAACAAAAAATAACGTGTGTGATATAAGCTAAGTTTCTGAGGCTTGTTTAATAATCTCTTTTTGTATTATTCGTATTCTAAGTCAGTCAATGGCAGCCAAACCATCGGAAGCGTGAGTGAATAAAAAAAATCATGAATATTTTGAATGTTTTGTTTACGTTTATATCCATTTCGTTGCTGCTTTGGTATTTCTTATATAAAAAGCAATCATAAACAATAATTAATTAATAATTATTTTGTAAGGGGGGGGGGGGTACCCAGATCGCTCCTCTTCTTCGGCCAAGATTTTGTGGAAAATTTTAGTTTGTTCTGAAAGTTATCCACATCAAATTTAGTGCGCCGCACTTTTTGTTGTTCTACACATATAGGAAAAATAATAATTACTGTATATGGGGTTTCCCATTTCTATCCTCTTATACCGCCAAAATTTTGTCTAAACATGTACTTGGTTCTTAGAACTATCCACATCAAATTTAGTGACATTTACTATTATAGTTGCAGAGAAATGAATTAATCCGCAAAAAGGGGGTTTCGCCCCACAGTGCATCGTAGCGAAATCAATAGGATTCTCTTTCACCTTTGGTGTACGAAGCCTAAAAAACATGTTTATTATGAAGTTCTTGTTTCAACTATGATATTAGTTGAGCTTCTCATTTGTTTAAATGAAAGTTGAACACAATATTAATTGTTATTTAACAAAATGTTCATACAAATTTTGACAAGGAACACTTGAAGTTAAAATTTTTTTTTTGGATGCAACCGAATATCTCTAAATGTTCTAAGAAATGTTTATGTAAACGTTACCTAATAATCTACATACATTATATATATGGGCATTTCCACAGGAATGCCAACATTTTATAGCGTGCGACACCAAGCAAATATGTTTGTTTCTTCAAAGAAAGCGAAACTTTATTTTTACTTCTTTATATATTTGTGTAGGCCGTCAGCAGCTCTACGTGAGGTAAAATTTTAAGAATAATCGAGTCACGTTGTTCAGAAAGACAAGGTGAATTGATTGCTGTCGCACGCGACAAAAAAGTGCAATTTCTCGCAGAAATGCCCATATGTATATATATTTCTCCGTAGTTCCTAAGCACAACATAGTCACATCGGACTTGGTGTTCCCTATTCCCGCAAACGAGGGCGGTGAAACCCCAATACCAGCCTATCTTAATACTTTGCTAAATGCAGTCTGGATGAACAGCCTGCGGCCCTGGTACCAGAATCGAGTGCAGTGAACTAATCATTCTCCCGCGTTAAATACCACATGATTAAAGAAACCGAAATGATCTACAGTGAATGCAACAGTGAAGTGCACACAGGATCCAAGCTTAACCCTCAAACATCAATTTCAATGTATTTTTAAAAAACAATTAATATTTTACTGCACAAGTTAATTATTAGGGCCTGTTCATCTAAATGCAAACGATAGATTCGATCGAAAATTTATGTTAGAAAAAAAAAAACAATAAACTGACATTTTTGAGAAAAAGTGTAATAAAAATATTAAAAAAGTTCTTATGATTAAATTTTAATGAAAATCTTTCTGCCTATATTTTTGTGCCACTGTACTTCAAAATAATCCCACCAAAACAGCTTTAAAATATTTTTTGACAAATATTCTATCACACACACTCATAGAAACAATAACACAAATGCATACACAGTCAGTAGAAATTACAAAAAAAAAAAAAAAAACTAAAAAACAAGGCCAACCACAACATTTAACTTACTTTAAATCCGCTTCACTAAATTCATATGGTATATTCCAACCCAATGGACCGAATTCGCGACGTTCTTGCACCACCGCATGAAAGAATACCAATGCAAATACACCGCGCAGCCAACATTTGTTTACCTCCTGCTTGTAGACAAATGCATTCGTAAAGAATTTATCTCGCACCAGTGGATCTGAGTTAAATGATCTCTGCATATTGGCCTTCAGGCCTTTGGGTGGTTCGTTTGTCATTTTAACGGAATTTTGTAGCACAGACACAGGAAACACTGAACTTGGATAGGAAGTGCACCACAGGCGATAATCGAGATGAGCGGATTCGGTTAGATTTGTGTCATTGCAAATACGTTCCAGCTCGCCCATCCAACTCATGGCAACGTGACAGTTTTGTAAGACAACCCAATGCCCATAGCGACAGGCCTCGAGTATCATTTTTTCGGCACGTGGTCCTTGCCCTTGACCAAGAGAAATTGTTTTTGTTCTAAAAAGGAAATTAATGGAAAAATATTGTATTTAATATATGTATATAAAATGATCTTGAATGATCACTCATTCACTCACGACTATGCACGCCCATAAAAAAAAATTTTTTAGTGCTTTTACATTTGAGCAAAATCTAGTACATACGAGTAAGATACCTACTTGGTCACTAGATTTTATAGAAATCTACTTCAAGTCTAGTATAAATTAAGCTCAAATTCACAGTCTTTAGTTAACTCATGAAGGTGGTTTAACCAGTGAAACTGATAACCAAAATCGTTAGTTAAACCAGTGGCCTTAGTTAATGGTAGAATATTGTATTTAATAAATACATAGCGAAATGATCTTGGGTGGTTACTGGACATAAAGTCGTGAGTAGCTTTTCACTCACGATCATGCACGCCCATTAAAAAAGGAATTTTTTTAAAGTGTGTTTCCATCGGAACAAAATCTAGTACATAAAACATCTACTAAGTCACTAGACTTTATAAAAATCTACTTCAAGTCTAGTAGAACTTAGGATCAAATTCATAGTCCTTAGTTAACTCATGAAGGTGGTTTAACCAGTGAAACTGATAAACAAAATCATTAGTTAAACCAGTGGCCTTAGTTAATCAAAGAATATTGTATTTAATAAATACATAGCGAAATGATCTTGGGTGGTTACTGGACATAAAGTCGTGAGTAGCTTTTCACTCACGATCATGGACGCCCATTAAAAAAGATTTTTTCTTAAAGTGTGTTTCCATTGGAACAAAATCTAGTACATAAAACATCTACTAAGTCACTAGACTTTATAGAAATCTACTTCAAGTCTAGTAGAACTTAGGCTCAAGTTCACAGTCTTTAGTTAACTCATGAAGGTGGTTTAACTAATGAAACTGATAAACAAAATCGTTAGTTAAACCACGGACATTATTTAACTATATACAGTGAAGTTGGACCTTAGTGATGCAACTATAGTTTTATTTTTAAACAACTGTACTAAAAAGTAATCCCTTGTGCTTAAAATGGTATGTGAATTGGCTACATTATAGTTGTTTGGTTGTAGTTTGAGAAAATGGTCAGTTAATGGTTTTTGTTTTGGATAAGAAATCTTTTTAAGTTAAAAAAATAACTTTGTATAAACATTGTAGATTTTGGTAAAGATTTAAATTAATATGTATAAGTGCCTGATTATGCTCGTCTTTGTTTTGTTTTTGCTTGATTGAAAAAATTTTCAACTTGTTAACTATTTTTAGAAAATATTTAATGAAAATTATACAATATCATTTATCATGTTTGTCTGTTATAAAATCGAACAGCTGTCATATTTAATAAATAAGCAATTTATTATTTAGAAAGTTCCAATAATTAGCAGTCGTTCATTTTAATTAATTGCTGGCGTTCCTCATAATTAATATAAGCTAAATTTGCTGTCAAGAGTGTATAATATTTTTATAAATATGTATGTTTTCTCTAAAGCTTTAAATTTCTAGTTCGACGTCAATGCTAGATTTGTAAAAAGATTATGGCCAATGTAATATTAATTAAAAGCATTTGATGATTTTTTAATGGAAAGAGAAATAAACGATTAGCTTTATAATAAATAATTAAATACTAGAGATCTATTTGTTTTAGAGAATATTCTTTTGTTTCTGCCGTAAGCTTAAGTTAAAAGTACGAGTATATATTTCTCAATAAATATATTATACAGCTTTTTAGGCAACATGCATGCAATCTGTACTGTCTCTATAGAACTTGTGAATGGTCAAAAAGCTCTAACAATATTTTCCCCTTCAAAATAATATTTAATGAAAGTGTTTTAACTTTTTCTGTGAGTTGTTTCGGCTTTTCTACAATATTATTAATTGACTTACTTGTCGTACATATTACGTTGTTTGGCGTACATAAAGAGACTGGCCATTGGATCAGAGCCTGGGGATAGCAAAAATACCAAAGGTATCTTTGGCGAACTATCAGCAAAGGATGCATTCAAATCAAAAGGAGGTGGCTCCACAAATGAACTGTCCATGTTACGTGTAATGAAATTCTGCAAAAATAAAAAATAGTGAGATTATACAAGATGAAAATATAAAAACAGGAAAATGAAGTTGTAGGAAAAAAATCAAACGAACAAGCACCACGGGTATTGTGAAATTAATTATAACGCATAAAATACTTTGATATACAGAACTAGGGAATTGTACACTGTTCCTTAAAAAAAGTAATTTTTTTTTCTCCATACTAGAGAGCGATAAATGCTCAAAACAAATAAACATAAGTAAATAGTATTAATTTTAGCAAATGCATATAATCATCATTGTAGCGCAAACAATTCGTACCCTCACATATTTTCTCTCAAGCAACTATGACTAAGGCCGGTTCTAACATGCAAGAGCATCTCTACAATCAATCGCATTGACTCTCTCTCTCTCAAACTTAATAGTCTCAATATGTTTATACTCAAGCTATGAATACTTAATCGGACAAACAAATATACGCATGATACTCGGGATATGTATTCATCATTCGCCCCCCATGTATATACATATATATATATATTTGTGTATATGAAATGGAACAGAAAATGTGTGGGTGTGTGTGTGGCTGTTTAAAAACATTCCGGTTCCAACATACAAGAGCATATCTACAATCAATCTCATTGACTCTCACTCATACTTATAGTCTCAATATGCTTATACTCAAGCTATAAATACTTAATCGGACAAAAAATATACTCATGATACTCGGGATATTTATTCATCATTCGCCATCATAAAATGTGTGGGTGTTTAAAAACATTCTTTATGTATGTGTGTAAATAAAATGGCCCTGTTTATAAGCATGTGTAGCCCATTAAAAGTCATAGTATTTGTATACTCATGCATATAATTGTAGCTTATACAGTCTATGTACTTTAGGTTTACATAGTTGTTCGTTGTTTATAGTTATAGGTAGTCGGTTTAAAATGAATGCGTGTGTTTGCATATGAGCGTGATTTTTAATTTTAGCTGTACGCATTTATAGTTGTTTGTCTGAAATTTCCAAAATCAGCCTAAAATTGAACCCACAAGGCAAAAGAAGCGTAGGACGACCGAAATTTACATGGCATAGATCAACTGAAATTGAAATGTATAGTAGATGGATGCCTTGGTCACAACTAAAGAGACTTGCGCAAGACAGAAATAGATGAAGCAATTTTGTAAGTTTAATTTAAATGTTGTTTAAATGCATAGTTGTTTTTTCCCCCATTTTATATTGCTATAAGCTCCAAATGGAGCAACGAATCTTGATTGAGACTTCATGACCGTTAACTAAAAAAAAATAAAAAAAAAAATAAAAATAAAAATCATAGTTGTTTGACGGCCAATACTCAAATAGTATTTAAAACGATACTTTTGTCATTGATAAACACAATACACTTTTTTGCGTCGTGAAGTCGGGTAAAAATAAAGTTTTATTCGTATTGTTTCTATTTCGAAAGAAAAAATTCAACATGACATTTCACGAAAATTTTTTATAAGGTGAACGATGAATAAATATCCCGAGTATCATGTGTATGCTTTTTTTTGTCCGATTAAATATCCATAGCGTGAGTAGAAGCATACTGAGTATAATCATACTCAGGCTATAAGTATGAGAGGCAGTCAAAGAGCCCAATACGCAGCGCCTTTTTATTTTTAGTTGTAACGTATTTTAGTTTTTCGCATAAAGGAGGTAGAGATGCTCATTAGTGTTGAAATAGGCTATAGATGCTAGAGAGAAAATATGTGAGCGTACAAATCGTTTGCGCTACAATTATGATAATACGTACTTATTAAAAGTAAGACTATTTACGTATGCATTTTTTTTTGAGTACTCCTTGTCATACTCTAAGAGTAATATGTACATATGTGTCTTTGTGGAATAATATAAACCGAATGAGTGAGCCGATTTTGATGATTGACAGGTGTGTGAGGAAATTTCAGGGCCCGGAAAATTATTCCCAAGGAATTATTTTTTTTTCCAGAATTAAATAATCCTATTGTAAACAGATTGCAAAATAAACAAAAAGTGTTAGTTAGGAACTTACTTAAACATTTTTGAAGTTAGTATTTTTTCAAATAGAGGAACAAGAATAGGGAAAAATTCCCAAGGATTCGTTATCCAGAATAGGACTGATTACATATTTTAATAAAATAAAATATATTTGTAAATATTTTTTTTTATAATAACCTTAATTGAGATAAAATATTGTAAAACACAATAAATACATGAATTACTTGTATGAATATTTAATCAAATATTATTGAACAAAACACGTGAAAATATCACTCAGTTAATAACAATACGTGCCCTACAAAATTAACTGTTTAAAACACCTTAAATAAGCAAGAAAAAAATAATAAAAAAAAATTACAAATAAGCATAAAAATAACAAGAATACTTACTCTAACCGCTGGTACAACTTTATCCGGCCTTAAGCATTTCAATAGTATCAAACTCAACATATCATCAATTCTATCATATGGTGGCGGATATTCAGCTTCTTCCGGTGATGACAAATCATAAAATCTCTTCCATGACTCAATGTCTTCTATAAACTTTTTATAAAAGTTTTCTAAACTATTTGTGTTGCATAAAATATGGAAGTGGGAAAAGGCACGGAAAAGAAGAAAAAAAAAAGAAATTATTATTGTTGGCATTATTTGGCATAAAATCAAACGATATTTTTTCTCAGTACATTATAACATTATAGCACAGTGATGTTTCAGCAAAAAAAAAAATTTAAAAACAAAATCACTCTAAGCATTTAATCAAATACTATATTCAGGAAAAATGTTTTTGATAAGAAATTTCAAGACTTCTGATTAGTAAGAATTCCGTCAGTTCCCTTTAAAAATATTCGCTTTTGAATGGAAATGTTTCCTTAAATATTCACACAGAATTTAGTTAGATTTTATGCATAATTTGCTTATATTTTGGAAGAAATAAACAATTCTTTATTGTCAAATCTAGCCTTGGTTTCAGTGCAAGAATTAAGGATTTTTGATATAGAGTTAAAGACTAGTGAAACACATCGGAAAGGCATTGCCCAATGATAGGAATTAGGTTTAAATGTTTGTATATACGAGTATCTCTTTTTTATAATTAATTTATGTATTTAGTGAAGAAGACACCAAAAATAAATTATTTTGTCGAAATATCTCACTGTGCATTTGACTGCTAAAAATTATTATCTCTTCAAATAAGTTCGATGAATCATGTGCTAATTTTGCTTAAATATTTGTATGATTTTTACTTTATTTTGACATTTTGTTGTGTCATGCAAATGTATAGTTTTTCTTTCTTCCATAATGATATCCGTTCAGGGATTAGGAGACTTAAATCTATTACTTGATATCTTGAGCCAATGACATATTTCAACAAAAAGATGTATGTCATTACGAAAAAACAAAATAGATTAAAAAAATATATAGGAGCAGAAACTATTTTTTTTAGCAAACTGTTACTAAAACTATGCATTCATTAAATTAAAAATTTTACATCATATATACATATATGTATAGATATTTTTTGGAGTGAACTATAATTCGATTTAATTTTTACAGTATGCTTACTATTTTAAATGTTCAGTGGCCCAAAAAAGCTTTTTTTTATAAAAATGCACAACACGTTGGTGTGAAATGGGTGCATTGAGAATTATTATTTTAACACTCAGGTGACAGCGTTTAACAGATGAATATATTGAAAAAATTATTTTATTGTTCTTGCGTTTTAGTAAACGATCTGTTATACATTCAGTGTCATAGAAACCAATCTTATTTGAATTGGATTAGAAACCGACAAAAAAAAAATACTTTGGTGTCATGAAATCCAATGATGTCAGATTTTTGTTCAAACTATGTCTAGTGTAGGTTGTAGGTGTCATAGAAACCAATGTTATCGCTTTGTTATTGGATATCAACCAAGCAGCTTACAGCTGTCTTTTTTTTTTAATTGAAAATAAATAAAAAGGGCTAAAAGCGCCATTTTTCATATCTTTTTTTCAACAGTTTGATTTTTAGCGAATATTCAACCAAATTAAAGTTGATAATTTCATATACATATGATCTAGGATTTTTTCGCGAATTTGCGATTTTTCGCGTTATTTCCGAGTTTATAACATTTTTAACAGTTTTGAAGACTTATAATCAATTTTAAGGCTTGTTTCCCATTTTGCAACTTCTCGCGAATTTTCGCAATGATCGCGATAAAATCGAGTTTTTGCCAGTATTCTGTTTCTTAACAGTTTTTGCTATTAGACTTTGCTATTATTCAGCTGTTAGCAAGTTTTTGCGATTTTTTTCCATTTTCTCGTTTTGTACAGATTTTTTTTTAGCATTATTTAGATTTATAGCACTTTTTAATAAAATTATGGCTTGTTTAAAATTTTGAAATTTTTCGCAAATTTCTGTTGTTTTTGCAAAAGATGTAAGTTTTTCCAAAGTTTTTGGATTTCTTCATTCATTTTTACTTAAAAGCTTAACATTTAAAATTTTCGCAACCTTTTGCGAATTTTCGTAGTATTTTGCTTTTTCTCTCACAGTTTTAGCTAGTTTAAGCAATTTTAGTTTATTGCTTGCTTCCAATATTGCGTGATTTATTCCAAATTTCACCCTTATTAGAGTTAAAGAGTATTTGCATAAGAATATTTTAGCGTAAAATACCATAATTGACAAAATTTTCAAACAAAAACTTGCATTAGAAGCCGTAAACAAATAAACAAAAACATAAAAAATCTGATTCGAACATCGAACATATTTGTATTCAAAAATAACAAAACCGACTTGTTTTCATGACACCAAATGAATCCAATATTGGTTTACAAAACCGATAATCCGCAAAACCGACTTGGATTCTATGACAACCCCGATTATGTTTCTAAATTACATGATTGCATAGTTATTTTTCCAATTACACGTAACTGTAATTACTTAAAATTGTGCTTAATTTTTTCAACTACAATTACAATTACAATACAATTGCAATTAAAATTACAATTGTAATTACAATTATAATTACAATTACAATTACTATTACAATTACTTTTATAATTACAAGTACAAATACAATTAAAATTACAATTACAATTACAATTTCAATTACAATTACATTTACAAAAATGTATAATTACAATTAAGACTTAGAATTAGAGTTACAATCACAATTACAATTATAGTTACAATTACAATTACAATTACAATTACAATCACAATTACAAGTACAATTACAATTACAATTACAATTACAATTACAATTAAATTACAATTACAATTACAATTACAATTACAATTACAATTACAATTACAATTACAATTACAATTACAATTACAATTACAATTACAATTACAATTACAATTACAATTACAATTACAATTACAATTACAATTACAATTACAATTACAATTACAATTACAATTACAATTACAATTACAATTACAATTACAATTACAATTACAATTACAATTACAATTACAATTACAATTACAATTACAATTACAATTACAATTACAATTACAATTACAATTACAATTACAATTACAATTACAATTACAATTACAATTACAATTACAATTACAATTACAATTACAATTACAATTACAATTACAATTACAATTACAATTACAATTACAATTACAATTACAATTACAATTACAATTACAATTACAATTACAATTACAATTACAATTACAATTACAATTACAATTACAATTACAATTACAATTACAATTACAATTACAATTACAATTACAATTACAATTACAATTACAATTACAATTACAATTATAATTATAATTACAATTTTACATGTATGTATGTATGTATGTATGTATGTAATTGTAATTGAGATTTTTTTCGAACAGATTAAGTTTGAAATATAATTGATTTTTTTTTTAGTTTTCAATTACCACAAGTAATTGTAATTAAAAACTTTTAATTACAATTACCAATATTTTGTAATCGATGTCTATTCAGTTATAAAATCTTATTACTACTGTACAAGTATACATACATTTATACCTTTTGTTTGAAAATATTGCTCAACATTTTTCTAAAATTATGTGCCAATCCCACGATATCGACAAACGTTCGACTTATCGCACACTTACATTCAAAGCGAAAACAAATTTTAATATTTGTGGTTGTTTCAAATGTAAGTAAGCGAAATGTCGAACGTTGGCGATATCGTGAAATTGGCCCTATGTCTTTCAGAATTTAATCAATTTTAAAAAATAATCGAAATTTTATGTCAAATTTATTACATGCAAGAAAGCTTGAAAACATAGGCGAAAATAATGTTTAACGATTTTTAGAGCGAAATATTCTGGGAAGATAAATTTTAAAATTGCCCAATCAAAGATTTTGACAAATCTATGTTAGAATATTAAGAGGGTGGCGTTGGCTGAAGTAGTTTGCACGTTGACTGCAAGACCGAAGATCATGGGGTCGAGCACAGTTTCCGACAGTCATTAAATAACAACGCCACGCATCCCTTTGTATCAGTTGTTGTAGGAAAGTTCAAGTGATGAATCCGTGAAGGAGATACTAATCCTAATGTAACATCAGAGCACACTCCTAAGCACAGCTTGGAAAAAATTAATACGCGATATTGACACTAGAGGCGCTGCAATATTGCATTATTAAAAAAACGTGCAAAGAGCAGAGTTGTAAAAGAATGAAGCCTTCCTCAATCTCTTCCTTCACAACTTGTCTGGTCTTCCACTATCGCTATCCTAAAGAAGATAACACCTAGTAATAGTAGAAGGCATTCACTGATTGTTACTTCTCTTTAAAAAAAATAATGTTAAGATACTTCTGCTAAACATTAAATTTTATAACACAAACACATATTCCTAGGATTAATAATTTTTTTAGCATTTTATTTTAATCTAAAGTTGTGAGCATCTCAAACTATTTTTCTTAAAAATTTAAATAAAAGAAAGTCATTAAAGTTTGTACTATAATTTTAGACGTAAAGTCTTTTTAAAACCATTTGACTAATTAATTTTTTCGCCGTATATTGTGCAAGGCAATTTGTTTAAGAAAACACTGGCATTTTATTTAAATACAGCATGATACCTTTTTAATACTTTTCTGCAGCAGTATTTGCGTTTTTGTACATAAAATAATTTTTAAATAATTTCTATGCAATTTAAAATCATATATATATGTATCCTTTTCCATATAAATTTGCAACAAAAAAAAAAAAACATACAATAGATTTTGTGCTATTTTAGGTTTTTTTTTTCTTCTTTTCTGTTCATTCAAATATATAAATACATACAATGTTGCTTACCCTTGCAAATTGCTGGCCAGCACTATTTGAAACCAAGCCTTTTCAGGAAGCCAGGCTGGTGCAGGATTAGAAGGAATATTTTGCAATCCAACGCCTCCCGTTAAAAAGAACAGCAAATGGGACTTATTTATTTTATCCTTGTTGTATTTTATTTGCAATTTTTGTTGAGAGCAATTTTTGTAATTACGCCAAAATAACAAGCAAGAAAATGAGCTCAAGTCAATGGCATGTTTGCAGGAGCAGGAGCAGGGACAGACAGGGGCAGATATCATCATTTTAAAAGTTGCACACAGTGTAGAGGGCCATTCAATAGTATTTGCATTAAGAAAAAAGAAAAAGAAAAGCAAAATTAGATGGACATAAAAATATATATAAAGAAAATGAAACATCATGGATGGCATCAAGTCAAATGCAAACAAGATAAATTTATATGTACAGTCCAGTAAAGAGAGAAAAAAATTTGAGTATTAATGCATTAAAAATAATGATAGTAATGATAAAGAATTTAGCTTGCATTTAATCCTTTATGATTTAAGCTCATTATAAATATAAATAGTTTTTCTTTTTTTTTTTTTAATTTTTACATTCAATTAGCAATTGCCACATACTCGTATACATACTTACTCTTGATACCATAATGCCTAAGCACATGACCAGCGAGATGACCAATTTATCTTTTTCAAATAGAGAGCGACAAACGTTCTGATAAATTGATTTCGTAAAATAATTATTTAAATGCTCCAAACGTTCATTTAATTCCATTGATTTCGGTGCCTTGATGATGGCATTCACAAAGAGATTCAAAAACCATGCCAATGAGTATTGATACATTGGATCAATATTTGCCAATTCACTGATGCAAAAAAACAATATGGCCGAATGTTTGGCTACAGGTGCATAACGTTGGCGCGCTCCATCAATTTCCGCCTCAGTAGCGACGGCAATAATTTGTTTCTCTTGAATTTGTTCGGATAAGATTTTGCTCGACGACAAAATGTTAATGGCATTTTCATCTTCCAATACATTGCCTTCGGACGTTGACAGGACCTGTTTGCGTATGTATGAAATGAGAACGGAAAAATGTATGAATATTGAAGACGACACTATTACACAAAGAGCATATACTACATACATCCCAGCTAGCATTTTGTATCACAATCGACTCTTTTCCGATTCAGCTTGACGGGGAAAAATTAGCTCATATGCGGTAAACGATACTCCCGTTGTGAGAAAATGGTACCCTACAGATGAATCATACTAACGAATCATTTATGATACAATTTGCTGATTCATTTATGAGCAATTTTCCGGTAGTATTAAATTATTAAATCACCTTTTTGCCGTTTCTTTACATTTTGTTCCTCTATTTAAAAACAAATCATTATTTGATAATATATATGAATCATAATAAGTGAATTCTTTTTCAATCACCCAAGTGATAAATCAGTTTTTAGTCACCAAAATTGATCTGAGGAGAATCATATAAGAGATATCTGGAAAAAATTATCATAATCGAATCTTTCCCGAATCAGCTTGACGGGAAAAATAACCGTATATGAGCTAATTTTTCGATCATAAACGATATTCCCGTTGTGAGAAAATGATAACCTACAGATGAATCATACTAACGAATCATTTATGATACGATATGCTGATTAATTTTTGAGCAATTTTCTGGTAGTATTAAATCATGAAATGACCTTTTGGCGGTTTCTTTCCATTTTGTTCCTCTATTTTCAAGAAATCATTGTTTGATCATATAGATGAATCATAAGTCAATCCTTTTCCAAACACCCAAGTGATAAATCACATTAATTAATAAAAATATTTCATTCGGTAAGAATTGAAATTACTGAACTTAAGCCTGATTAAGAAATTATTTTTGATTAAAATTCACTAAAGTTCAATTAAATCTAAAAAAATTTTTCAATCAAATTTTAATCATCAAAAGTGATCTAAGGAGAATCATATAAGAGATTGCTGGAAAAAATTATTACCCAAATGTTAACTGGGATTTATGTGCATGTATGTGTTTACATGTGTATGTGTGTTTGTGTGTGTGTATTTGCATATGCATTTATGTTTTAATTTGGTTATACTTTTGTGAGAAAAATTGTAGAAGAAAATATGCAAAAAGAAGGAAAATTATAGTGACTATTGAAACAGATCTAGTACACTTCAGCGCTTATGAATAAACTGCCAGAATATATGTAATTTACAATTAATTAATAAAATTTTGCTTTCAAATTAGCAATAACTTCGTATTTTCGACTATTTTCGAAGTCATATTAATGCTCTGAAATTTTCAATTATGTCCCTTAGTTACACTGAAAAAAATCTCATCTACGGATTTCTGATGTCCATCTTTATTATGAAAAATGTAATTAATACGACCAAAACTGGCATTAATCTGATGACAAACGTCATCATACAATTTTGTCATATTTTAAGTGTCACCTGTGCTATTTCGTATATAATTAATACTCGTAGATAAAGTGTGGGCATGGAAAAAATCTTGTTGCATCATATCCCTATTTTCGCATTGTTTAAACTCTTATTTGATATGATTGAAAGTATTTATATTTTTTTTTTTGGCACAATTATGCCAAAACATAAACATGAGACAAATATGCTATGACATAATAAATTCATGTAATACGGCTATGTTATGTAAACCGAATCCGATTAAATTTCTCGTTTTCAAAAACTTAATAATAGTCCTGCAGACACGATAATTTTCTTTCAGATATGATATTTGGGAGTCTACGTAAAAAAAATTAAAAAAAAATCTAAAAAAATATTTCTATTTTCGGAGTGAGTTTTCTTAAATCGTGTGGTTTAAAATCGATCGGTTTACCGAAAGGGGTCGGTATACATATATGACAGAGCTTTAACATAATGTTATGACATAGTTATTAAATATGTATTTAAGACAAAATGTAATTATGTCGCAATATAAATATGACCGAATTATGTTATAAATATATCTAATGTTTCAAAACATAAATATATCATGACACAAATCAACCTTATCATGAACTCCACATGTAAAAATTTCCGAATAATTTTTTTTGTTAACATGGATTTTAATTTTACTCAAATCCATAAAACTAGCCGACGGACAAAAATCTTTGTGAATAATTTTCTTCTTATGTTGTCAAAATATTTCGCAATCATGTGAAATATTTTGCAACCAAACAAATTCACAAACAATTCTTTTTTTGAAGTTTAAAAATGTAAACATTTCGAAATTTTCATCGCACATTTTATTTATGATACCAACTGTTCATATGTTCGAAAATTTTATTTTATGTAAAAAAAATTTTAATTTGTCATTACTTAAACATGCAATGACATATTTATGTCATGACATAATAATTGAATATTTATATCATAACATAAGTAAGTAATTAAGTCATATTTTACTGTTTTGCACTTTTAAGCTTTCAAGTCGATTTTCAAAAATTTGTTTCTTTAACAGTTAAATTGGCAAACTATAAAGAATACATTCAATGTGATATATTTCAAAGTATAAGGTAGATTAAGCTACTATTTATGAGATTATAAGTTGAAAAAAGATTAGCTTCAAGTAATTGCGCTATAACTTCTGAAAAATCATCCCACATAATTGAGATTTTTCCGAGTTAATTGCAGGGGTGCAATTAACTCAAAATCAGCTTAACTCGACTTAACTACTTTTTCTTTTTTGCCACAGATTTGTCACAAAATAATTGTGTCGTGAAATACTTGTGACAGAAATGTGACATAATTATGCTATGATATGAAGATATCATAATTATTTTATGACACAAATATATCATGGCAAAAATGTGACTATATAAAGATGTTATGACATAATTATATCACGTCATACATATATTGTGAGTGAATTATGTCCTGGTATTATTATTTCATAACGTAAATCTGTCATAAAATGTTTGTGTAATAACATATATGTGTCATAATGCATTTATGTCAGGACATAGTTATGTACTGGCATAATTATTTCTTAAAATGATCATATGTCATAATTTATAATTCTCTAATTATTCATTTACAGCGTGGTACCTGTAAAATTTCAAAATTTCTTTCTTACCACTAAATCTACTCCTTAAAAATCCATCAGGAGGACCATTCTATATAATGAACACTAACTCTTCAAACATGATTTTCATATAAATTTGTTCGAAATTTTCAAAATAATGTCAGCAAAGCCATTAAATCTACTCTTTAAAAATAAATTAGGACCGCTATTGATATAAATTGGGATATCTATAGAATTATATTTTTTAAATTAAGCTTCTGGATTATTTATATATTCTTCGTATATTTTATTGTTATATATAGTTTTATTAACCAATTATCGGACCATATTTTCCATTAATTATTGGATATAGCCTTACTCCCCACAGATGTCAGATTTCACCACCCAAACACATTACAATAATTTTGCTGGGCCTGTTAAGATAAACGTTCTGAAGTACCTGAAATGTATGGCTTACATCCTTTGATATTCCGATTCAGCATAACAAAAACGAAAGTCAAAGTCGCCAGCTCGTTGAGGCGTAACCTCTTAGGGCACTGCTACACGTTCAATATATATTGTGATATTTGGATTGCGATCCATTTTAATGGATTGATGGATCACGGGCGTATGCTACATGTTCAATATTTATCGCGTCAGTATTTACGTTATTTTTGCGCTGTGCGGATCGTTTGTTAAAAAAATGTCTCGAGAAAACCAAAAAAAGGCTGGAATAAGCCTTAGCCGACGAGTCCGACAACTCCGGCAATGCCTCCAAATTAAAACTAAAGTCTCAAAATAATTTTTTCAGTCGTTGATTCCGATTCCACCGGCAGAACCCACTCGCTTTCACTATCTTCTGCCATTACCCTTTATTAAAACAAACTTTACACAAATGTAATAAACTTTTTTACTTTTTATTTGTTAAATTTTTTGCACTGCGTCTTTTATTTTATTTGTTTTATTTCACTTCTTATTAACGTATCGCGATCTAATATCATCAATATCAATAATATCAATATTTATCACGCCATCCGCGATCTGGATTCCATAATTTAGGCTTTTCTGCGATATAGATCGCGATCCATCAATACTGCATGCTAAACGTTCAATAAATATCGCGATACTGGATCGCGTTCAATATATATTGAACGTGTAGCAGTGCCCTTAAATCGCTTTCTTCACAAAAATCAAAAACTTGTTATTTTTGAAAAGTTTCAATTTTATTGCCTTTTTATCTGTTTTCACACAATGCGGCATATTTCGCACTGCTTGTGCTTGTGACGACTATTTTTCTCTAACCAAAATTTACCCATTTTCATAATTTTGGAAGATTTATTTTTGCAAAAAAATTTCTTTGTATATAACGATTTCGTAGGAAACTGAATTTATTCAAATAGCTGCGAGTGTTTATAATTTGAATATTTTTTGCTGTTTTTGACAGAAATTGATGGATACGGTTTTAATATTCATCCAAAGCTTTAAGAGAAATACTACGAGTGTAAAGTGTTGCAGCTTTTTTTTAATGCTTTTTGTTTAATTTGAGAAAGAAAAAATATACTTTATTAAATTTTTGGGTTGTTATAACACAAACCAAACATCAGTAGAGATCTTCAGGCAAATGTACAAAAATGTTAATGGAAAGGCCCTAATTCGTTATTTTTTTGAAATCAAGATTTTTGAATTTTTCGATACGTTAGATTAGAAAATAATAATGAGTTAGGGCCTTTCTATATTAAGGTAACGATATGTATATCGGCTTGTCATTCAAAAGCAATTTCAATTATATTTTCCCTTAAACATTTGCTTTGTTTGTAAGTTATACATCCAGGTTTGGCCAATTTGAGTGAAATGTTTCAATTAAAAGTAACTCACAATTTGTAGTTTTGTTTAAAAATCACTTTTTTTTATTATAACTAAATATTAGGGAGGTAACGAATACCAGTTTAGCGAATGCGAATGCGAAAACGAATAATACATTTTAATTTTTGCGAAAGCGAATGCGAATGCGAAAGCGAATGCAAATATTACAATACGTTTAAAAAATCACATGAAAATAAATTTATCTAAGAACATGAAGTTGTGTACTACTTGAGTCTTGAATTCAGCAAATATTTATTAATTTATTAGAAATAAAAATTGTTAAACTGAAAGATATATGAAATCATATTAAAATAAGTATAGATAATAATTAAAAATAAATTTACAAAATGTTAGGCAATCAAACCATTCGTACTTTGGCCCTAAGACTTTGTACTAATTTCAACATTTCCTGTGAAATGCAACCAAACTATATATTAAGAAAAGCTGGAATGAATTGTTCATGAACATTTTTTCCAGAAGTAGTACTCTGTTCATCTTGGGAAAAACATATGAAATATATCTTCAACACTTAAGTTTTCATGCGAAATAATATGAGTGGCACTTGTTTCGCAAAAAAAGAAGGATTAGTTAATATTTTTGCATATCAAATTTTTTGAACGAAATAATGATGTGCTTACCATTTTTCAAAAGTTTTAACAGACTAGTCTTAAGTAGAAAATATTTTCGCGCAATTCAAACACTCCTTTTCTTTTTCAAAAACTGGAAAATATTTCCAATATTTTTTTCTTTAGTATTCGCTTTAAATATTCGCATACATTTTAGCGAATGCAAAAGCGAATGCAAATAGCAAAAGTAAGCGAATTATTTGCGAATGCAAAAGCGAATGCGAACATTCGTTACATCCCTACTAAATATGCATGTATGTGTACTTATATGCATACATATTTATGTATGTATGTATGTACGAGTATATTTTAAAATCTAATATTTATGCTTCCCACTATTCAATGGAATACTAACTAAAACCAATTGTCTGTCCGTGTATAAAATAAAACAATACAAATTAAAACCATATCAATACAATTTCCAGTTAATTGAATTGTCAAGAACACACGAAAATAATAAAAATTAATAAGTTTTTATATCCCAAAGCAAGAACGTTAAAAATATGCTGCAACATACAATTTACTTTTGTGCTGCTGCTGCTGCTGCTGCAAAATGGTGAAAATATAGAAGCACTTATTTTCTTTTTCTCTATCTCAATAAAAATTGCTTGGCTGTACAGTTTTCTATACAAATAGCTGGATATAGGGATAGATATGGTACGAGTATGTTAGTTTAAAAATTATCTATTAATTAAAGAAATTTTTGCAAGAATATTTGAAATTCTCGTTTCTGAAACTCAATATGAAGAACAATTTGTAACAGGAACAATTTAAGTATTTGATTTAACACTGTTTTGTGTTTTAAAGACACTTTCAAAATCCAGAATTAGAGACAAATTTTTTTAAAATATCAGATCAAGATAGAAGTGCTCGCAAAGGCTTTTTAAATTGAGGAATATTCGAAATATAAAGGCCCTGTTTTGTAAATCTTAAAAAAACTCATACAAAATTTGTCATTGCGTTTTACAAAAGATCAAAGTTTTGAGTACTTTGTTTTTATTCTTAAACTCAAAAAATTATCCAGTCAACAACAGCATTTCAGTTAAAAATGCGAAAAAGGTAATGTGTAATAAAAATTTATTAGAGCTTGATTCGAATAATCGAATAATTTTTAAAATTTATTCTGCTATTGGAATAAAAACTCTTTTTTATACAATATAAATTTAATTCCATTATAAAAAGGAATTTTTTTTAATCGAATAATATATATTACCGATTATTCGAATAAATTAAAAAAAAATTATCGAATTAAATTCAAATTTTAAAATAATCAAATATCAATAGTGAAAATATATTGCAAATTTATTCGATTATTTGCGTAAAATATTTTATTATGATATTATTTATTATAAAAAGGAAATTTTTTTAATCGAATAATATATATTACCGATTATTCGAATAAATTTTTATATGAAATTATATTAATTTGATTTCAAATTGTATAGAATAAAATTAAAGTTTTAAAATAATTAAATATCAATAGTGAAATTATATGTATATAAAATTTATTCGATTATTTGCGTAAAATATTTTATTATTTTATATTTACATATTATTCTAATGCATAATTCAAAATATAATAAAACTGTCCGATTATTTGAATAATATACTATTTTTTTATTTTGAATCCATTATAGTGCTATTTTTTTTTTAATATAAGTTTAAGTAACCGAATAAAATTAAAATTCGATAACAATCGAATAAAACAATAGAATAAATAATGGAATAATATTAAAATTTTCTTTCGTCCATTTGCATAAAATATATATTTGTTTTAGCAGTATTTTATCCTACTATACATAGAATTAAAAAAATAATCGATTAATCGAATAAAATGTTACATATTTGTATTTGATTTCAATTTTACTGCATCATGTGAATATAATTTTTAATAATTTTAAGTTTTAATATTCGAACAAAATTAAACCTCCATTGAAATAATCGAATAAAATTAAAAAAAATATTCTTTTACTCGAATAAAAAATTTTTTTTATGTTATTATTTCAGTGTATGCATAACTTATTTGTAGGAGTCATTCAAATAATTACTCGAATAAAATTAAAATTTTTTTCGATTATTCGAATTAATCGTATAAAATTATAATATGTATATATAGTCGTTAATATAAAGTGTCGTTTATAAAAAAGTTATGCCTACACAGCAATTAAATGTAAGTAGCATACAGAAAATGTTTTTTATTCGAATAATCGAATAAATTTTTGATTATTTTAATGAAGGTTTAATTTAGCTCGAATATTTAAACTAAAATTTTTATAAATTATATGAATACAAATTTTGGAGTAAAACTGTAATAAAAGGAAACTATATACATAATATTTTACTAGATTAATCGATTAATTTTTTGTTGCTTAGGAATAAAATTTATATTTGAATATTCTAATAAAAATAAAAATATGTATGATTATTCGAAATAAACATTATTGTTTGCTTTCTTATTGGCATTGCATATATACAATTTTAATTGGTATTTATTCGAATAATCGATTTCTGTTTTCTTCCATGTTCCATTATCCGAATGAAATATCTATCTATTCGTTTTTTCACAGCAACTATCGAACGAAAAGATTTTCTTACTCAAATAATTTTTTAGCTCTGTTCAAACAATATTTAACTGGAATAGTATACAAGTCCTATTCATCTGCATATACTGCTAAATAAATTATGGAAATCGATTTTTAAAAATGAAGCAAATAAAAATATTGTAACGTACTCAGCATGTTGAATAGATTTTAACATATTTTTGTTAAATTTCGGTTCAAAATTGCTATTTATTATTTGTGTTTTAGCCTCTGGTGTCATTCTTTCGAAGTCTATAGAAAGTATTGGCTCAACATTTATGCTAAAATTTTTTCGAAATTCAACACAGTGCCTGTTTCATTAAGGTATGTGAGAACTTTTCGAGTCGCAAAATTTTTTTATCATCCTGTTAAACACAAGAAGTAAGAAAAAAAAACTATATGTGCCGATATTTTTTGTAAGTTTATTTAAGTTTTTATATGTATAACCCTGTTCTCGATGCGAGAACTTCTCATAAGTTACAGAATAGACTTGAAATCATGCGACTTCCATCGCATACGTGATAGTTAGGTAAGGTTAGGTTAGGTTAGTCTGGGTGGTCAATTACCTTGTATAGACCAGGATTGATCCTTAACGATACCAGCAGATGACAAGAAACCTGTGATTATGGCAGCCTAGTTCGTGGTGCCTGTAACTCACACAGATTTAAGAAACCTTAGTAATCTACACGTTTCCATTCCCGATACAAGTTCAAGACTCCGAAAAGTGTGATCACCAAGACAGTTATATCTAGTGCAGCTTAGAGTCGGACAGTGGCACAGTAAATGCTCTATTGTCTCAATTACCTCGGCTTCTTTACATTTCCTGCAGGTACCGTCAAGTATTTGTGTTATTTTGACGGGATACGAAGCCGTCCAGCAGAGTCCAGTTAATTCCCTCACTAGAAGTCTGCAGTTGCTTCTGGTTAGTGATAAAAAAAGCAATTTAATTGATTTAGGATCATGCGAGTCCACATGATTTTAGAAGTTTTGCAAGTTTTCGTCGCACGCCAACTTTCCTCCGATTCTTCCTACGTAGTAGTATTTTCATTTCAACTCACCAGAACTTGATGTTTAGTTAAATTAAAAATAGTCTAGTTTTCAGAACAATCATCTAGTATATATGTACATTTCTCAAAATTTTTTTGTAGCGTGCAACAGTAAGTAATTAACCTTGTATTTCTGAACAACGTGAGCCAATTTTTCTTAAAATTTTATCTAACGTAGAGCTGCTGACGACCTACACAAATATATAAAGAAGTAAAAAAGTCTCGTTTTCTTAAAAAAAAACTAAAATTTTTGCTTGGCGTTGCACGCTACAAAAAGTTGACATTCCTGTGGAAATGCCCATATGTTAATAGTCTTGGAAAGCGAAAAAAAGAATCCTTAATTTTGGTGATAACGAATGTATTGTAGAGCATCAAGTAGCTTAAGTGGCTTAAGATCAATTCAGTTTCTTTTGGTATAATTTAAATAAAATAAATTTTCATGCGCCTTAAGGGTGGCGTTGGCTGAAGCAGTTAGCGCGTTGACTACAAAACCGAAGGTCCTGGATTCGAGATCGGTCTCCGAGAGTCATTAAATAACAACACCATGCATTTTTCTGATGTGAATTAGTGTTCATTTGTATCAGTTGTTGTGGGAATTTTCAAGTGATGAAGGCATAGACACTGTTCACTGAACTACAAGGTATTTAGCGGATGCTTATGCTAATGCACGAGTAACATCAGAGTGCCTCTCTTCGTCGGTATTGTGCATTAGAATCGTTGGCGAAGTAAAATAAACAATAAAACGGCTACTAAATACAGCTTCAAAAATTTAATACACCTCATGGACACCAGAGGCGCTGCAAAACTGGCAATAAAGCAGAGTTGTAAAAGAATGAAGCTTTCCTTCTCTATCTCTTCCTTCGGCACCTGGCTGCTCTATTACTATATATCTCTTTCTCAAAGAAAGTAACACTTAGAAATAGTATTAAGCATGCAATGTCTAAGTGTTACTTCGCTTCAAAAAAAAAATTTAAATAAAACTTTAATAACAAAAAACTTTATTTTTTAAGTAACAACTTTAAATCTCTATTCTCTTCCAAATGTTATTTCACTTCAAAAAAAAACTAAATCAATTAAAACTTTAGTTGATTGAACAATTTCATTTAACAAATGCAATATTTTCTTATTTACTTTAAAAACTACACTCAGCTGTAGATAATTGTGTTATGAAACAATGAAACAACGTACGTGCTTACCTCCAATATTTTTGATTCAATTGTATACAAATCATCACGATTTTTTGCCGACTCAATAATCAATTGTTCCTTTTTCTCTTGCAAATCGGGACGTTCATGAGCCACAACAGTAGCCAGCAGTTGTTCACGTAAACCCTGTTCCGTAATCATAAAATTTATTACGGTTACCTGTTCATGATGCCACGTTCAGCGCAGCAAAATTGTGGAAGAAGAAAAAGAAAAAGGATAAAAAAGTATAAGAAAACAATGTAATGTAAACTTAAACATAGACAAAGAATGAGAAAGTTGAATTAGAATCAGTTTATTTAAAAATTATTGGTATGATGTGTTTGTGATTATAGTAGAAGAAAATGTAAATAAATTTCTAACAAAAAAAAAAAAAAAAAATCATACTCGTGGAAATAGCTTAGTGTATAGTCAGTTGGATAACGTTGAGTTTCTTGTTGTTTACTTTTGTTTTGTTTTTTTGGAGTGTAAAAGGGAACGGAAAATACATATTTAACAAAACAAATTTTCTATTCAGTTTACGTTACCATGAATACAAACCAAACCAAACCAAAAAAATGCTTGCAGCATCGACTTAACATTAAAAAAATATTTAAAATAAAAATGTAAAATAGAAACTTATAACAATTTGATATGAAATGTGGTCACATAAACTCTAAAGTGGAAAATGGTTGAAAGGGTGTTACACAATGAGCTGAAGGAAGAGTAGCAATTAGAAAATGTTAGATATTATATATCAAAAATCTTAAAAAACCACCGATGTACAGACCAAACGGCTGGGCCGATTTTCCTCAAGTATAAGCGAGAAGATATTAGATCAAGTCACCTTTCACACGAAAAAAAAACAAATTAAATCAAAGACGCACATATTCATCAGAATACATCTGAACGAGATGTGATATCTTTTTAACGGCTACACCGATTTAAAATGACATTGAAAGCCTGAATTTCGGGAAAAAAACCAATATGGTTACATAGTTCAAAGTGATGCGTCTATTTAACACCAGAGGCGCTGCAATGATGATGTAGAAACAAACGGACGCCACAATGTTAAAATTGTAAAAGAAGTTGAGCTTAATAATTTAATACCTAACCATCTGTACTCTCTTCTGTATCCGTTTCCTAAAGAAGTTAACTCACATGTGGGCATAAGTTACGCCTCTTTCTTAAAAAAGGAAGTTTCA
Source organism: Tachina lurida (assembly GCA_944452675.1). NCBI lineage: Eukaryota > Metazoa > Arthropoda > Insecta > Diptera > Tachinidae > Tachina > Tachina lurida. Next base: position 129,778,109 of record OX101754.1, read on the forward strand.
GTTAATTTTAATTATAATTGTTCAAACTTTATTTGTTTCTATATTTATAATTTGATCAGGCTAAAGTTTGTATACTCTTGCAAGACAAATTATATGTGATAATTATTAATGAACAAATAACACCAAACTTAATTGTAAATATTCCGACAAACACGTAGTAGAACGGAACAACTAGCTGTTTTCGAAGGCCACTAAAACTTCATCATCAGCGTTCTTTGTGTTTAGTCCACTGTGTGTGGTGTCAGCTTATGTAGATTTCTGCTTTATATACTCAGCCATTATAGCAAATGAAATATGTGAATTGTTTTGATTCATCGTATACAAATTGCTGAAAGCTTTTTTTTGTATTGAAAGCTCAATTTTACTATCTCTAAATTTACAAAAGTCTAAGTTTACTAATTATGCACATGCTAGTTAATTTGCTTATTTTTGTTCCACTCAAGACAAACTTTTTTGGTTTGGCTTGTTTGGATGGTTAAACATTCCGTCCATACTTAAGGAAATCAAAATGCATAAAGACTATGCTTAACTATCAACACAAATAAAAATTCCCAACACATTACAGACTGAGTGTCAAACAAATAAACCTCGGTATTACTTTTGACTACACGAATTATCGCCCAAGTTTAAATCGCACGAAACAGCTAAATGAAGAAATACCAAAAAAAAGTGAAGAATAACTCAAAAGTGTAAAATGAATAACCGTTCAAAGTTTTTGGCTGCACGCAAAGAAACAATATGGTTGAGGTAACCATAATCAAACAGCAACATACTATGATTGAATTATATGGTCGCAGTCAAATGATATTATTGTCAAAAGAAAAGCAAAGTTTAAATAATATTATTTTCTGAGTTAATAATAATATTAACTACAAAAACAATTATTTTTGTTATACCTAATCTTATTATTTTAAATAAGACAACACTATTGTTAGATGTGACTAAAATATAATTGAGACTTACCATACCATGTTCTAATATTATAATAATATTGTTAAATACGACCAAAGTATTATTTTATGTAATAATAATATTATATTGTTTTTTAATCATATATTTATTGGCAAATCTTTTGTTCAAAATAACGACACAGCTGAAATTAATCTACAGCGAATATCGTTAAAAATGTTACTGAATAGTAAATTTGATAAATTTTTGTTATAATTATTTTAACGATTCGATTATCGTTAAAAAAAGTTAGTGAATCGCACTACAGAAAAATGCCTGGTGATGTTATTTAATGATTGTCGGATACCGGGCTCGTATGCCACTCAATTTTTTATTTTTTTTTTGGTTGTTTAGCATTTTGAGGAAATTTGGCAATTATTCATTATGAACAAATACTCAAATATGTAAAAATGTTGAGACTCCCAAAGTCAATGAACAATTAACCAATTTAAAAATAAAAATTTTGAGCAAATCTTCCATTTTTGTTTTGTTTGCACTTGGGCGATAATTCGTACAGGCATTTATTTCTTTTATGGAAATTAATATTTTGTTTTTATTTTCGAATAAGAGTTCACATGAAAAGTTTTCCCTTTTCCCTAAAATTGTTGTGATGGTTAATGTTTGTGTTGTTGTTGTGCCAGTATACTATTTTCTAATTTTGTTCACAATTTTTTTTGGTCACGTGAAAAATTTCCCGTGAACAAAACGTTGAATAAGCATTCATATAAGACGTTTGCAAAACTTGGAATAAATTTAGAAATTTATTTTGAAAGTCAAGAACTAACTAACTAACACCACTTTGGCAAATAACCTTTTCCAATATTCATTATTTTTTATTTTTTTTTGCTTTTCATAAACAGCATAAACATTCATACATTCCTCCGTATATATTATTTTACTCTACAAGACATCAACGAATGGCTAAAGAATAATGGTTATGCTGTCGTTTTTTTCTTTTAAAAAAATTTGCATATTTGCAAAAAATATAAAAATAAAATTAAAGCTGCACAGAAACTCTAACACATGTACCACCGTACAGGATTGTTAAATGAAAAAACAGCAGAAACCGAACAGATTTCAAGGCAAAAAATCTACGCTTTCTTTCATCAGCTGCTTTAAAATGTATGTTACATATTTTCCCTTTTTGTAGAGCATCCTTGGCATTTTTTTTTGTTGTTATTCGCTTTGAAAACCGTGCAAACTGTTTTATACGTTCTCTATTACAATCATTGAATTGATATCATTTCATTTGAAATTCATTTGATGGTTACATATATTTTAGCATCACCGTCATCAGCAGTGGTACGAAAAAAAATAGAGAGAAAAAAAAACACGAAAGAAAACCATCGTACCCTCGTCATCATCGCCAAAGTCATCGTTGACGTTTCTGCTATTTACACTTTCGCCAAACTCACACACAACCCATTTTTCCCACCATTCCACCCACTTGAAGCAGGCATTAGTGAGAGTGTACTTTCTATTCCCAGGATTTTAGTTTCAGCTTTAGACGTCCATTTTTTTTAAACTTAAAAAATAATAATCGTGAGAATGTGCAGACTACGAAGCAACATAAAAGGTGGGTGGTGTTGGTGGTGGTGTTTGCCATGTTTGTGTGTACTTTTGCATAAAAATTTTGGTGTGGGCGCTGATGTACGAGTATGTTAATGTATTGGTTTCATTATTCCTAGTGATTGCTGCTGTTAACACCACTTACCATAACCATAATTTCAGGCGGATAATGAGGATTCCTCAGACATGTTGTAATGTATAAGCGAAAATCGCTATTATATTCAATCATTTGATCTCCGCTCTTTATAAAGTGGCTGCCTTTATGCTTAATTACATTCTTTTCTAAAATTGGCGTTAAATTTGAGTCCAAACGTTCGCCTGCAAAAACAAAAATTTAACAAAAGATATTTATGCAGAGTATAAGCTTAAGAGTAATTTTATGCAAAAAATATTTTAATATTGGAACATTTTATGTTAATGCATCATATACAAAATGGTTGTATATTTGTTTAAGTTATATTCTGGGGCCAAATTACGGCATTCGATATCGATTGAAATTGCTATACAAACACAATTAAAATTATATGAACATTTTTTCGATATCGACTGCCATAATTGGCCCCCTAGCCAACAGTATCTAACATTTCTCAGAATAATTGTTTAATTTGCTATCCCGTGAATAACTAATCACTCACATTTATACACTTGCAATAGAAAAATTCCCAAGCGAGCAGGTCAATCTTTATTGGATTTATTGTTATAGGTCACACTTGCCAAACAAATGTTTACAGGGAAAACGGTTAAACTAACCAATTTGAATTTTCAAGTTCACAGTTTGTTTTGAGTTATTTAAATTAACGAAATTGCATCTGGGTAATATAACCTACAACCCGCTCATTATTCCTGTGACTTAACTAGATGAAAAAACAAATTTTCTGGCTTAAATTACTTAATTAAAATAGTTACTGAATTGATAATGTAACGACTAGATGATAGATCCTGCGGGATCACGCTCTGTAATGGTAAAATTAGTCGATTCGTGTCGTGAGTTGACGGATCAGCTGGCAAAATTTGTGACATAAATAAAGGCTCAGTTAGGCGACTGTAAGGTAATGTAACTGCAACGTAGGAAACAGCATCTCTATAACCATTTTCATTACTTTTCACAACAACAATATCGAGCAGCTGTTTCCTACTGTTGCAGTTACCTTACATTTCAGTCGGTTAACTGAGCCTTAAAACAAGTTGCTGTTTATTTAAAATGTATCGTAACGTATGTGAGGTAGAAATCTACCGAAAATAGATTTTTACGTCAACGTTTCTCTTACACACATATACACACACACACACACGAATAAAGCAAAGAGAAATACAGTAACAGCTGACACGTTCGCTGTCAGCCTCACGTTTTTACTAATTAACATCCAGATTTAAACGATACGACTACTTCAAAAGTAACACGATACCATAAGGCAAATTCATGTGATAATTTTTATACCATTCACCAAAAATGGTAAAGGGTATAAATAGGTTTGTCATGCCGTGTGTAATTTCCACAATATTCATATGCGACCAGAGAAACAAGAAGATCGTCTCACAGCCGGCTCAAGACCCGCCGCCGAATTTCAAAGTAACTTCAAGCCGCCGCCGATGCATGCGGCTAGCTTCGGCTAAAAATTGCAGCTGACTAATTGTTTTTGTAGTGGCGAATTTTTACCACATCTTACAAATTATGAATTTTTTTTTATAGAAATTTGCTTAAAAATCAAAACTAACGGCTGTTAATGTTTGCCGGCTCAAGCCGGCTTATGAGCTGCCACCGTGTCTGTACGTGAAATCGGTTTTCCGAAGCTCCCATAAAAGTTACAGACTTGGGTCTTAGACTGGTGTTTTAAAAATGATACGAAATATATTGGTAATGAAAATTAGTAAAATCGATAATACGATTTCAGAGCTGGAAATCTTAAACTTAACTTTACTAGCTGAAACTAATTTTTGTGCTTGTTTTTCTTCTTAAATAAACCTATTTTATGTTTTAATTAAGTATAAAATTGGTATTAAAATAAAAAAAAATATTTACTACAGGGTTGGAAAATTTAAATTTTTTTGGTATGTAAAAGTAACCAACTAAAAATAATATTAATTTTCTTTACAAATTCAACGCATTTTGGTCTTCTAAAAGCAATTAATTGATAAAAGAAATTAGAAAAATTTAAAAGCATAAATTCCAGGGTCGGAAAAATTATACTTTTTGTGGTATATGTATGTATATAAAGTAACAAGGACTAATTAATTTTCTCTTGCTGTTGAAATTAAATATATTTTATTTATTTATATTTTAGAAATGAATTGATTGATATTAAATATCAGAGAACTAACAAACACAGCTTCAGAGCTGGAAAATTTAAACTTTTTATTTTTGATATATAAAAGTAAATAAATAAAACAATTTAATTTTTCTCTGTTAATTAAATATATTTTATATTTTAGAAAGCAAAAAATTAGTATTAAAAATCATGTACATATATAAAAAATATTGTGATAGGGTTGGAAAACTTAAACCACAAACAATTGAATACCTGGAAATCATTATACGAAGAGTTATCGGCGAAATACGGCCGCAAATGCTGCGAAAAGTTGCTGAAAATTGGTGTTCCAGATTGCGCCTACTACGCGCCAGCCAGAAATCATATTTAAACATTAATTTCATAAAATTTTCTTTCCAATAAAGCCCGTTTCATTGATATTAAAAATACATATAATCCTTGTTTTATTATGATTTAAACTTGTGTCACTCTATAAAAAACACCCTTTACTATCGAACCTAGTATATTGTCAATGCCGTGTGCTTTATTCACTGTTGCACAGTGTACATGCTTTGGATACAAGTTTAAAGAAATTTCCTTAACGATTAACAATTAATTAAATTTTTCTTAAATTTTTTATTTCTTTCAATATTACATTAAAATAAATACAAATTTATGTTTTATTTAATTTAAAAGAATTTATTGTATGGGCTTTATGGACATTGAAAGACCTACACTCATGCCAAATAGCAATAATGATATCATATAAATACAAATCACTCAAAGTACTAACTATTTTTATTTTAGCAGGAAGACACATTTAAAATTTCCCCTCCACTCATATAAATTTTACTGCTTTTCACAAACAACATTCGCACATGCAATTGGATTATTAATCTCTAAAGCGATATAAAGATTATCGAACAAGGAAAATAAAACAATTATTGAAAAGCAATTAAAGGAGTTAAATAGTCGGGCAAACTAGAGTTCTTTATACTCTACAGCAAACTACTGGCATAATGTTGACTGAGGATGCACAAAAAAGATTATACCCAAAAAAAATTTAAAAAAAATTTGGTTTCAGTACAAACTTTTTACAGTTCCAATTTTGTTAAAAAAAATGTACGATTATAGAGTGAAATATTCTAATTCATACATTTGCAACAAAATTGTTTAGAGAAGACTTTTTTTGTTAAGAGAAGTAACACTCACAAGACACAAGCTGTCACCTAGACAGGTGATGAAGGAAGGGAGAGAGAGGGGGAAACTTCATTCTTTTTTTTTTGCAACTCTGCTTTTTGCAGGTTATTTTTAATAAGGACGTATTGCAGCGCCTCTGGTGTCAATGAGGCGTATTAAATTTTGTGAAGCTGTGCTTAGCAGCTTACTGAAAGGAGCAGTTATTTGTTTTGTTTGCTTCTTAATTTTTTTTATTACTTTTTTATTATTTTTTTACTGAACAATTTGTTGAATCACACAATGACAATACCATATTGATTAAAAAATTCAGTTTTCTTTTCAAACAAATTATTACAAACTTTTGCATTTGAATTTACAAATTTCTTGGTAAAACCTGGAGGCAAATCACGGCATTCGTTACGATTCGTAATTTAAAAATATTTCCACATAAACTCTATTGAAATATTTTTAAATTACGAGTTGTATCGAATGAATTGATTTTCTCCCTGAATTGATCAAAATAAAATTTTGATTCAGAGAATGTTGTATTTGAATTGGAAAAAAGGGGTTTTTCTCTGTGTATTTTCTCTGACATCTTGGAAAATTCTTAACTTTATAGTTCCCCTGTTTTTAATTTAACAAAATACTTTCTTTAATATAATTTTTTCAGACTTTGTGAGCGTAGAAAAAGAATTTGCAAGCGTTATCATTATAAGTTTTTTAACAACAAAAAAATCCTTTTAAGCATAAATTATCATACCAACATTTAAAAACAAATTATTGCCTAATAACATGTTACTAAGCAGTTAGCATCGATAAGAATTTATTACGAATTTACATGAATTTATATATTCAAAACAGATATCCTATCACATCATTTATGGTTCATTACCTTATGTCATTAATCCTAACAAAAAAAAAAATATATATATATATTCTTGCTTAATGGATGAAATCATTCATTAAACCATAGAATATAAATAACAAAAATTAAAAAAAAAAAATACCAAACGAATTGTTGAAAGTTAAAATCATCGGAAATAAAATAATATTTCTGTTGCGCAACAAGAAATGGTCATGACAAAATAAGAGAAGAAAAAAATAATTTCAAGACGAATAAATATTTTGCTCACAATCCACAATGTTAGACAAACAAAACGAAATAGTGTATATTGGATAAGCCGCCGTTGGACTGAATATGCCGTGGGCAATTCAAAATTTTTTTCAAGTACCATCCATAGACAAAAAATAAAAATAAAATTCAAAACACTTGAAATCATCAGCTAACATAAAGAAGGCGAAATACGTAAATGCTGAATAAATACAATAAAGAGGCTTCATAAAAAAAGAAAACAATATTATAAAAATAAACATAATCACATAATTTTCATCCATCCTGATAATTTAGTAACGATAGTGGGCCACAAACAAACAATTCAAAAGTATTTAGATCTATAACTAACGAGAAAGTTAACCCACTTTTTGCCATGGTTTTTCCATTGCAATAAAATTGTTGAAATCTTGTTTTTATTTTTTTATATTTAAAACAACAATTAATGCGGTTTAATTGATTTAATCATAGCTGTTAAATAATGATTACTAATCGTAATGATTACTAATTTGATTACTTTTTCTTTAAAGGTGAAGTAATGATTAGATAAATAAATAAATAAATAAATTACGATTATATTCAGTTTCGTACTTAGTAATCGCGATTACGATTACTAATAATGGAAAAGTAATCTGAATTACTTAAAATTACTAAATATAATCAAGAAGAATCAAAAGTAATCAAAAAGTAATCCGACTACTTTCAAAGATTACTTTTGATCCTTAATAAATAATCAAAAAGAATCAAAAGTAATCCTTAGAAATAATCGGATTATTTTTTGACTACTTTTGATTCTTTTTGATTATTTTTAGTAATTTTAAGTAATTCAGATTACTTTTCGATTATCAGTAATCGTAATCAATTATTTATCAGCAATTCTTTTAAAGGCAATTATATAATCATTACGATTATTTTTAAAATGTAATCTAATTGATTACTAATCGTAATCGAAATTTAACAGCTCTGGATTTAATCCCTTCTTTTTATCTTTGTACTTTGAAGAGCTTAAAACCGAATTGCAAAGTATTATCTAAAGAAATAATAGGGAAAGGAAAATTATTTTGTTGTTCTGAATGTTGTGGGCGGCGAGTGTACATTTTGTCCTCGTTTTACTTGTTTCTGTTCTGGATACTCGTACTTTGGATTTGTTAAAAATTGTTAAAAGCCATAACAAAATTATATAACTCGCAAACTATTTTAAATTAAAATCTTTAAGTAGCGTATCTGTGTATTAAGGTTCCGTTCACCAAAGTTGAAGAGGAACCCTATTGTTTTCGCTACGTTGTCCGTCTGTCCATTTGTCAGTCACAGGCTGTTTTCTCGAAAACCGTAAGAGCTACGGACTTGAAATTTACACAGAATGTTTAAATCTTCGCCCGCTACAATAACAAGTATATGAGAGTTAAAACTTAAATTGTATTTTAAAGCGAGCAACGAAAAATGTGTAAATCCTGATGTCATATATAGTCAGATATATAATATAGACTCTTGAAATTTTCAATGTTATACCCTAATTCAGTAAGAAGATTTTTGGTTTTTGTTTGAAAATACTTTTGAGTTTTTGTTTTTGAATTCTCTAAACTAACTGTTCTCCTTAAAAATGTTAGTTGTCTTTGCTAATGAAAAATAAAAGTATTATTGCCACGTTTATGAAACATACAAATTAAATTAAAATATTATATCGACGGCTCCATTCTAAAACATGCTAAGTCAAAAAAGCAACTTTTGAGATAAACGCCTTCAAAGTTTATTGATGATATCTCAGGAATGTTATGAGATAGAAACTTGAGACTAACCGAAAAATCACCAAAAACGAAAGAAATGCCAAAATTTAAAAACTCCAAAAACCGCAAAAATCATAAAACCTCAAGATAAAAAAAAAAAATGCCAAAAATAAGAAATAGCATCAGAACTAAAAAAATCGCCAAAAACCGAAAAAAAGTTTAACTAAATACCCGGTGAAATTAAAAAAAAGATTCTACATCACTACCTGAATTCAGTAACTTTTATTACGTATCGCTATAATAAATATAATGAAAATGTAACGACTTTGGTATTCAGTAACATATTTTAACGACATTCACAGTCGGTTAAAGTAAAAAAAGTGCAAACACAAGCTCAATCTCATATAATTTTTCTTTAATCCATTCTTGCGCTTTTCGTTTGTTTTGACATTTTGTATGCGGAGATCAGTGATCAGCAATGAATCCATTTTCCCTATTCATACTGACTCATGAAATTTTAAAAATAAGTGAGTAGACATCATTTTAAGTCAACTACTCTGATTTACACATACTCACGATGACGTTGATTTATAAGTATAGGTTGAAGTAAATATGAATGCGACGTCGACATTATATTCATATCACACTCACACTCATAAATCACCTCAGTTTAATTTCTAATTTCCGGAAAATACTTATACTACTCACATTGATTCAGCTCGCTCATGTCATGAATGTATGTTTTCAAGTAGTATACAATAGTAGTAAATAGCGTTGTTTTTCAATTTGTTGCAAAAAAACAAAAAAACAAAAGCAACATAGAACTTAAATAATCGTTTGCGATGTTCGCATTGTGAATCATACTTATTTTGCATCGTCCATAGGCATTGAGTTAAGGAGAGTTGAAGTCAATAGCGTCATAAATGTTGCTAAGTATGAGTTCGATGCGCACTTCAAACTTTCGAGTGAATATGATTCACAGACAACATTGCAATAAGTATGAATGCGCATAAGTACAAGATATTATAACTCATGATTCAACTCTACTCACTCTTTCACTACTCATTGTTGTTCTCTGGCAGAGATGCCACATGACTTAGAATTATGTGGTGAGAGAAGCACACCTGCCGACTATCGTAAAAAAGGAATTACATAATGACATTATCGTTATTGCAAATAATAAATATGTCGATAAATATTATGATTTTCGCTTAAAAAAGCAGCTTACAAATTTTCATATAATTTTCATTAAAAGCAGTAGCGGAGTTAGGCCTTCTGACGCCATAGGCAATCTTTAATATGCCGCTGTTTTTGATAGAAAGCTGATTAAAATAAAAAAAAATATTAAAATACGCACACATAATTATTACCTGACGATAATACACAAAAAAGAAGTAGCGAAATATTGAACGAAATCAATAATTATCACAATTTACCAAAAAATGGTAAAAGGGTATATATAGGTTTGTCATTCCGTGTGTAATTTCCACAATATTAATATGCGACACATAAAATATATAAATTCTCAATCCTTATGTATTAGGAAGACGAATAAGCGATATCCGTCTGTCCTCCCGTCCGTCCGTCCGTCTGGTGTACGTGAAATCAGTTTTCCGAAGCTACCAGAGAAGCTAGAGACTTCAGTCTTTAACTGGTGGGTCAGAAATGGTCCAAAATAGATTCGTATTGAAAATCAACAAAATCAAGCAGACGGTTTCAGAGATGGAAAGCTTAAACTTAAACATTCTTAAAAGGATGATTCCAGAGTTGGGAAAGTTACACTTTTTGTGATATACATATAAAATTAACTAGGTCTAATTAATTTTTTTCTTCTTCTTTATAAATTAAATACATATAGTTATTTTATGTTTTGGAAAGAAAAGTTTGGTATAGACAATAAGAAAAATAAAAACGCCAGGGCTGGAAAATTTGATTTTTTTGGATATTAAAGTAACTAAATAAAACTATTTTTGTCCTTAATTCCTTACTTTCTTTGTTCACTTAACATATTTTATATATTTGTTAAAGAACAAGATTTTTTCTGTTTGGTTCCTTACCAGATAAGTCTTAAAGGTGATTCCAGGGTTGGAAAATGTACACTTTTTTTGATATATAAAACTAATTAAATAAAGCTAGTTTTTTTTTTGGTAATTAAATATATTTTATATATTTTTTAGAAATAAATAAATTAGTACTCGTATTAAAACCAGAAAAATTTAAATTAAGGTTCCAGGGTTGGAAATTGAAAAAAGAAAATTGGTTACAAAAAAATTACCAAAAATAATTTTTTTTTCAGTTTAACATTTTGCATGTTTTAGCAAATGTTTTAGACGAAAAATTGCACTATAAAAAAAAATTATATATTTTTATCACAAAGCAAATATGCATGTATGTACTTCTGTATATATCTGTATACTATATATACATCGTTGGTGAAGGGTGTATAAGATTCGGTACAGCCGCATATAGCACTCTTACTTGTTTTAATTCACATCTGATTATTCCAACTTTTCTGCCACTTAAGAGCACTTTAACATCAATCTTAGTTTTCACTAATTTAATAGAGATTTGGTATTATTTTAAAGCAAACCATAGCCTAGAACCTAACGGACCAAAGCTTACATCCAGCACTGATTACAAGACTTGACAGAACGTTGTATACTTCAAAATTTTGAGTGAAAACTTCACTTGTTCGAAGATAAAATGTTTTACTTATATGTCTCTATGTTATACTAGGTTTTATGCAGAACGTCGTTCTCAAGAAATTTCGAATAACGTCGACAATCAATAAATATAACGTCAGCGGTCAATAAGATCCTGAACTTGAGATCCAGAACTAGTGCAAGTCTGCATAGCTTTTAATGTTTTTAATATAGGACTGGCATAGCAAGAGGCTTTATTTTTTGCAAATACCGACTGTAATTCGCTCATGGTCCTTCGAACATAGTTGATGGCATACAGTAACGTATTAAATCTATATAGTCGCAACTACGGCTACGATTCTTAAATGATTATGTTAGATTTAAACAGCAAACTTAGAAATATCATTTCCTTAAGGCCAAAATAAATATTTTATTTTAATTCGACCCTTCGAGGGTTAAAAGTGTACTCGTACTTCCAAATAATTTGCACAAAACGATACATTAAATGGTCCTCAAGAAATTCTCTTCCTTTCTTCCTTTACACTTATTTATTTATTTATTTTTTGGGAGGAAATAAATGAAAAGTACACAAAACAAACATAACTTTTAATGGAAATTAGCTGCTGGGAAACAGCACAAAACACAAATATATATTTTTCAACCGTATAGTAATAATAATAATAGCAATAGGAATAATCACAAAAACTCTCGTAAAATAAAATTGCTTAGAAGTGTTTTAAAGAAGCAATAAGAAGAATAATACAATAGTATTCTTCGCTTTCTATACGAAATCTATTTTTTGAGGGCATACCAAGAAAATTTGTTTTTTTTTTGGTTGCAAATATTAAATATGAAACAATAGTAATAAGTAAATACAACTAAATGTACTTTAACAAATACTTTCGAATAATAATTCGTATTCTTAGGAAATTTAAATTATTTATATAAAATATTTCTACATATTTCCATTTACTTACCAACATTTTCAATCAAAACTGGATTGCCATAAGTAATTGCCAATTCAAGTATTTGCATATAATTGGCATCACTTTGCTTTATGACTTTAAGGTCATTGTGCTTTTCCATGTTTTTAATCCATTTGTTGGCTTGTACTTTATTATATAAAAAAGGGAAATACCAGTTAAGATTGCTTTTATATAAATATTTTATTGTTAGAACTGAATCACACACGTCTTTCCAAAGATTTGATTCTATGCTGAGACAGAAATTTATCATCTCTCTTATATACATATAATATCAAAACTTGAGCAAGAAAACTTGTTGTATGTGATCCATTTCGTAGTGATGAAAAGCTGCACAAGAAAAACATTTCTGCAATCAACAGCTTTAATTGTATTGACAAAACTATTAAATTATTTTAACTTTTAAACAAAAGTTTAGTTAACTCTATTAAGTTTCTTATTAAACTTTAAATCAATTAAATATTTGAACAAAATTTTATTTGACTCCATTCAAATTTTAATTGATTATTTCTCTATTTTCAATTAAAGTTATTTAATGGACAAAAAGTTGTTTGTGCACAGAAAAAAATATTCCTGCAATAAACAATTTCAATTGAAAATAAAACCAAAAATCAATTAAAAATGTACTAAAGTCAATTAAACTTTTGTTTAGAAATAAAATATTCCTGCAATAAACAACTTGAATTGAAAATAAAACTAAAATTCAATTAAAATAGTATTTATGTCAATTACACTTTTTCTTAAAATTTTAATTAATTATAAAGTTTAATTGACTCAATAACATTTTTAATTGATTTTTGGTTTTATTTTAAATTGAAGTTGTTTATTGCAGGAATATTTTTTTATGTGTGTGCTCAAGCTCTTATATCTTATAAATACTCACCTTGTGGATCTATTAACAGAGAATAGCGGCTTGAATTTGTTACAATTAAAGCATTTTCTATAGAAAAATTATCGGCTGGCAAACCGGCCAAAGACCAGGCACGTATTTCCATTGGATTCCCCAGAGTACTGGCCATTGAGAATTTTTCGGAGCAGGGTATTTTTCGGCGTTGGCAAACTTCATTCCACTCCTCTATTATGTTAACACGATACTGTGTGAAAGAAATAATTATTAATATTTAATTTTTGTTTCGTTAGATTTTTTGGCGAAAATCGATGGAGTGCAATCATAGATAACCCCATTTTCGTCAAAAAACGGAGTACAAAAAATATGTAGCTTAAGCTTTTTTGTTGGTTCTAGATCGACATGGGTATCCAAAGAAAGGGTTTATTAGAAAAAGTTCTATAAACGAAATACGGTTTTCTAAATATGACATGGCCGATGTTCTAAGGTAGCTAAACAGCTGCAAAACTGTACTGCGAAGGATTTGAAAAAAATTTCATACTAAATCTTATTCCGCAAAAAGCAAACTAATGCACGGAAAGAACGTTTATACAAAAAGTTTTTTTAATATGGAAAGTACGTACGTTTTCTATGGAAAGTACCTTTTTATAAAAGATTTTTTTTTTGTGAAAGTGTTTTTTTATAAGGAACTAATGTAATGATTTTTTTTTTTAATTTTAACTAAAAAGTACTTTTGTTACAAAAAGTACATTTTACAAAAAAATTTATTTTTACTTAAAAGTAACTTTTGAAAAAGTACCTATGTAAAAAGTACGTTTTTTACAAAAATTCCATTTCTCAGGTACCCTTCATTATTATTATTATTAAATCAGATACATCTAGGTTTTTGTTATAAAAAGTACCTTTTATGACAACAATTACCGTATGTTATAAAAAGTACTTTTCATAAAGAGTGCATTTTTTACTTGTTTAAAAAAAAGCAACTTTTTATAAAAAGTCCGTTTTAACAACAAGTATCTTTTTCAAAAATATTACTTAAAATATGGTATCTGTTTAAAAAAAAGTAACCCATTTATAAAAAGTCGAATTTGTTTAAAAAAGCAAATGTGTTATCCTAAAAAATACCTCACGTTTTAAAAATACATTTTCTTATTAAAAGTAGGTTTTCTTCTTAAAGGTACCTTTTGTCATAAAAAGTTTCAATTGCTGTAAAATGTACCTTTTGCTATAAAATAATCTAGTGCTATAAATAGTCGTTATATTTTGAAAAGGAGTTTTTAACAAAAAATAAAACAAAAGCAATAAAATTTACGTTTTTTTTACTTGCTACATAAATATATTTTGTTATTTAAAGTACCTTTTTTGATAAAAATATACCTTTTGGTATAAGAGTACCTTACGTAATAAAAAGTACATTTTGTTATAAGAAGTACCTTTTCTTATAAAAAATACTTTTTGATATAATAACCTTATGTAATTAAAAATACCTATTGTTATAAAATTTACATATTGTTATAAAAAGTACCTTTTGTTATAAAAAGTATCTCTTGTTATAAAAAGTACCTTTTGTTATAAAAAGTAAATTTTGTTATAAAAAGTACCTTTTGTATAAGATGTACCTTTTGTTATAAAAATTATCTTTTGTTACAAATAGTGTCCTTTGTTATAAAAAAATACCTTTTGTTATGAGAAGTATCATTTATTACGAATAGTGCCCTTTGTTATATAAAAGTACATTTTGTTATAAAAAGTATCTTTTGTTATAAAAAGTACTTTTAGTTATAAAAAGAACCCTTTGTTATAAAAAGTACCTTTTGTTATAAAAAGTATCATTTATTATACAAAAATAAACTATTTTTCCGAGCTTTAGGTCAGTTCTTAAATTCTTATATTTTATTATTACAATATTTCGTTAACCTTCGGTTAACTTCTTCAGGATATAAGAAGAAGAAGTTAACCGAAGGTTAACGAAATATTGTAATAATAAAATATAAGAATTTAAGAACTGACCTAAAGCTCGGAAAAATAGTTTATTTTCACATAAAAAAAAGTCGAAAAATTAGATAAAAATATTTATTATACAAAAGTACCTTTTGTTATATAAAAGTATCTTTTGTTATAAAAAGTACCTTTAGTTATAAAAAGTACCCTTTGTTATAAAAAAGTACCTTTTGTTATAAAAAGTATCATTTATTATAAAAAGTACCTTTTGTTATAAAAAGTATCTTTTGTTATTAAAAGTACCTTTTTTTATAAAAAGTACCTTTTGTTATAAAAAGTACCTTTTGTTATAAAAAGTATCTTTTATTACAAATAGTGCCCTTTGTTATATAAAAGTACCTTTTGTTATAAAAAGTATCTCTTGTTATTAAAAGTACCTTTTGTTACAAAAAGTATATTTTTTCTATAAAGTACCTTTTTTATAAAAATTACCTTTTTTATAAAAATTAAATTTTTTATAAAAAGTATTTTTTTTTTACAAAAAGTACCTTTAATTATTTGTTGCTATAAAAAATACCTCTTGTTATAAAAAGTATTTCTTATGATAAAAATATCTTCTCTCACAAAAAGTACCTTAGATATTAGAAGTACGTTTTGTTACAAGAAATACCTCTTGTTTTTAAAAAGTCCATTTTTGTAAAAAATTATCTTTTGTTAACAAAAAGTACTTTTGTTATAAAAGTACATTTGGTAAAAACATTACCTTATCTCATTAAAATTACATATAGTAATAAAAAGTTGCTCTTGTTAAAAAAAGTAAAATTATCTTTTTTTTTATAAAATGTACCCTTTTGTAATAAAAAGTACTTTTTATTGTATAAAGGCATTTGGTTATAAAAAGTACTTTTTATTTTAGAAAAAAACTGTGCATTATTAAAAACTTTTTGTTGTAAAAGCTATCTTGGGTTATAACTTTAGTATCTTTTGTTATGAAAAATAGCTTTTTATGAAAACAGTTTTTTAAATAGATTTTTATAAAAATCTGCTTTTGGGTAGTTTTTTTTTACAAAAATAATATTTTTCTTAAAAAGCAGTTGTGTGTATTCACTAAAATACGGTACATGATATAATATGTAAATTCAATAAATTTTTAATTTTAGAAAAACTACCTTTAATAAAAATCAACTTTTTATAGAAAGTATTTTTCCCAATAATATACTTTCACCAGGAACTATTTTTTTTTGTATCTAAAAAGTGTGGATTTCTTTCGAGGAAAGTACCTATAGGAAATATTTCAAGAATTTATGTTTGAGAACGATATTCGTATTTAGTTAGTTAGTTTAAAGACTATTTTTATGAATCCTTTGATTTTACTAATACAATCTTTTATTTTTGTTTAATTGCAGGTAAGCGCTGCCGTAGCTCTATTATGAAAATAATATGTAAGTATTATGATTTTAAATTCTTGCTATTTCATTCGACAGTGTGATTTTATGCTACAAGTATAACTCATATTTTCCTTTTTATTTTTTCAACATACTATTTTGATATCCTTTTTTTTTGACTTAAAGCCTGCTCGCCAACAATCGTGGTGGACATGATACGAGTATAAAAAAAATATGAAAACATAAAATCTATTGTTTCAATTTGGATAAAGAGCAAGAAAAAAAAATCACATAAATGTTAGTTTAGAAACAAGTGATGGCTCAAAAAAGTGTGCGTAATAAAGGATTAATGTTCGCAAAAAAAAAATTGTGTTGCTAAACAACATCTAAGCCAGCCAGCGCCTGCCTACGCTTTTCTTTTGAAACAACTAATTGGCAATATGCTGCAAGTGTTCAAGTAAAAAATGGTCAAAAGTTGAATTTTTCTTTTTTCGATATCACAAGATTTTTCTTTTTGAGAAGTGGGTGTCGTAGTCTTATGAAAATAAATTGAATTTTTATTATTTTTTGCACATATTGTTAACATAGAAGCTTTAGTTGCTTTAAGCTCTTGTATGATTTTCGACAAAATATTTGAAAGCAATGAACGTTTTATTTAAAAAAAAAACCTATTTTTTTGCCTCTAAAATTCTATTGCTTTTAAGGAAAATTGATTTTGCTTGTTACACTTACCTCTGTTGGAAAAAATCCCAAATATGCTGTGCAACCACCAGCCAAAAGGACATCACCAACAATGTTACTTATAGACTTATGCAGATTATCAGCTGTCTCTGACCAACGTGTCTTTTCACCACCTAAGCCACCCAACAGTTTTTCAGCTCTGCAAGAAATGAAAGAAATGATATGAAAAATCTGGAATTCTTTGAAGCCTGGATAGCTTCAGTATAACTACAGTAAGCAATGGGAACAATAGAGATGGAATTTATTGTATGCGAATATGAAACTTAAATTAAAAGAAGATTCTGAATAATCCAGCTTGCTTGTCTTGTTTTAGACAATTTGATATGATTACACAGGCTTGAGGGGCGATAGATATTAGTTAACTTAATTTTTGTTTGTTTTAGTCTGCTTTAATATGAAGCTTAGGCTTTTCAGTTGACTTTGAATGTTAGCCAACATTTTTATAGCTATGCTATTTATTGAGCGATACAGGAATTAGGACGTGATTTTCGTAACAAAAATAATCAACACTATTACAGTTATAAATTTATTTTTGTTTTGAATTCTTTGTACTTTAAGGCCGAGTACTAAAATAAACGAAACAAATTGTTTGATTTTGTTTCGTTCTTTGAAGTGGGTGAAACTAAAACAATGAGAACGATGCCTCATATTTTTTTGTATTGTTTTTGCACATGAGCACAAACCAGAGAACACAGCTGTAAGCCGGCTAACAGCCGCCACCGGCCACAAACAATATATTAATTTAATCGTACGCCGCTAGCAAAAAAATAATGGGAAATAATTGAAAACATTTTGAAATATTTTTGCGCAGAATTTGACATCATCATATAATATAATTTTATTGCATTGTTATTTCACACATGAACTTTATTTTATATAACTAAGGCCGGGTTTACATCTGTATACCGTTTTTCACTAGTAATTAGTGGTTATGCTTTTTTTGGGCACATGCTACACAGATGTAAACTCGGCCTAAGCAGCATAGCTATAACGGGGTGTTCTCAGACACTTTTCTCCATTTTTTAGTTACCTGTTCAGTTTCTTTTCACAGTTATCGATTTCATCTTCTAAGCCCTTTTTCTGGCGTGACTTTTCGGCAAAAAAGTCATTAAGTTTTTGCAATTTGTCTAAAATCACCTGCAGCTCGGCACGTTTGGAGTTGAGTTTCTCCATTTGCGAGGCCAATTCATTTTCAGCCTCGGCTAAGGCCGCCTTCTTGGGCATAACAATGCGTGCCACTTTATCATATACATCCATGGCACGAACCCAGTGACACAAACCCTCACAGGCGGTGGAAGCAGATTTGATTTTTTCCGGCACAAAATCACGATCGGCTATATATCTGTTGAAATAAAATTAAGTGAAAAATTTCTCTTTTTTCTTAATATAAAGAGAGGCAATACTTTTCTCTGATCCTTTTTATTATAGCTGGCGGTATATTGTCCTTGTCAAAAGTTTTTAAGGACTCGAGGAATTTCATATCGCTGAGCATGCGCAGAGAGGTGCCCCAGTAGTCTTCTATCACTTTGCCGCTAGCGTCTATTTTACGATCGGGCTTTAAGCCTTTTATTACACACACCGCCTCCAACACCAACTTCACGCCATAAGGAGGATTCTTCATGGATTTAACCACAAAAATATCGGCTGGCTTAAGAGTGTTTAAGGCATCCAAGGCTGCCTCCAACGCAGGTATAGCCTCTGCCAAATCACTTTCACAATCATCCTTAATGGCCTGGGCAGCAGCAGCTGCTTCATTAGCTGCCGCCTCATCTGCGCCCACCACCTCTTTCTTCTTTTCAGCTTCTGCTGTTTCACGTTCAATATTCACCATTATCTTTTCAGTTTCCTCCGAAAGTACTTTTAATTTAGGCTGCAATTCATATAAATTTGCCTGCATTTCGCCCACTTGACCGGCAGCAAAATCTAATTTCTCCAAGCCTGTAGTGTAGCTGCAATAAGACAATAGCAGAGAATATTTGTGAATTTTAATTGAGATTCAATAAATATTTGGCCTTCCATTTTTAGCTTACCGGTCTCGTAATCTTGTTATCTCCTCAAGTTTTCTTGAATAAAAGGTACGGAATGCCTTAAGCATTTCCAAATACGAAGAGGGTGTCACATAATTTCTTCTGCCCAATTCCGTGAAACATCTGCAAAATGCAAAAAAAAGCAAAAAATTAAAGCCAAGTGCCGTTTTATTTCATTTTTTCTATTACATTTTGTGTATGTGTGAGTGTATGTGTGTGTGTGTGTGTGTGTGCTTGTGCCTAGTTTATGGCATTATTTTATCTTCCTGCCAACTTACTTTTCACTTGCATCGACAACAGATTTATTAAAATGCATTACACATTTTACCAATTCCGTTTCCAAATCACTCAATACAATTTCTTGTACATCCTCTAAACTTTTTATACTTTCAATCGATTCAAGTGACTTTTTGGCATCCGCATCTTGTGCTTCTTGTGTTTGACCCAATTTCATTGAGCTAATAAAATATTCCGCAACACGTTCCAAAGCGTCTACCGGCCATGGCATGTACCTTGTTAAAGAAGGAAATACAGTGCATATGTATAAATGAGTATACATGTGTGTATGTGTGTTTGTGTGTTTGCATTTGTGTGTGTGCATTTGTGCAAGTACGTTTCAAT
Source organism: Tachina lurida (assembly GCA_944452675.1). Taxonomy (NCBI): domain Eukaryota; kingdom Metazoa; phylum Arthropoda; class Insecta; order Diptera; family Tachinidae; genus Tachina; species Tachina lurida. Next base: position 129,798,073 of record OX101754.1, read on the forward strand.
TAGATCGTTGGAGTATGAGTTAAATGAAGATTTTGCTAATAAAAAGATATAAACAAGAACGATTTAATAGGAACTTTATGATTTGAGAAATTCGTAATAAATACACAGAAAAAATTCATTTTCAATTCAAACACAACATTATCTGAATCAAATAATGGGCTTAATTACGAGTGTCGTATTTCGACTTCGACTACGACAATTTGGTACTGGATTAAAGAAAAAATGTAGCAATGTTCTTTAATCTGGTACAAAATCTTGGTAGTCGAAGTCGCAATACGATACTCCTAATAAGGCCCATTAATTTGTTCAATTTAGGTTCTACAAAAAATTTGTAAATTCAACTGCAGAAATTGGTAATAATTTATTTGAAAGAAAACTCTATATTTTTTTAATAAAAAAATTTTTTTACTGAAATTAAAAAACTAATAACTTATCCGCACAGTATGCACTTGCCATATTTGAACAGAAATCTGCTCTAAAACATCTTGCAAAAATGCGAATTTATATTAAAATTGTATCGAAATCATTCAGTCGGTCGATTTTGCCATAAGCCCATAATCAATGTGTCAAAAACGTGCGATTGAATGAGTTCGACCCAAGCCAACTTTACATTAATTGTATGAATTAAAATTTTTCACTCTATACTTTTTTTTCATAAATTGAAATTGGCAACAAATAGTTTAAAAAATATTTACTGAAAACTAATTTTATTTCAACCAAACGTATGTAAATATGTATGAAAATATTTCGCAAATAATCAGCCTTATTCCAGTTGTCAACATCGACGACACGCCAAAAAAAAAAAATAACTAAAAATTGGGGCTTAGTTGTCGAAAACCACTGACGCTTATACTATTTTATGGACTTTAGGGAACAGAAATAAACTGTCAATAGTACAAAATTGTTCTCGAAAACGAATAAAGAAATCCCAATTTTTTGATATTGTATTGATGTGAAGACGATGTTGACATATGGAATAAGTGTGAATTTTTTTTCTGTGTACATTGTTAGCTATAAATCGCTAATGTAAGAAATTTATTAGATTTAGTTTTCTTTATTATGTTCGAAGACAGTGAAGATATATTCGAAACTAACTAGCAGAGACACAAACCAGAATTTCTAACATATAACGTTTTGAACATAACAGAGCACTGTTAGTTACTTAACAGTAGTTTGCTTAATATGCTAGGAGTGCGAAAGCTTTAGAACTGGGACGAAAAATTGCTCTGAGATATATTTAATGAAGTTATGATACAATAATGCTGGAAATATGTCTGGTATAGCCAATAAATAAATTTTAAGAAAAAATCTATTTGCTCTAGAAGATTAGTGGAAATTTTTGTAAAATAAAGAATTGCACATTTAATATTAAGTCTGGTATAGTAAATGTGAAATTCTGTATTTGAACAAATTTCTACTCCAGAAATTTCACTAAATATCATATTTTTAAAAAGCAATTATTTCTATTTCCAAAATTATTTCAGAAAAGTGACGGCTAAGGACACATTAAGGACCCTTAAGACTTCCCTATCTATTTAGTGTAGTACTTGTGCAATCCCATATTTCACCTAAATGAACTAATCTGCTCCAGAAATTTCACTTAAAAATATAAAAATTTTCAAAATCAATTATTTCCAAAAGTGACTAATCGGCTCACATTTACGGCGACTTTATGTCGTCTCAGTTCCAATGCTTCTTACTGCTTAGCCATTAAGCAGCTAATGCTAAGCCACTAATAGCGCTCTGTTATGTTGAAAAGGTGATACGATAGAAATTTTGGTTTGTGGCTCGGCTAATTAGAAACGAATTTATCTTCAAACTCTTTAAATTACCTGTTTAATTTTTTAAATGATATTTGCGAAAAAAAATTTCCTATGTAGCAACTTAAAGCAACGTTTATAAATAATGCCCTAATTCATGGCCTAATTTAGTGAAAAGATTTAGTACGTTTTTGTTTGAAAATACTTTTGAGTTGCTGGTTTTGAATTCTCTAAATCATTTTCTTGCAAAAGAGTTGTCTTTCATAATGAAAAATAAAAATATTGTTACTATGTTTTTAAGATATAAAAATTAAATTAAAGTATTATGCAATAGTTTGAAAAATGTTTAAAAAAATATGTGTTGGATATAATGTTTGGAGCAAAATCATCAAGCAAATACACGAACCTTCTATCAGAGACAATAAATTATTTTTGTTTTAAAGAATCGAAAACTGCGGCTTTTTTCGTTCAAAGACAAGACGATACAACCGTCTAACAGAATCAGTTAAAAGATTTAGGAAGTTTTTGTTTCAAAATATTTTTGAGTCATTATTTGTAAATCAGTTTCTTCGAAAATGATTGTTGTCTTTGATAATAAAAAGTAAAAATATGTTTAAACTGCATTTACATTGTCTCGAAATCTAGTATATTGGATTTTAAATCTTTACACAAATCTATATCGTTTGCACAAAAGATTTCATATCGAAGACAAAATCCTTTATCTAATAGGGCATTTACATTGTCTTGAAATCTAGTACTTACGAGATCTCTAGCTACAAAAAGGAAATGTATTTTGTCAGACGATTTCTACAAAATCTACTTAAAATCTAATATTTTAATTTATTTTTTACAAGCCTGTGCAATATATTTATATGAAAAGTGAGTGAATTAGATAAGTTCTAAAAACAATTTCTATTGAAGGTGTGTGAATGAGCTAAGTCGGCATTTAGTGGGTTACTGTTTGAGAGAAAACTTTAGACAAAGGATTTTGTTTTTGATACGAAATCTTCAAAAAATCTAAAAATCTTGAAGTAAATGATATATATTTAGACAAAGATTCCAAATCAAATACACTAGATTTCGAGATAGTGTAAATGCAGCATTAGCTCATTCACATACCTTCAATAGAAATATTTATAAAGCGTAGCTAATTCACTCACCTTTTATATAAATTATGTTGTACAGGATACTAAAATAAAATTATTGGATTATGAGTAGATTTTGTCTAAATCTACTAACGAATTAGATTTCGTTTTGTATGGGGAATCTAGCAGAAAGCAACTAGATTTAAGTACTAGATTTTGAGATTTTTAAAACACAAAATTTATAAATAAGTAGTTTGAAATATATATGTAGTTTGAAATATATATGTAAAAAAAATATGTGTTGGAAATAATTGTTTGAAATAGTAGCTTAAAAGGGCATTTACATTGTCTCAAAATCTAGTACTTACCAGATTTCAAGCTAAGTCTAGCTGCTTTGTAGTAGATTTAACATATAAAATAAAATCTAGTTTGTGAGTAGATTTGTAGGAAATCTAAATAAAATCTATTATTTTTATTCTGTTTTCACATAATATTTTTTTAAAAGATGATTGAATTAGCTACGGTTTGCTTGAAAAGGTGTGTGAATTGGCTACATTGCAATTGTTTGGTGATAGTTTTGGAAATTTTTCAGTTAATGGGTTTTGTTTTGAATAAAAAAGTCTTAATAAATGTCAAAAAAAAAATCTTGGTGTAAACTGTATAGATTTTCATAAAGATTTTAAAGCATTTAGACAAACATCTTAGCATAGACAATGAACAATCATTTCCCATAGAAAAGGCGTTACAATTTACGAACAGAATTAGGGCATATTGTAATGGTTAAAGTCCTGATTTCACGCAACAGGTTTTTCACGATTTATTTGCATGGTATACAAATTTAATATTTAAAATTTCATATCTGCATTGTCAAGACAATTTAAAGGTTTGTTTTCTTTTCTCTAGTGTAAGTTTTTTTTAACATCCAATAAAGGAGTAAAAAAGAAATACAACACTGAGCTGATGTTTCTCTTGCAGGATATGGGGAGCGAAAAAAAGGATAAAAGAAGATACTAGAAAACAGGAAGGAATAAGAATTTTCTTTATAATATTTTCCTGATTTTTTTATCTATGCCGTCTACCGTTTTTTTTCATGATGTTGTACTTCTTAGAGGAAATGTAGTAAATATAGTTAAAATGGTTGTAAAATCATCATTTAGTTCTGGATGATTCTTTATTCGTTTCAAATTGAAAAAAATACAAAATCAAATACTTGCATTTTTAGAGCAATTTTCATTGCCAGCAAAGACGTGCGTAGAAAATAATAAATGATCATGCGCAAAAATATGTTTAATTTGAAGTAAAAAATAAAAAATTTAAAATTTCTGCTTATGCCGGCCATACACTACACATGTTCAGTGCTCAAGTCTGGCACTGCGTAAACTAAGCTTGTGACACATACTATACAAGTAAAATGTGCATTTTTTATTTTAATACGCCATAATGCTGGTGATTATTTGTATAATTCTAGGAAGTTTGTCCAGAATATTTGTTCTTTGCTCATTTCTTGTTGTAAACTCTTAAAAAATCACGAAACAACTGAGCGTTTGCAACATACACTACACAAGCTCACTGTACAGTCTTAAAACTTGAGCAAATATCAAACTAGTTTTGATATTTACTCAGTTCACTGCGTAACTAGCCCATACACTACACAAATGCACTGTACAGTGCCAGCCTTGTGCAGTGAACTTGTGCAGTGTATGGCCAGCATTAACAAAATTACTTTAACTGGACAGTGTCGTTCCGAATTTGGTGAAAAAGTAATTACAATTTTCATCATATTTCGATATTGTTGAGTGCGTGTGTGTGTGTTTTTGCGCAGGTATGCCTGTGGACATTTATTCAAACAAATTTTAAGCTGGCCTACGTTTTGAACTTCATCAGCTCTTAACCTCAAAAAGATTTATCGATTGCTGCCAATTTGATTAAAATCAGTTGATTTTTTCGAGAAATATCGTTGACGAAAAATTTCAGTAATTCTTTTTTTTTCTAATAACTTCAAAAGTCTACTTCTCAATCGATTTTAGATAATCACTGATTTTTATAGACTTAAAAATTTTATCTCATGTCACAAATGTGACCAACATCTGCTTTCGAAAATGTGCGATTTTTTTTTGTATTTTCGATTTACATTAATTATTTTTGGACTTAAATACTGGGCGCAATTTTTTAGGGTGGGCTGCAAGGTCAAGCAATTCCCATATTTTTTATAGCAAAAGGGAGTTCTTAAACATTTTTGCTTTTTTTTATAACGCAAAACCTGGTAGATTTCGAGTAGATTTCTAATCCAATATACTTCTTCGTTATAGGGTACTGTCTTGAAATCTACACAGAGAAAACAGTGCCTACTAAATACCTCATAAAATAGAACAAAATTAATAAGAAATCTCTAGGTTTTTTTTTCAATAAGGAAATCTTATTAATTTCATAGAGAAAACCTTTTTGAAAAAATCCAGAAGAAATCTTGTAGTTTTTATGAGGTCATCTTATTGATTTTTCAATAAAAAAATAAAAAAAAAATTGCGTCTTTATTCTCTGTACTTATGTATTTTCATTTAAATTCTATACCAGATACATATGTATGTATGTATGAATGTAGTATATTGTAGATGTTATTTATTTATACATACACATAATAATAGAGGAACCTACTAAAATCAAGAAGATAGCCTAATAAGATCAAGAAGAAAACTTTTTAAAAAAATTAATAAGGCAACCTAATAAAATCAATAAGAAATCCCTATAGTTTACAATTTATAAAAAAAACCTAATATAATCAAGAAGTTTTTCTCTATGGATTGTTTTTTTGGTGCCAAAAATAACGGAAATTGAGTAAAAAAAGTTGTGAATAATAAGATTTCTTCTTGATTTTATGTGATTTTCTTCTTGATAAAATTAATAAGATTTACCACATAAAAACAATAAGGAATATCTATGAAAAAATCTTCGCTTCTTTCTGCTGGGATACCCCATAACCTAAGAACGTTTCATAGAGATTCTATGAGGCAGTTTTTTCTCTGTGTAGTACTTTCGAGATTTCGAGCTTAATCACGCTGCTATTTTCCAGATTTCCCATACAAAACCAAATCTTATTTGTAGGAAATATAATAAAAATCTAGTGTTTTTATTTATTCTTTACTACCCTGTACAACAGAAGGTGAGTGAATTAGCTACGGTCTGCTTAAAAAAGTGTGTGAATTGGCTACAATGCAGTTGCTTGGTTTAGTCTTGGAAACAATTGATGGGTTTTTTTGATACAAAATCTTGATGAATGTCAAAAAAAGCTGGTGTAAACGGTATAGATTTTCATACAGATTATAATCAAAATATTTTAGATTTTATGCATAAGTCGATATAAGCTGCTTTAGAGTTAATGGCACCCCTGTAATCTCAATATTTGAACGTATCACTGGGCATAATCTCAATTTTGTTTAGGTGATTTTTCAGGAAGTTATATATGCAACGACTTGCAGCTTTTCGTTTTTCAACTTATAATCTCATAGGGAATAATAGCTTAAATAAGTTTATACTTTGATATATTTAAAATTTAATGTATTAGTTATAATGTGTAGAATGATGTTTTTCTAAAAAGAAATTTATGAATACCGAATTTACCAATTTAACTGTAAGAGAAACAAATTTCTGAAAAGCTAACTTGAAAGCTTAAAGCTGTACTGCAAAACAGTAAAATATGACTTAAGCAATTTGTACTCATGGCCACAGAAATATTGAGAGTTATTCCAATAACTAAAGATTACATTTAAGTTTATATGCCTTCAATTTCTTAGAATTTTCCTCACCTATTTGAATGCAATACTTATGTATAATATTCTTGTTAACACTCTCAACATCATTAAAATTACTTAACACTAAGAAAGATATTATAAAACGGTATGTACAACTAGAATAATGCTAAAATAATTGTAGAAAACAAAAAACTTAAAATCAAAATGAATGCAATAAACATATTTTTGCCAGTGGCAACTTACCAATCGATTGTGCAACAGTCTACCAGTGATGGATACATACGTATACGTTCCTTAAACGAGTCGCCAATGGGCGAAAATGCCAATGCAACATGCAATTGTTCACGTACACGATCAATGAAAAACGATTGCACTTCACTTGGCAGAGAATCAATATTTTTGCCCTGAAGCATTTCACAATTGTAAAGTTAAAGTGTGTAGCAGCAAATGCAGTTGCAATTGTATGGGAGTTTTTTTTTTAGACTCACACAAATGCAAATTATTGTGAGTTGCAATTGAATATAAAATAATTTTAAGCATAATCATGATATAATTGGGAATCGTCAAAAACAATATGCAAGAATCAAGCATAATAATCGTATCAGAAGCAGCAGCAGCAGCAGCAGCAGCAGCAGCAATACCAGCAGCATAATTATCATTATCATCATCATCATTATCAACGGCATCATGAACATGATTCGCAGCAAGGCAGCAAGCATTTGTTAAATTTATGATGTTTCATAACGCAGGATGTGTTGCAGTTGTAGTGGTTAGTTTGTAGTGTTATTAAATAACATTATTGTTGTTGTTGTTGTTTTCGTTACCACAATATTAGGAAATCACAGTGCATTAGAGCATACGCAAATAGTTCATCAACATGTCAATGAAATTTTGATTTAACCGGAAATAAAATAAATTGAATTTTAGTTAACTTATTATCCTTTTTTTATTTTTATTTTATGTAACAGCACTTCAAATTTATAGTGTTTCTCTTCTCTTCACTTACCAATTGTTTTGCAATGCCCAGCATATTTTCCATTATGGCCGCTTTATCTTCCAATTGATAAAGATTTGGTAAATCGCCACAATTTAATATGCCATTAATATCCTCTATGTAACTTTCGTCAGTGGCCTGTTATTATTTATGAGTAAAAAGTAAGGTTTAATAATATTTTAGGGGAATGTAATGAAAACAAAATTAGCTATTTTGTATGCATTAATTAAGGACTTACCCCCATATGAATAAAATAACGTGCACTTGAAGCAAACGTTACTTTTTGCAATAGGGGGTTATTCCCTATTTCAGTTAAGCGTTCTTATTTGATGAAAATAATACATGATAGCAAAATGGAAAATATTTGAACTATACAGTAACGCTTAAGGCAAAATCAGCATCTTCTGATAAATCGGAGCTAAATATCAAATGTTATATACAAAAAAGTTAGAATTGGTTTGTGGACACCTTATTGCAAAATAAACTATAGTTGATACATATTTTCTTATAGTTTTATAGTGTAGCCTGTAGGCTACAAAGCGTCAAGGTTAATCATCTCGCTCTATAAAAGATTTTTCAATATGATAAACCTTATGAAAAAAAGATGTTGAAAATTATCAGATTTGTTTGACGTTGCAAACTTAGAGAAAAGTTTTTAATTAATATATGATCCAAACCAATGTCTATTGTGGAAAAATTATTGATGACCGGCTGCTGGTAAAAAATTCGCATTGCAAATTTTTTTTGAATAATTTTAACTTAAAATTCTCGTTAATATTATATGTCTCATAAAAGAGTTCGTTAATTAATCGATTCAGTTAATGGAATAAATCTATATTATTATTCAAATTCTCGTTAATATTATCACCCGTATTGCGTATGTCGAGTCGAATATTCGTCTACGAGAATTTTGTCATAGAATAAAGAAAATGTGTAAAAGGTTTGTTTAATCAAATACAAAATTGTCGTAGTCGAATATTCGACTCGACATACGCAATACGGGTGTATATGTTTTATAAAATAGTTGATTAATTAATCGATTCAGTTAATCGAATAAGTCTATAATATTATTCGATTACATTTTTTTAAATATCCGATTCAGCTAATCGAACAAATTTATAATTTTATTCGATTAATTTTTTGGCCTTAATCAATTATTCGAATAAACTGTAAAATTAGATATTGGTAAAAAAAAATTTACCCTCTGTTTGTGTAAGACGTTTGAGTTAAAAATCTTGGCGTTTCTGTAATAGATTAAAGAAAAGTTGTACAAGTTTCCTTTAATCTATTACAAAAACGCCAAGATTTCTAACTCAAACGTCTTACACAAACAGGGGGTTAGTTTAATGCTTCCCCATTCTCCAAAATTAAAAAAAAAAATATTCGAATCGAACAAAACCTAAATTATATTAGATTATCCGAAAAGTCGATTGTGGTTTATTTAACTCTTATTCGGTAACACGAATAAGCATAAGCGTTGTTTTTCAAATATTTGCAGGCTTGGGCGAACATTTTTAATCAAAATTTATGTTCGTTTCGAGAATTATTCGCAGCGACATTTTTGGTTATTGGCTGCTTGTCATAAAAATACATAATCATAAGTTATTGAGTAATTATAACTTCAAATTCTTGCTAAAATTATATATTTTGTAAGTGATTTTTATTCATTATACGATTTAGTTAATCGTATGAACTTGTCATTTTAATCGATTAAATTGCAAGATTATTATTATAAATTACAAATTTTATATCATTATTCGGATGGACAATGAAAGCAGTTTTAAGTTGCATAATGGAATACTGTTCAACAATAAAAAAAATCACTTTTTTCACCTAAAATTAAAAAAAAACTGAATCAATCAAATCTAAATATTGTTCGATTATCCGAATTGTAGATTCTTTCTTAATACATTTCCCTACTTAGGAAAGAGTGGTTACTTCTTGGAGGTGAACGAAATGCGTAATCGCAAGCTATTAAATAATTTTAAATTAAAATTCTTCTTAAAGTTACTTTTTTTTATAAAAGCGTTTACCAATTATTCGATTCAGTTATTCGTATGAATTTATAATTTTAATCGATTAAATTGTTAGTTTTTATTCGAATATTCGAATAAATTGAAAATTTTATGTGTTTACTCGGATGGATAATCAATGAATATTTAATTATAATGCTGGAATATTGTTCAAGAAAAAAATAATTTTGTTCACCTTAAATTAAAAAAAATCGACTAAATCAAAATATTGTTCGATTATCCGAAAAGTCGATTCAAATATAACTCCTATTCGATTATTTGAATAAGCAAAAGCGTTGTTCTTAATACATATCAAAATTTAGACCAATATTAAATTAATTAAAATTTATATCCGAGTCGGTAGTTAATCGAGGCAAAATTTTTGATAAGTGGCTGCTTAACCGCTTTAAATAAACTATTAAACTATTAAATAATTTTAATTTAAAACTCTTCCTAAAACTAAGTATTTTAAAGTGAGTTCATTAATTATTCGATTCAGTTAGTCACATAAATTGATTATATTCCTAGATAAAATTTTTAGTTTTGATTCGATTATTCGAACAAATTGAAAATTTAATTTGATTATTCGGATGGACAATAAGGACAAATTTAAGGTTAATGATGGAATATTGTTCAACAAAAAAATAAATTTTTTTCACCAAAAATTAAAAAAAAATCCGTATCGAATAAATTTAAATATTGTTCGATTATCCGAATAGTCGATTCAAATATAACTCTAAGTAAAGAAGGGTGGTGGTGTAAAGCACATCTACTCGGAGACCCTTTTGGGTCCATTGTGATTAAATATAATTCTAACATCGTTTGAAATATATTTCCTAACTAAAGCAAAAATTTTCAACTAATTTTCGAAAAAAAAAGTTTTGATGATGACCTGATTGTCAACATCATGTGTTAATATGAAATTATCTAGCTTTAAAGTAAATAAATATAAAAATTTACTATTTTATAAATGTTGCTGATTTTAATCGATTAAAAAATTATTCGAATAGAAAGGTATTCGATTAATCGATTAATCAAATATATTTTGAATAACACAATACTGTTAAAAAAAATATTATATGATTTTTATATTCATACAGAAAAAATTTAATATACTTTTAACCGAATAATCTATTCCAATATGATATTTAAGAAACTTCAATAACGTTTAACCGAATAATCGATCATAATATAATAAATAATCGATTCTTTGAATAAATTTCTTCTCTCCTCGAATACTTGTTAATTTTTTAGAGATTATTTGAACTTAAATAAATATTAATCAAATACATATTGAGGTTTACACAATTACTAGAAAAAAGCTTAAATTTTTTGCGATTACTCGACTTAATAACATATTTATGTATGTAAATTTTATTCGAATAATACAACACTGTTCAAAAAATATTAGACAATTTTTATATTCATATAAAAAAATTTCAATTACGTTTAACCGGGTATCGATCTCAATATGATATTTAAGAGACTTTAGTAAAGCTTAGTCGAATAATCGATCATAATAATTAATCGGTTCTTTGAATATATTTCTTGCTTTCCTCGAATATAAGTATGTTAATTTTTTTACAGATTATTCGAACTGAAATTATTATCAAAATTTCATATATTATAAAAGTTGTTGTTGATTTTATTCGATTAAAAAATGATTCAAATAAAAAGGTATTCGATTAATCAAATACATTTTGAGTTTTAAACGATTACTCGCAAAAAGCTTTTTCCGATTGTTCGACCTAATAATATATGTAAATTTTATTCGAATAATACCATACTGTTAGAAAAGTTTAAGATGTGCTTTTATGATATTTAAGAAATTTTAATAAAGTTTAACCGAATAATCGATCAAAATATAAAATTTGGTCGTTTCTTTGAATGTATGTATATCTTGCCTTCCTCGAATATAGGTTAAATTTTTATGAGATTATTCGAACTAATAACACATGTAAGTTATACTCGAATAATTTTAATCGAATAATCGATCCAAAAACAATATTTAATCGTTTGCTCGAATATGTTTTTTAAACTTTTTAGTTTCTATTTCATTCCGACAATATTTTAAGATAAAAACCACATATTGATTGTCTTATTGATTTAACTACTCCTTTTTGTCATTGTTTAATCATTGAATAAAATAATTTCAATTTAATTATCTCATTTAAAATTCCACGTATAATTATTTTTTGCTGATGTTTATTTTGTACTTACTTGTGAGTCGGAGAAAAGAAATACGGTGTGATTTAAGTTGAAGCCAGCGCTCATCAATATCTTTTTTAAATCTTCACGCCAATCCTGCTGTGTGTAAGTTTTTGTCACTTGCACCGTCATTAATTTGCAATCAGCAATGTAAGCAGCCAAACGGCAGGAGCTGCGTCGACCAGAACCACCCATACCGACCATTAAAATGTTACCGCGTGGCATTTGCAAAACTCGCGAAACTCTAGAATACAAAATAAAGTGAAACGTAATATAAGAAAATATCATAAAAAATTTGAAAAAAATCCTGATGCAAATGGAATGTACATACATACATGCAATATATCGTTACCTTAAAATTGAAAGGACCTAACTCATTATTATTTGGAAATCAATTTTTTGTATATTTCGTTAAAAAGAACATTAATGTATGGAAAAATGTAAATATCTGGATTTGAAAAAGATTATGAGTAAAGGCCTTTTTATATTAAGGTAACGATATGAACATACACATGTATGCATGTATTTCCATAAGTGTGTATGTTTTTGCTTGTTCTAAATGTAAAACATCCTACATACTACTAGATCACAAAAACCGGCAACAGCAAAACACCTTTCAAAAAGCAATAAGTTTTTATGCTGCAATATTGCGTCACTTACCTCGAGATGTGCTCAATGGCAAAACGAAATAAGACCAAATCCATTGGTGTACTTGAAAAGGCATTATAGTCACGCAAATAGTAATGCATTAGTTTTTCCAATTTATGGTAATTTTCACACTCATCGTAGATCTTCGGCTCGGCATCTGGTTCTAAATAATTTCCAAAGAACAAATTACGCAAATCATCGTCGGTCAATTTCGCCCCAGGATTTTCCAAGCGGTCTGAGAAGGCAGACTCAAGGGAAAATCGTAGATGTGTCTTGCAGGCATAGCTGCACATTTCCAGAAGATGATCGCGGTCATCTTGATCGATTAATCTAGAAGGAAAACAAAGGATAGATAGAAAAAGAAAAAAATTTTTAAATTAAAACTCTTAACTGATTTTTTTATATGTCTTAAAAATAGCAAAAACCTGCCAAAGAAAGCTTAAGCGATATATTTTTTGGACTACAATTTGTTATCTACAACTATAAATAATCGATTTTCATCAAAAAAATTAAGCTTGAGAATTATGTTGCTTAAGCTATTTTGGTGCTCATGGCAAGATATTTTTATTGAACAATTTTCAAGATTCTATTAAGAATTACATTCATACATAAACATAATTTAAAGTTTTTATTTGAGACTTTCAAATTGTTATGATTATGTAAGCAATTCTCAAAAATATTTTATCTATGCAACATGAGGTTTTTTATTTGTTTTTTACAAGAATTTTTTCGCTAAGGTCTGCTGATGAGTTTCTTAAGCAGAAACGAAATGCAGATAGACATGCTTAACCAACATCAAATGGAACTTCTTTATGTTAAAAATATTTTTAACCCCCGACCAAAAAAAGGAGTGTTATAAGTTTGTAGTGTATCTGTGTGTCTCTAGGAGTCCTCGAACAGACCAAACGGCTGGACTGATTTTGATTTTTTTTTCTGTTTGAAAAGTGACTTGATCGAGAAGGTAAGAAAAATGGTCCAGCCGTTTAGAAGATATCACATCTCTTCTAGATATATTCGGGGGTTTTTAAAATTTTTAATTTTTGTTATTAATAAGAAAATTAGAAACAAATCGGTATAAAACTAAAAAAAAATATTCAAGAAAGTTGTTGTCAAATATATTAAAAAAAAATTTATATAAAATATTTTTAAATAAAATAATTCCCAGTGCAAAATTTAATAATAAAATTGAATCAAATATTTTTAAATTTTGGATAAAAATATTTATATTAACAAATTTATTTTAGGCATGCCTCTGCTTAAAATATTTTTTTTTTCATTTAAAAAAAACTTTTTAGAAGAATTGTTGAAAATAATTCATATAAAATATTCAACCAAAATTGAGATTTAGTTTCAAGAAGTAAGATCTGATAGCTGATTTGATACCTAATAGCTGATCTAATAGCTGGGAGCAGAGGGCTGAGTTCGACATCGAATACATTTTTGTACAATTTTAATTGAGTTTGTATGAAAATTCCCATCGATGTCCCTAAACTAGCCACAATTCAATCTCTGATCTAAGACCTAATAAGTGTTCTGGAGGCACTCAAGAATAGCTTCGAGAGCAGCTGGCAACTTGCAGGGACAGTATACTACGAATTGGTGTATCCTCCACATACACAAGAAATTTTCAAAATATGAAATACTCCTTAAATAAAAACACACATAATATAAACAAAAAATATTAATCTCTATATTCTTATGAAAGAACAGGCTAATGTTCGTAACGCTTTTTAAGCCAAATTACCAGCCATTTTCGAAGGCGACTAAACCTTCCTCATCAGCGTTCTTCTGTGTTTTGGTCCACTGTGTGTGGTGTCAGTTGATGTAGATGTCTGCCTTATATACGAAACTTTATTGCAAATGGAATATGTGAATTGGTTTGATTCCCATGCCCATGTGTTTTGTAATGAAGGCCCAAAGTTACCATCTCTATATTTACAACAGTCTTACCATTGTCGTTTGTTCTTTACTAACTATGCACATGTTTGTTAATTTGCTTATTTTTGTTCTACTTAAGACAAACTTTTTTGGATTATTACTATTATTATTAATTATTATTCATTAATAATTATCACATGTAATTTGGCTTAAAAAGCGTTACGAACATTAGCCTGTTCTATTCATAAGAATATATAAACAAAATACAGTTCGAAAAATAATAATTAAATTAACTAAAAAATATTAATCTTCAACATCCAGGGATGAATATTTCAATTAATTTTTTCTGATATACAATCACTTACATATAGAAGATCCGGACAAAATAAAAAACATTGGATTATTCAAGAAACACGTACTAATATGAATATCCTTATCAAACTGAATAACAAGTAGATATGGAAACGCAATGCTGCCGGAGCGTAAATTTCGCTGTACAATGGTCAAAAACCATTCAGAAGGTATGCATACTCCCATACAGACATGCCTTGTCATTTGTACTGAAAAAGTGGGCTCGAATCGCCATAAGCATACTACTCAGCTGACTTACCGCAATGAATAGTTTTTGAATAGGAATAATAATAAAATAAAGTTTTGTCATTTAAAAGGTGTTTCATGCGCTTCCCACATTTTTTTCATTAAGCGTTTCTGTAAAGCTTTGTATAAAAGCTTTCCACCCACATAACAGAAAAAATTTTTAAATTGTTTTAAAAATATAAACTAAAAGTTAAATTAAACCTTTAAAATGTCACAAAACATGCAAATATAAAACTCAATGTATTAAGGACTTATTCAGAAAGAAGATATTTTTGCCTACAAAACGTTTAACAAACAAATTACATAAAAAATTTTGTTTTTGTAAACCAAAATTATATTTTCTAAGTACGGCAGTTAGCCTTTTCACTTGTGCAAGTATTCAATTAACTTTTTAATTGATATTACAAAATATGAGTTGGTATGGTCATTATTTTTGATTACAAACCCGCTAAAGTTCTGCAAATGCGTTTCCACGATTACTATATCGCAAATTAGTATTTCCAACTAAAAATTATCAAAAGATTATAATTTCTCTTTGCAATTGTTCAAAAATTAGAAAATAAATTTTATTTTCCTTTAAAATTACTTTTTATTCCTATTGTTTCCCATAATTTTTTTTTGTACTTTTATGTTCGACGTTGATATGTACAGAATGCATAAACTAAAATGTTCTTAATTTTGTACTGAACAATACATTTGTAGGACGATATAAATATGTTCATTGTGCGATAATAATATTAAAAAAAAAAAAATAATACTCGTAATAAAGAGAAAAAAAAAAACACAAAGAGATTATAAAACTGTAAAGACAAATTAATATCTATTATAACACAAAGGTAACAACATTATCATTTCAAAATACATATATAATTCCAGCGAACAATTGGACAATGCCATTTATTCATATGTATTTAAGCTCGCACTCTGCTACATATTAAAATCATTTTAAAGTAGATGATGTGTATGGGCAAATTAAATAATTGTCCCGCAACTCCTATTCTAACTGCAATTGAGCAGTAATGCAACATAAACACATACTCACTCCTAATATTAGCGGAAGCTTATGACATTTTAATGTCTCTATTATTTGACGACAATTAAAAGCAGCTAAATACTAATGTGTGAGTGTTTGTATAGAGCGTACATGAATAGAGTTTAAATAAATTTTTTTTTATTTTTTTTTTGGGTAAAGTTATCAAATGTTGAACATAAAAGGACAATTAAACACAACAAGAGAAAAGTGGACAATGGAACAGAATGTATAACACACCCCCAACACACACACACACACCATCGTGTGCAGTACTATTTGTAATAAAAAAGGATATAAAATAAAGGCCAAAAGCTTATAAATAACACAATTCATTGTTTTCAACATAAATCTAAACGTATATACATACATACATATGTACATATGTAAATCCCAATAAGCGAGGGTAGAGCTTTATCAGTCGCAGATGAATAGAATGATGTTTTGAAGCTCGCTAAATAATTAACTAAAGTCCGCCTGTTTTAAAAAGTTCAACAGCAGACATAATTTCGGACTATCGAAGTCAGCTGTTTAGCTTCCCGATTTTTAGTTTTACCTGAAAATTTTGAGAATCATTTCTTATAAAGGGCTATTCACATAATACGTAACGGTATTTTAGGAGAATTTATACCCCTCCCCCAACCATCCCTTCTTTAGTAACGCTTTTAACTAAATTTGTAAAATACACATACGCATTTCTTCGAGAAATTAAATTTTTTGTCGCGTGCGACAGCAAGCAATTAACCTTGTATTTCTGAACAACGTCACCCCATTTTTCTTAAAATTTTACCCAAAATAGAGCTGCTGACGGCCTACCCAAATATATAAAGAAGTAAAAAAAGTTTCGTTTTCTTTGAAAAAACAAGCATATTTGCCTCGTGTCGCACGCTACAAAAAGTTGACATTCCTGTGAAAATGCCCATATGCTTAACCGCAATAAATCCTTAACCCCTTTTTCCCTGGAGCGTTACGTAATATGTGAACATCCCCCAATAGGAAAAGAGGTAAGCACAAAAATTCCCGCAGAATTGTTTATTCAGAATTGGTCTGAAAACAATTATAATAAGCAGACAAACCGCAAATATGCAGTTGCATATCACTTGACGTATAATTGCGGAGTTTCAGGACTTTTTGTGAATTTTGCCATCGATTTGTTAGTGCATATTTTTACCCTTTAAAGCATGTTTTTGCATATTTCAGTCTGACACGCATATTTTTTTTAGCATTTTTTTTCGAATTTTTTAAGCATATTTGACGATTTTAGGGCATATTTTGGTACTTAATATAATTTTTATACCCTTTACCAAAAATTGTAAAAGAGTATATGGATGTGTCAGAAGCTAAAAGGTCTAACTCCACAAAATAAAAAGTTGAGTAAATTGGTAATGTTTGGCAAATATATTTCCAAAATTTATGAAAATTATAAAAGGTACAAAATATTTTTATGGCATTTAACAGAACACAAGGAGGGGAGAGGAGATTCCCGCGTAACAGATACATTGGCTAGTTTTATAAAATTTCATAAAACATGGAAAATTTCGCTTGATTAGACCAATGCGTTTAATTAAAGTGAAGTTAATTGGAGTAGCTTTTAAAATAATTCAAATAAGATTCAAAGAAGATTTTTTTCATGTTTTTAATGGAAAATATCAAAATAAAAGAAAAACAAAATAATTTCCATAGAGTTCACAACTAATTAGATAGATAGTAATAAAACAAAGTTGAGAAATTTTCGAAAAGTGGAGTTAGGCCTTTTAGCGTCTGACACATCCATATATAGGTTTGTCATTCCGTGTGTAATTTCCATAATATTCATATGCGACCCATAAACTATATAAATTCTGAATCCTTATGCATAGGGAAGACGAATAAGCGATATCCATCTGTCCGTCCGTCCGTCCATCCGCCTGGTGCACGTGAAATCGGTTTTCCGAAGCTACCAGAAAAGCTAGAGATTTCGGTCTTTGACCCGTGGGACAGAAATGGTCCAAAATAGATTGCTATTGAAAATCAGCAAAATCCACTAGAAGGTTTCAGAGCTGGAAAACTTAAACTTGATTTTGCCATACAAAAGTAAATAGCATAAATAACATATCTTACATTCTTAAAAGAAAAAGATTGGTGTAAGAAATCAGAAAAATCTAAAAGGATGATTCCAGAGTTGGGAAACTTACAATTTTTGTGATATGTAAAATTAACTGGGTCTAATTAATTTTCTTCTTTATAAATTAAATATAGTTATTTTATGTAGATAGACATGGGTGCTGATGAAGTGCGTGGCTGCACAGAAAAATATCGGTATTTCCCCCAGCTAATAGTGTCTATTTTAATTTTTCTTCTATTCTTTAGATACTCACATTAATTAATAAAAATATTTCATTCATAAGAATTGAAATTACTGAACTCAAGCCTGATTAAGAAATTATTTCTGATTAAAAATTCACTATAGTTCAATTAAAATCTAATAATGTCTCATTTATTTTATGTTTTGAAAAGAAAAATTTGGTATAGACAATTAGAAAAATAAAAACTCCAGAGCTGGAAAATTTGATTTTTTTTTTGGATATTAAAGTAACTAAATAAAACAAATTTTTTCCTTAATTCCTTATTTTCTTTATTCACTTAACATATTTTATATAGTTTTTAAAGAACAAGATTTGTATAAGGAACCAGAGATATCTAAAGGGTGATTCCAGCGTTGGAAAATGTACAATTAAATATAACTAGATATTTCTTTGGTTATTAAATATATTCAATATTGTAAAAAGAAATATATAAGTATTAAAACCAGAAAAATCAAAATTGTGGTTCCAGGGTTGGAAAATAAAAAAAATTTTCGGTAAAAAAATAACCAGAAATAATATTTTGTTCACATATTTTATGTTTTAAGAAGATATTTGCTCAAGATTTATTTTATTTATGCTTAAGTTTTACATGGATATCTAATTTAAGTATAAACGAAGGTTTTTGCCATGTTATTTCTTATGCTCTCAGCAGAGTTATGTTTCAATTCGATGGTCTTTAGTTGATACTTTGTCACGACTTCTCATTAATGTTTGGTAAATGGAGATACAAATTAAATTAATCGCTAAAGAACAGTCATAGCTATAAAATAAATTAGGGGCATGTTGAATTTCATTTCCCTGAAGCCATTCCTTTCTGCTGAACAATATTGTTGGTGAAGGGTATATAAGATTCGCCACAGAATAATATCGTACTCTTACTTGTTTTTTATTTCCTTGTTTTGTTTATTTAATATTTTAACCCCCAACCAAAGAGGGGTGTTATAAGTTTGTAGTGTGTGTCTGGGAATCTGTGTATCTGTGTGTATATACGAGTCCACGTACTGAATCTTTGATTTTGATTTAGTTTTTTCTATTTGAAAGGTGACTTGATCGAGAGTGTTTTTAGCTATGTTTGAAGAAAATTGGTCTAGCCGTTTTTAAGATATCATATATTTTCTAAATATAACGGGTGTTTTTTTTTAATTTTTAATTTTTGTTATGTCTTATTTTAAAAGCAAATGTTGTTGATTTTTTGAATTAAAAATATATTTTCATTTACAAAAGAATTTGATTTTATTTTTTAGAGCATATTTTCAAGTTTTTAGTGCATATTGAATGCGCATAAAACACTTTTTTAGAGCATATTTTTGGTTTCCCTAATAATAGGCAATTGCCAATGGCGATGTTATGTGACAAAATGTCACCTTGTTGCAGTATTGCTTACTCACATACACTTTAAGATATTATAAAATTTTGTCTGAAGAACTTTCCTTTTGTATGCTGATTGTTATAATCGCTGAAATGCCCTCGTTTATACATGCAGATATATTTTTTTTCACCACACCATCATATAGAAAACTAGTTATTGTCTCTTTTCTATTCTATTTTTTATATATGTTTTCGTTGTCTGTTTTTCTCTTGTTATTGCTTGTTTTTACTGCGATAGACTATCTGCAAATACCAACACATAAACACATTTATAATAAACTTTAACACACCAACCCAACACTACCATAAATATTTATCAACACATAGAGCCACAATTAAAAAT
The DNA here is from genome assembly GCA_944452675.1 of Tachina lurida. NCBI lineage: Eukaryota > Metazoa > Arthropoda > Insecta > Diptera > Tachinidae > Tachina > Tachina lurida. The sequence goes on from OX101754.1 coordinate 129,818,087, forward strand.
ACTATAAAAACATTGCCTCTCATAAACACATGTGCACCTGCAATGGACAGTGCAGCAGGGGTGACAATGTTGCCGCCTTATGCCCTTATTCTGTTCGACGATTGTATCGTCTTGTCTATGGACGAAAAACAGCAGCAGTTTTGATTCTTTAAAACAATTATTAGTTATTGTCTATGCTAGAAGGTTCGTGTATTTGCTTTATGATTTTCTTCCAAATATTATATCCAACAAATATTTTTTCATGTATATTTCAAACTATTGTATAATACTTTAACTGAATTTTTATGTTTTAAAAACATGGCAATAATATTTCTATTTTTCATTATCAAAGACAAGAACCATTTTCGAAAAAAATAATTTAAAGAATTCAAAGACAAGAACTCAGAAGCATTTGCAAACAAAACTGTCATAAATCTTCTTACTGAATTAGGGCATTAATTGTGATTTTTATACCAAATTTTTATGTTTAATGTTACAAATTTTGTTCCTTATCTAAATCAAAGTCAATATTTCACTTATCCATTAGCAGAACAGTGGACCAAGATTGGTAAAAAAAGGCCAAATTTTTTGTTTTAATTATTTTTCTCTCGAATATTTCATAAATTGTAGGCTAAAGAAAACCCGTAAATGTAGCAGACTTTTTCTTAGTTCTTGGATAGAAAAAAAAATCCACGTGCAAAAAATTTTTTTTATCAGCTCAAAAACATCAGCTTGGCATCGGTTTTAATTTTTCACTAACTCTAGGCTGCCCACTTTGGGGCTTCGTGGCTTCGCCCCCTTTAAAGATATGTAGTCCAAATTCCAGACTTAAGGAGAAGTCACCATCCTCCGGTTCGTTTAGAAACTGCAGAATTGTTTCCATTATTATTTTTAGATCCCCACTGTTTATTGGGTGCTTTAGGCCCCACTAGGCACCGTCTCACAGAGGAAAGAATATTAATGTTGCAACAAGTCGTTTAAAAATTGAAAAAAAAAATTATAATACTTTTTTGCAAACAAAAAAAAAAAGAAAGAGAAAGAAAGTGACGCAAGAAAAAAAGTTTGCTCAAGTTTGTATTATTTTTTTGGGTGATTTTTTGAAAATTTCACCTTTTTTCTGTTTTTGCTCACCTTGCAGAGGTAAATAAGAGTAAGAAACCTTCTTTTCACTCATGAAATGTTTTGCTTTGTGGGGAGGGACACTTCCTTCAGCCAATAACAGCTCAAAAGTTTTATTTTTATGATATTAAGGCGCAAGTAGTAATTTTTTTTTATAATTTACATTATTTTTGCAAATAATATTTTTGTCACCAATCACAAAATGAAACGTGGACGTAAATGGCATCTTACGGTCTCTTGGGTACAAGTTTAGGACCAAGTTGCGTTCCCTAAACAAAAGTATTTGAAAAGTTAAGAAAATAATTTAATTTTTCGAATGTAGCATTAGTTCCTCTGAGGGGAACTTTTTTCCCCTTTGTTCGCTTTTTGCTATTTTCAAAGCTTAATAGCCTAGAACTATAAGACAAACTTCTGCTAAGTTTCATTGATCTAGGGGCACTCAATAACTTTTCACAAAGCAATATGAAATATAAAAAAAGTAATGGCCGATCGTTTTGGCTCAAATACTCCTCTATGGGACGGCTTAAAAAAAGTTTTTAAGTTTTGATTAGTATTAACTCAAAATAGTTTAATTTATATTAAATTTGAAATAATTTTTTAACAAATATCGATTAATAAGTTGAGCATAAAGGATTTTTTTTTATTATTTTTCTGCTTATTTAATTATTTTTTTTTTTATAATCGGCAACACTGATGATGTATGCAAGGATATGAAAATATAAAAGAATATAAAGTAAGTGCTAAAATTCAGCAGCTTCTCGTTCATTCATACACACACAGACACACACACACACACACACACGCTCGCATGCAAACATTAAAATAGATTTTATACGTACCGGTCGTAAAAAACACGATACGTTTCATGAGCCCACAGACGGCCCAGTTTTTCTGGATCCTGTAAACGTTTTGCTGGCACCAAGACAACACCCTGAAAAACACGGGTTATATCACGTAACGAAAACGTATAATGCGATTTGGCAGGAGTTGGCAAAAATACTCTCATTGCTGAACGATAAACACTGACCATAGATTCTGCAAGACCCTGGATATGGTTGTCATTTGTTTGTTGTTGTTGTTACATGCATTTTATGAAAAGAAAAGAAAAAAAACGATTTGATATTAATAAAAGACAAAATTGGAGTTAAGAAATACATTACACAACACTTTTATTTACAGTCTTAAATTGCTTTAAGTTTAATGTGAGACATTTTTCGCCCACGTACTGGAGAATTCTTAAAAAAATTCTGTTCAAACCTTTATACGAGTATAAATGAATAATAAATGTGTATACTGTGTTTCTCTTGTTAAAATTAACAACAATATTATGGATGCTTCAGTTCAATTAACTGACATCGAAGATAATTTATTACTCGTAGGACGTTTGTAGTTTTCACGTTGGTACAAAAAAGTCCTTTGAGTCTTTTTCTTTTAATCGTCAACGTGGTTATTGTCTTACGTTTCGATCTATGTTTAACCAAAATTTTCTTGTTCAAATAGGGAAACATTTTAAAAAAAATTTCATACTTTTCAGTACGATAAATTTGCCGAATTCGAAGGATGTTGAGCTTATTAAGATGTTGTAAGACAGTGAATCGAATCGGTTCGGTGGATTTAAAAAATGTTCCAAGTTATATTTCTCACGAAACCACTTTAAATAAAAATGTTAACTACTTAACCAAACATTTACAATATCATCATCTTTTAACCTTAAAAACATAAGTAGATTTCGAAAAATTGCGTTTGTCTTGGGCTTCAAAAGCATTCGTCAAATAGATTTTAAATATTCTCTATTGAATCATCAGCGTAGTTAGCTCTAAATATGAGATGGCGGAACATACAAAATGGCGGACTTCTACTTGTCAATGATCTCCTTCAATATGGGTACAAAATAAATGGGGTAGCTGAGAACAACTCGAAAAATAAAGTGAACTCACTGTAAGGCTAATATGGCGGACTACGTCGTTTATGATTTTCTAGAATATGGGTATCAAATGAAAGGGCTTGAAGAGAGTAACTTGAAACTAAAGTGACGTCACTCTTAGTCCTGTCTAACGATAAGAAAAAAGTAAAAAAAAAAAATTAAAAAAAAGCTTTGCACTATTTTTTATGCTTTAAAATTGTTTTGTGAGTAAGTCAATGGACCCAATTGGGTCTTCTAGTGGAGGTCAGCGTGACCGTTTGACTGACTAAAGAGGCAAATTATCACTTTTTCCACTGCCTTGCCGCTTTTTGTCCCCTATTTTTTAAGCGAATTATATAATAATACATTAAAAATAAGAAGTTTAGTGTAGTTTTCTCGTTTTTTTTTAATGTTGCCCCTTTTTTTTTTTGATAAATCCTCCATTTGTTGCCATTTTTTCAAAAATGTCATCGGTCACACTGGTGGAGGTGCGGTATAGCACCATCTTTCCTAACCTAAGTCTTGTAGATATCCACGACAAGTAACCATAAAATATACAATTATGAATTTGATAGTGCTGATGCCGAATCCCTGAAGCAAATTTTTTTTTATAAAGAGAAGTAACACTCAGGCCCACTACTATTACTAGGTGTGACTTTCTTTAGGAAAGGGATAGTGATAGAGAAGACAAGTGGTGAAGGAAGAGATAGAGGAAAGCTTCATTCTTTTACAACTCTGTTCTTTTTTTTTTATAATGCAGTGCTGCAGCGCCTCTACTGTTAAATGAGGCGTATTAAATTTAATTTCGAAGCTGTGTTTTAGTAGTAATTTTATTGGTTGTTATAGTTCACCGCTGATTCTGCTACACAACAAAAGAGGGCGCTCTGATGTTACATTAGGATTAGTATCTGCTGAAGTCGGTATAGTTCAGTGACCAGTGACTATGCCTTCATCACTAGAACTTTCCAACAACAACTAATACAAAAGGGATCTAATGCACATCAGAAAAATGCGGGGTGTTGCTATTTAATGACTGTTGGATACCGAAGTCGAACCCAGGACTTGCGATTTTGTAGTCAACGTGCTAACTACTTCAGCCAACGCCACCCTCAAGTTGACATCACTGCTCCATTTGAGCACCCATTTAACAGCTGATAGTTGCTTTTTATTAAGTTTGCTTTGAAATTTCATTATGAATCCACCTACACCAGAGCAACGCGTGCAAATTGTTGAAAGTTTTAATCAAAACAATTGTTCTATTCATTAAACTCATCGTGCACTTCTTCCAATTTCCGATGAAGCCCATTTCTGGTTGAATGGGTACGTAAATAAGCAGAATTGTAGCATTTGTAGCGAGTAGAATTCACAAACCTTTTCTCAATACCATTACATCCACAGAAAATTACTGTTTGGTGCGCTTTATGGGCAGGCGGAGTCATTGGCTCAGGTCTTCAAAAACGATGACGGTCACGGTATAGGAACATGATTCGAAATTTTTTCGTACCTCAATTACGTGGCATTAATCTTGCTGATATGTGGTTCCAACAGGACGGAGCCACATGCCACACAGCGGCCGCTACAATTGATTTACTCAAAGAAACTTTAGATGAAAAAATAATTTGACGTAATGGCCCAATTAATAGGACACTAAGATCGGGCGATTTAACCCCATTGGATTATTTTCTTTGGGGTTATGTTGAGTCACTAGTCTACGTCGCTGAGCCACAAGCAATTGAACACCTGGAAATCAACATTCGAAGAGTTATCGGCGAAATACGGCCGAAAATGCTGCGAAGAGTTGTTGAAAATTGGTGTTTCAGATTGCGCGTTCTACGTGCCAGCCGTGGCGGCCACATGGCAGAAATCATATTTAAACATTAATTTCATAAACATTTCCTTGCAATAAAGCCCGTTTCATTGATATTAAAAATATATATCCTTGTTTTATTATGATTTAAGCTTGTGTCGCTCTATAAAAAAATACCCTTTATTTTAAAAAGAAATAATATATTCATTTTGGAATAAAGTCCCCTAAAAATCTCAATTTTTAATCTAACATTTCAAGTTAAACTATAATGCACTGCTTTTAACCTTTCTTTGCTATATCAAGTGCGATAATAATTTGATGCCTAGGCAACCAAAAATACTTATTGATTGCTTAGGGTACTCCTGTGACTGAGTGGTAGCGATGCTAGCCTGTCAGTCCAGAGGTCATGTGTTCGATTCCCGCCATAGACACCAGACAACCTAAATGCTTCTCGGGCTGTGCTGTGTTAGTTTAACATACTTTCTTTCCAAACTCTTTATTGATGAATTGAAAATTTAAATTTAAATTTTCCTGCAATTTAAAATTTTTGTCCAATTTCCAATATATCGCTGCTTTACTGCAACACATTCATGCATATCTCAATGTATGTATAAGTTAAGGCAGCTATAAGGTGACTTCCACTCCCACTCCCACATATCCTTCAAAGGGAATGAGCAGAAAAATACGTGTGCATGAGCTGGATATTTGTGCTTAAGTGAAAAATTTTTTTTTTAAATAAACCGAACCTGCCATCTTCAAATTAAGTTATAAAATGCGCAATATCAATTTTATTATTGTGCCAGGTATTGTTGCAGTCAGTTTCAGTACAAAAAATAAAATAAAAAATTAACTGAAACCAGATAAAAAATACATATTACTCCACTCACGTACGAGCAAATGCAAGCCAAGTCTCACATGGACATGAGCACTATTAACTCGTTGTAAAGGTAATTTAAGGTATCTATAATGATTTTTACTCCTTGAAAATCTATTTAGAAAAATAGAGTTTGTTTGTTGTGTGTATTAGTTTAAGTTTGCAGAATAATCTGTATGTCAGATCAAGCATTCCTTTCTTATATTGAGGATATTTGTATGTATAGTTGCTGCTGTTGTGTAGCAGGACTGCAGCAGTATAAATAATTTATTTTGCTGTTTGAAAGCTCGATAACTGCTAATTAGATACTTGAGATAAAAGTGGGCATTATTTAGTGATTCATGAGAGCGTGCGCTACCTCACAGTGGTGAGAAAAAAATTGTGATTCGTGTGCAGAACCTACGGTTTGCTTAGTGCAGCCAAGCTAAAAATTCCAAGTCTATGTGGATAGTACGATGGCTGTAAATGGCTTAAGTTGTCGAACTAATGGGTGTTTGTTATATATTTTATTATATTAATTTCTCTGTTGAGGTCGGTGTAGCCTGCATAAGTTGAATGAAGCGATATCTTTCGTCAAGCAGGATGTGCCAAACTAAGTTCAAAGGTAGTGCTACAAAATTGGATCATTATCGGGTATTTTGTGTATTCCACATCATTTAATTTCACGTGGAATACAGAACATACCCGTATATGAATTTTTGCCCAAACATAAATAGCTCACATACTAATATACCTCAAAATATCTGTGATAGCTTTTATACTCGTATAGCGTTATCAATTTTTCGGTTTCAAAAGTTTAACTTAAACAAAACTTGGTTAGTAGTTAACAATCGTATTTGACTCTTTAAAATGATGTTCTTGCGAGCAATTTTAATGAATATTAGACGAAGACTTTTTATGTTACTCCACAATCGTCCTGAGTGCTCTTGCGAGTATTTTTGGCGATTGTTTGAAGAGTGAATGAAATCAGTGTATATTATTTTACTTCAAATCTGCCGTTTACGCATTCCGGCTAGACCTATTGTTTTCCATTTGTTCCTTGGACCTTGTCATTACGTATGTATGAAATACAAGGTGATTTAAATGACTGATTCTTGATTGGTTGCAGCAGTCCATGCGTTTGAGGTAGTTTCCGATGGAAGTGCAAATCCAAATGAAAAGTGCGCCATAATGAACCGTAAGATGGACCCAATTGCAGAGAGCGCCGTTGAACCGACAAATTAGAGTTATGCACTACACTTCTGCTAACAGCAGACGATAGGCAGGCCTGAACACATCTGTAATGCTTCCAGTCTTCTTAAATTTTTTTATCATCTTGCAAACTCCTTGCACAGCAGGACAATTATGATGACCATCATCATCCAGTTTTTTTTTTTAATTTATTTTATAGTTAACATTGCTGTAACTTAAAGCATCTTCTTCTTGCAACAATAGGTAATTAGGGATGCATTTAAATAATTTTGGTTAAGTTTATATGGTTTACATCTGATGCCATATCAATGCTTTTGCCGATAGTTTATCACCCTGTAATGCTCGAAAAGTGGCCTTCTTTGAACCACCAGTTTTGCAGATATTTTAACGCATTTTTGGTTTATTAAACAATCCATAATTTTTATTAACAAATGACACTTCAGTTACTTAACAGCTGGTAGCTTTTCCAGGGTGCCCGTGCCAATATGGCTGTCGTGGGTTCGATTCCCGCGATAGACCCTGGGTGTTTTCTGCAGACAAGCTAATCGCTTCGTGGGTTGTGTCTGTTTAAAATAAAAACCAAAAAAAAAAAATTTACGGTTTTGAAACCACTACTAACACTGTTTGCGTATACCTTGAGAATTTGGCAAATATGATGCTTTGAGCAACATTGTGGAATGTGTTTAAAGTAACGAAAACTGATTCATTCCATTATCTCAATGAGCAAGAATTTATTAAACTTGGATTTTCCGCTGAAAGAACTTTAAATTTTGTTCCTCCTTTAGCAACAATAAACATACATCAAATTTTGTCAGTGATCCCTAGCGCTTTGTTATTTATATAATAACATGCTCAACTCTTCATCTTAATCATAAGCTGGTAAAGTAAACTGCAACATAAAATCTACAACACTTACCCGTGATAATAAGGCCACCTTATCGGGATAACCTTTGGCAAAATGCCAATCTCCTATGGCTGTGAATATTTTAATGATGGTGGTATCTTCGAATGCATCAACACCCACCACGAATGCATGACGATAAAGACGTGGGAAAATATAATTGCTGCCGCCTGGCATACCCATTGCTCCCACAAAGCACTAAAAGTGAAATATAATAAAAAGTTAAGAGAAAACTAAAACAAACAAACCCTATATATATTTTCTTTTCATGCCGTCCTTTCAAAATACTTAAATGAAGAAGTCATATAATACCAGCAAATAACATACAAATAATACATATTTTTTAAGGATGCAACTTTTATTATACGAGTGCTGTTGTGTTTTCTTAATTGTAATTTTAAAAGTCTCTCTTTAAATTAAATATTGAATTTTTTATATAAACATACCATATCGGTTAGCTCTATCTTGGTGGTATCTGTTAAGTCAGACCAGTAGCCATGATCCAGCCATTGACGCACTAGTTCCAAAGGCGGTTGCGAGCCATAAGTATCCCTGCTGGGCATGGCAAGGTCATCGCAAAATACGAGACACTTTAAATAACTTTATTTAATTAAATATTTTTTGTTTTATTAAAACTTATTAGAAAACAACCTTTTTCCCCAGAGGTGGCCCATAAACTCCTTTCCTTCTTCTATCCAGCTTAGCCATAATAGTCTCCTGTACCAGCTGAGCCGTAGTTCTGGCCGAAAAATTCACTACATTAACTATATTGGACGATCTGGGCATTGCCAATAGATTACTGGTTACAATGGCACTTTTGCCAGTACCGGTCGGTCCTATTACTAACATGGGATAAGATTTTGCTATACAAAACTCTTGCCAATAGGTTAAATAGCCCGATTCATTGATGGGTACAATGAGATCGCTAATTTGAGCACCTTCGGGAAACGATATGGCCGAGAAAGTGTCATCGGTAGATTTTTGCCAAGTCCACCAATTTTCCTGTTCATCGAAGCGGTAATCCATAAAAGAAAGTTTTTCGGGAAATATCTGTCCACGATTGAGGGAAAAGTATTTTGGCCTGGGATAGTTCTCGTTGGAGCCGTATAATATTTTGCGCAGCAACATATCGAAAAGTTTGATTGATTCAACTAAAATGGAGAAAAGAAAACAGGGCATGAAGATGTAGCGAAACAATTCATCGCAACACTAAAACGATCGGAAATTTCAGCAGTTTGAGAGGCATATTTTCAAGTCCAAAAAAAACAATTAACCTAAAAAAACTCTTTCAGAAGAGCTTTTGAAGTTATAAAATAAACACAACCTTTCGAAATTTTTCGAAAGAGACGGCTCTCGAATCATTTAGGTTTAGATTTAATTTGTGGACTTTGAAGAAGTTTTACAAGTTTAAAAAAATAAACAGGTTCTTACCATCGATTTGACCAGGAGTTTTGCAATTATGAAAAAAACTTTTCGAAATTTTTCGACAAGGACATTTTTCGAACAGACTAGTCTATATTAGTCAGTTCTTTGAGAGCTTTATTTAATTTAGTTTTTAATTTTTGAATTTTATATGCGAAAATTCGTAAAATTTTGTCATTGTCTCGCGAGATCTCAGTGGAACCTATATACAATCAATCAGTCAAGGCATTCTTAAGTTAGTTGTAAAAGTTTTCACACTCACACACTCAAAATTACACACACATTTATACACAAATTCATATGAACATCCCTAGCTGCCGCTTGGAAGATTATTTGGGTAGCGTTGTCATTTCGCAACTTTCTTTTTAATAAATCAAACGATTGTTGGACTGAAGTTACATGTTGCTCTTCCTTTTAATGATTTTTAGACGAGTGAGTCATCGGTTACTTATTTAGGCGAGCATTGAAATATGTTTAGTAGTCAAAGAGCGTATTTAACTCTTCCAAATAATATTATTACGAGTCATTTTGACGACTGTTATACGAGTGTTTTTTTGGTTAATCCAGAATCGTCCGAGGAGCTTTTGCAAGCATTTGCGACGATTGTTAGACGAGTGAGTCATTGGTCACGTATTTTGGCGGTTGTATTTGATTTTTCCAAATAATGTTATTGGGAGTAATTGTGACGACTATTGGACGAGTGCTGTTTAGGTTACTCCAGAATCGTCCAAGGAGCTCTTGCGAGTGTTTGCGACGATTGTTGGACGAGTGCATCAAATCATTGTATTTTATTTTAATTCAAAATTGCTGCTTATGTAATCTATATTTGTGTTATTCGAACCGAAAGCAAATGCTTTCGAATTGTAATATTAACAACACACAAATTCGAAAGAATTTTCTTATATTTCGAAATGCAGAGTAGAGTCTCTATCTGTCATTCGAGATGCCCTATATCTCGGCGATGCAAGCATGAATAAAGTCTTGCAACAATAGTGTTTTCATACTAGTGACCAGCCCAGAAAGGGAGACAGAACTAAAAAGGGTGACGGAACCAAGAAAACATTATAAACATAATTTAATTTATTTTTCAGCTTTAATACACAATATGAAGCACAAAAAAATCATTTACGTATAAACTAAAGGTGTTCTTGGCGATCGCTTAGATCTTCTCTGGCGATTGTTTTAAGGCTCGTTTGAAGTAGAAATATGTTGAAAAGAGGAGTCATTACGTTCATGTCAGGGGATATACACATAAGCTTGTATAGGCCTGTTGTGAGCTCTGATGTGAATTAAAAACGATTCCCACATTTATGGGAACTCAGTATTGTCCATGTAGTACCTCAAACTTTTCCAGTCAATACCTCTAAGGTGGGTAATAATGGGATCAGAGAAACAATCCGATCGGCGCAGAGCCGGCTGAAGAGCCGCCGCCTACTTTCAACGTAACTTCAAGCCACCGCCGATGCATGTGGCTAGTCTCGGCTCAAAATTGTAGGCACCTAATTGTTTTTTGTAACGACAAATCTTTACCACATCTTACAAATTATATGGAAGTCATCAGGTGCTTAAACTTTTTTATAGAAATTTTTAAAAAACTTATCCAAATCAAAATCAGCGGCTGTCAATGCCAGCTGGCTCAAGCCGGCTTATGAGCCGCCGCTGACATTTCAAGGTAGCTTGTTTCTCTGAACGCGATCTCAGCTGGACGAAGCATGGGCAATGACAAAGAAAGTTCTCTATTGTCTCGATGTCCTCCATGCATGACCTGCATTCCTTGTCATGCGTGGCTTCAATATGGTACAAATTCCCTCGTATATTAGAGTGCCCCGTTAAGATGCAGGTCAACTTTTCTAGCTCGGGCTTCTTTAGTTTCAACAGACCCTTGCTTTGGCTTTGTCCGCGTCGCCCCATAGATCCTTGGTTATATTACTCACAGTATCACAGTATAAAAGAAGTCTCTTTCACGATGATTTTGGACGCATTGTAGACGGTTCATATGGAAGAATCATCTACCTTACACAGTTGCTCACGTTGTACTAAATTTACACAATCGGAATACGACATCGAGGATGATTAATTTAGTGACTCGTTCTGATCACGGAATATTCTTCTACAATTGAAAATGCTGGCTGCATCATTATAAACATAGTGAAAATAAATTCCCCTGATATCGAGACGTGAGATCTTGTGAAAACATCGAAAATTTTCTTTATTTTAAAGAGGTTTGTAAATACATATGTTTATATTTAAGTAGATCAAGATTCATTTGATAACGATCTTATTAACAGCCGCGGTCTACCTGATTTCGATTTTAAGTCTTAATTTCGTCACAGACAGCTAATATCATATTTTTACTTAAAACAATTTCTGTTGAACTTTCATTAAGGTTCTTGCGACTTCTAGGAAAAATAATTTTGATGAAGGTTCAACCGAAATAGAAACGTTACAATTCCAACAAGACTCTTTTAATGATACGCTTTTTAAATACTTACAACTGACACTAGTCCGTTGCCGGTTCAAAATGTATGTTTCCTACTCACCTTGTAAATGAGAACAATATGCCCAGGCAAAGCAGAATAGAAAAATTTGCTGAAACCAAACTTGTGTAAAAACCTTGTGCTTTTCCAAGAAATGTAAAAAGAAAAGTGAAAACATCTGAAAATATAAAGAAAATTTATAAAAAACAAGACACAAGGCAATACTTTTAATTATCAGCATTGGGTTGAATTGTGTTAAAAAAAATGAAGAGAAGAAATTAAAATGTCTTTTTTATTAAAAAAGAAACTTTTTAATTAATTATTGGAGGATTAGGTAGTTCCTATGCTCATTATATTTCACAATTGCAGTTTATCAAGAAAGCTTTATGTAAAAATTTCTTAGAACTACAGCTTTTACGTTAAAATTTCATTGAAACGAATGAGAAGTGTAACTAATAGCATAGGAGCTTAATAATCAATCATGTGTTTTTATTTTCTTGCTTTGCCAACTTTTAATGTAGTTATAAGACGTATGTAATTTAGCTTTATACCTGATACTGATGAATGGGTGACGTTTCCACCATCTTCTTGCACTGCTGTAATAAATCCAAAGCAGCTGGTATCAGCCATTGTACCATTTCTTCAAATAGTGTCATATAAATGTCATTTAAGCTCACGCTATTCACCAAAACCTTACTAAAACTCTTATGTAAAGCCTGCCAGCCCAACTGCGAAGGTTCCATATAAATCATGCCACAACGTGACACTGTGGCCGGTGAAGCTTGCTCCAAATCAGCCGGTTCAAACATCATGTTCATTAATTTCGTCATTGTTATAATTTCACCGGACATCAAGCACAGTTTCTTATTATCATCCAAAACAGTATTTAAATTTTCTATCCACACTGCATCCACGGGACCATCGAAGAAAATCCAGTAACGTTCCTTTTGTGAACCGTTGACGAATTCGCGAAATGTTTTGGCCAAAACACCATCAGACCATTCGTGAGACATGGGATCGAAGCGTCCATACAATTGGCCCATAGTTATGGCTTTTGGATTTATGATGCGATAATTGGTGGGATATTCAAGCAAAGTAGCTTCTTCATCCAATGATACACGACGCAAAACTTGGGCTAAGACCTTTTGCAATTTGGCAAATGGTTAACAAAAAAAAAACAGAGAACTTAGAGAAAAGTTTAATTTATTTTTACCTGCCAGGCTGTTGTTTTGCCTCCCATAGCCCCGCCCACTACCATTAAGCCATGCCTAACCAGCAGCATTTCGTAAATTTGTAAAACTTTCTCCACAAACCAGGGTGTGGCCTGCAGATTTCTATCATCCAGTATTTTCAATAACCATTTCATTATATCCTGGCGAGATGGCTGAAAGAATAAAAAGTTTTAACGCAATAATTTAAAGAATTTTAAGGTTCTTTTAGGTTTTTGTTTAACAAAATTTGTTAAGTTTATTCTGAAACTAGGAATCTGTAGAAAATTTTATATTGAACAGAGAACAGCATGGGTGTGAAGTTAAATTTTAAAGTTTATAATCCTAGACACAAACCGTCTTGCTTAACAGAGTTCTGTTAATAAAAAGAGATACCTGTGTTAAATAATAAAAATTAGTTTTTTCTCACAAAATGGACTGGATACCACATTTTTTAATCAACATAAATCATAAAATTTAAACCCAGTTACTTCTCTATTCCTCCTTTATTTATATATAACATTTAATACCTTAAAAAAAAAAACGGAAAGTCCATATCTTAAGCCACAGTCATAATATGAATTTTGCTAATTTTTTTCCAAAACTGTAGGAGATGGGGAGGAAAAGGAATATTGGAGGAGACTCCTGGACGCTTCTAGATTAATTTCCAATAGTCTAAAGTCTTAACAGTTTGTTTTTATAGAAGTTACAATACAGAGGTCTGTTTGTTTTTTTTAACAGAGCTCTGCTAAACATAACAGTTTGTGTCCAGGATTTTATATATCAAAATTTATATTAGCGCATATGTTATGCCCGTAATTTCTACACAGAGGTAATTTACCTAAGGATTTTACCCACGAGTTTGCCTTATAAAATTCAACTTACACGATAGATATCTAGGTACTAATAGATATCTACTTGTAGAAATTACGGAGCTTAAGCTTCTAAAAGAATTAAAACGTTGTAACTAAGTTGTGTGAGTCGAAAAGAACAAACTACGGTCAAGGTCTAGGCCTCGCTTCTCTTCACAAGCTTATGTAATTAAAGCTGGTGCTTTGGGATGAAGGTCTTAGACAAGGGTTCATGAAGGAGGTTTAATAACTTGACTTAAACTTCTTTTTAAAGCTCTCTTGAAGAACAGAGGCAATTAAAAAAAATGCAAGCTGCAGTCGTTCATGATGCATTTCACATATGCTGCAATAATTACCAAAACTAATAATAAAGAAGAAAAGGGATAGTGATGGAGAAGACAGCTGGTGAAGGAAGAGACAGAGGAAAGCTTCATTATTTTAAAGCTCTGCTTTTTTGCACGTTTCTGATAATGCAGTGTTGAAGCGCCTCTAGTGTCAATGAGGCGTATCAAATTTTTCAAACTGTGCCTGGTAGCCTTTTATTCATTATTTTACTTCGCTGATGATTCTGCTACACACTACCGACGAAGGAGGGTGCTGTGATGTTACATTAGGATTAGTATCCTTTGAAGCCGGTGTAGTTCAGTGGCCAGTTTCTGTACCTTCATCACTTGAACTTTCAACAACTTGAAACAACTGATACAAATGGACACTAATGCACGTCAGAATAATGCGCGCTGTTATTTTAATGACTGTCGGAGATCGGGCTCGAACCCAGGTCCTTCGCTTTTGTAATCAACGTGGTAATTACTTCAGCCAACGCAACCCTATATTAACATGGTCCTATTAGTTTGAAAGTATATATTAAGCGTTCTACGCTTTCTCGCTTCCCATGCATTATGTGTGTAAAGATAAATTCGAATTTGACTAGCAGAGACAGAAACCAAAATTTTCTGATCTTTTTTATTAGGTAAGATTCAGGACCCTTAAGACTATGTATTGTAGCACATGCCACTAACGTGATCACTAATCATTTAAAGCAAATAAATTAATAATCTTAAAATTAATTTATTGGCTCTACCGGACATATCTCAAACATGCTACTTTTATTTTTTTTTATAAAATAGCTCTTACCTTGTTTCATTATAAATTGTAAGTCGAAAGTTTTCCTTCGTTGTTGTGAAACAGACCATAAAAGCTAACAGGTACCTAAACGGCAAGTTTTGTATGAAAAACTGTCAGTTAAAGCTCACTTTAACTCTTAATCATACATTGTGAAAAGGCACTTTAGCAAAATTTTAACTTTACTTCTACTCAGACTATGGATATTTAATCGCACAAGAAACAAATACACATTATACTTGGGATATTTATTCATCATTTGCCACCGTATACATAAATTTGTGTCTATAAAATGGAATGGCAAATGTGTGGGTGTGTGTTTGTGTGGCTGTTTGCAAACATGCTTTATGTGGATGTGTAATTGAAAAAGCCCTGTGTTTTGATACTCCATAGCTCCGTATAAATGTTTGTGCTGCGTAATTAAAAAAATGTGTTTTTTGAACATGGTTGTTGCTTATCGTTATACGTACTCGGTTTAAAATTAATGCGTGTGTTAGCATATGAGCGTGTTTTTTATTTTTAGCTGTATGCGTTCGTAGTTTTTTGACGTCCAACACTCAAAGAGTACTTAAAATTTAATACTCTTGTCATTCTCTGTTGGGTACTGCTTTGATGAATACTGATCTAGGATCATAAATTTTAAAGTTTAATTTTACATATATTAAGGTATGAATGTAATAAATGAATGATTATTTTATGTGCTGTGGGAGCAGGCAGACTTCTTTAATCACTTCAGATAAAAAAAAATTTTCGGTAAATAAATAGTATAGTTTCAACCTTAACGGACGGACGCTTTAAGTCAAAAATAAAAATTTGTTAAAAACTTTCTAGTCTTTCTTTTCTTTTCACTTTAAGGGAAAATTTTACCAGTTAACTGGGTAAAGCATAAATTACATGAGTACTGGTTATTTCCCTAGTAGCAAATAATTCAAATTGCTTCAAATTTGAGTAAATAATTTTTTACTACATCGTGCTCGTTTTTAATAAAAACAAGTAACAAAAAAAAAAAAAAAGAAAAGCCCCACAGGCATCTTGGCAGTTGGCTCAAATCAGTTTAATGAATTCTTAAAGGCTGAATATTTTTGAGTGTAGCACGGGCATGTTTATTTGCATATTTTTTATCACAAACAATATTTCTTTTTCTTTAAAAGCCCATTAAAATTCCCAAAAACTCATTGGGGATTTCCTTCGTCCAGCGTCAGTTACACTCCCCATTTATATCGAAGTCATTCATTGTACGTTATAATTTTTTGTTAATATTAATTTATAATCATCAAGATGGTCGTCAAAAGACACGAGCGTGTGTCTGCTAATGTTTTCATCAAAATAATTTAGAAATGCTAATGAATAATAACAACTTTTCAAGTTAATTTATGCGAGTTTCTCTAAATTCTCTTCAGGCACTTAAAGTGTCATATAGTATATTTGTTTTTGCTAAATAAATTGCTAGCAGTAAACAAATTCCCTTATTTAAATATTAAGAAAACGGGGAGACTTTTACCTAAAATATAAATAAATAAATAAATTACTTACCATGGGCAATTCGATGCCGGGAAAGAGATCCATGTAAATGCCAACAAATAATGAAACATCTTGTTCCAAGAATTTTGGCAAATTTACATCAACAATAGCGCGTAAAACAATTTGTGCTTCAGGCAAATTTTGATACATGCGGCGCAAAGATGCTGAGGCCAGCAGCACAGATTTTACAGCACGCATACCTTGAAGTTTTTTTTTAATTTTTTGTTTTCATATTCAAAGAAAATAATAGAAATTGTTTGAAAAAAAATTGATTAGCAAAGTTAAAAGTAACTCAATAAAATATATTGTATATACATTTTATCTTTAAAAAAAAAGGTTTTTTGTTTGTTAAACAATCTTTTTTTCTTTTTAATTTTAATTTGACTTTCAAATTCAAGAGCCATAAAATTATGCCATAATTTAATTTTACTCTCGAGCATTTCCTTCTTTCCTATTGTTTTAGCACATTGTTTGTGGCTTTAAGTAGTTTTCAAGTTCGGTACGTGTTTGTGTTGAGAAATAACAAAAAAATACTAAATATTTAAAATATCTACTTACCATAGTCATAGTGCGACTGCGACGACAACTGTTCCGAACACAATTTATACGTATGAACAATTTTCTGCGACAATTGACGTGCCTCATTAAAACCATTCGAGTAAAGCGTAATTTCACCAATCATTGCATAATCGGGCACCATCATGGCCACCGTACGAAATAATACCTTGAGATTATCAGGTAATTCGGTGCGGCCAGCGTAACTTAAATAAAAACAAAGGGAATGAAATAATTTTATTTTAACTTTAGCATGAGTTAGATATTTTGGAAGAATTAAAATGTATACATTGTATATTATACAAAAAAAAAGAGGATTATGTAGAACTTATGAAACATAAGCCAAAAAGTCTATAGACACGTACAAGTTCATGGCTTTGTTTGTTAGGAAGGACTTACAAGACTAAAATTGGAACAACAAATTTTTTGTAATATTCGGTTGAATTTATGACTCTTGTCACAAAAAAAAATTAAATTAATGGCCTGCCCTACTGTCGTTTACTTATATTGAAAACAAAAATAAATTTTCTTATTTCAAAGTTGTTTTCAATACAAGTTGTTAAACGAAATTTTCTTGACGACATGGTGGAAAAGGGTGTAAATTGATTTCTTTTTTGTAACTAAAAAATCAGGTGATATCTTCATTAAATTTTATTTAATAACAAGAATTAAAAATTTAAAAAACCCCCGATATATCTAAAAAAGATGTGATATCTTCTAAACGGCTAGACCGATTTTCTTCAAACATAGTTAAGAACCTTCTCGATCAAGTAACCTTTCAAACAGAAAAAAAAAACTAAATCAAAATCGGTCCAGCCGTTTGGGCTGTACGTGGACACGGACAGAAACACAGATACACAGACACACACTACAAACTTATAACACCCCTTTTTCTTGGTCGGGGGTTAAAAATTAAATAAATGCAAGAAACCATTTGATACATTATAGTTCATATCCGCCGAAAGATCCACCGACACCAATAAATTTAAAGTTCTTGAGAAACGATAAAAATTTAACTTTAAAATTTATAAATTTTACATTTTACATTTACCTTTTTCGAGGTTTCGGAATGAAAAATCTTAAAAACCCAACTTTTTCATTTGGATATATTTTTCTTTTGTTCCTAAAGAGAAGCATTATCCATTGAATTTTACTTTCCAAATTCAGTGTGCATGTATAAGGATTAATAAAAGAAATCATAAGATACTTTTGCCGAGCTTACATCTGTGAGCCATGTGCCCAAAAAAGTGTAACCACTAATTACTAATGAAAAACTTTTTGACTCAAACACGTGTTTTGTTAAGTTAAACAGTTTCATAATTAATTAAAAGACAATTTTATGGAATCCAAAATAATTGGAAAATGTTTAAATCAATAAATATGTACATGTCTGAAACAAATAGTTTTTCATTAATAATTAGTGGTTACACTTTTTTGGGCACATAACACACATATGCAAAACCGGCCTATGTGGTTGCAAATATCTGAAAATTGTTTGCTTTACAAGATCGCATATTTCAATGTCACGTGCGACATTGAAAAATAGCATTTAATTTCAGAGTACATCAAATATTCAGTACAAACACAGATATTTAATACAATTAAAACGAAAAGAAAAAATATAAAGATTTGTGATCATGCAACCTTTATAAGATTGGTCACATGCGACATGTAAGGTGTAAAAAAAATGTTTAATAAAAAATATTTTTCCAAATGAACTTTTAAATTAATTAAAAATATATGACCAAAAAGGGTCAACAAATAAAGAGTTTAAAACAGTGCGCTGTGGACTATATTTTGAGAAGGCGGTAGAAGATATTTTTTTTATGATTACCACTAGTGCGCCTTAGGAACCAAAAAATTACAGCTCTATTTCATTTCTTTTTTATCACAGCGATAACCTTTCTCAGTATTTTGCTAAAATTAAACATTTCTACGTTAATTAATTTTTAAATGACTACAACTTTTTTTAGCTTTAAGAGTTTTTAAAGCAAAATAAATCTTGTTTAATTTTGTTATTTATGTGCTACAAAAATTAAGGGTTTGTGTGCCCCAGAAGTTTAAAAATATTTTCTTATACTAAAATTCAACTAAAAACGAAAAAATACCCACCCATCAAAAAAATTCTAATCCGGTTTAAACTTATCAATTTCTGATCGCCTTCTTAAGAATTGACCCACTGTGCGGTGGAATAAAATTAAGATAAGTTATTATTGCAAAACCATAAGGTTAAAATGTACTTTATTGCATTTGATCAGACTGGTAATATAATTTCGAAGAAAAATGAAAAGAAATAAGAAGCATTCCAGGTATAGCGCAGCTGCACTTCTTTTGCAGTAACGGTCAAGAATTTTCTATTCCAAAAATACCTTTTATTTTTTCTGCTCTACGAGCATTTAAATTTTATATTATTCTTGTTTTAGCTTATTAGTTATAATATATATTACATCCTTTTGTTAAATTTTGTTGTTATTATGTTAAAATAAATACTGGGAATAGCTTTGTTATTTAAAAAAAATCCTATGCTTGTTAGTTTATAATTTCGTAAAGAAAATAAAGGGAAAAATGTCACGTGCAACATGTCACGTGCCAACTGTGAAAAATTGTCAAAAACACCAACAGTGCACAAAGTTCTAAAATTAGTCCAATTAAAAAAACTACTTGTTTCTGTCACATGCGAATGCCTTGGTTTTTTGCAATTATTTTGAGTTTAGGGCAGTGCTGGCCAACGAGAGAAATGTATTCGTGCATGTGTATTCATTTGTATAAGAAGCCAATTGATACTCGGCACCCTGGTGCCACTTTGGCCAGATATGACTTAGAGCTACAATGAAAATTAAGATCAATATAAAATACCATTTAATTTTTACTTATTTCACTTTAAGAATATATGAAACAAATACTAAGTTTGTTAATTTATAATCTTGTAAAAAAAAAGGAAAATAAAAGTCACGTTTAACATGTCACGTGCGACTGAGAATAAAATTGATTAAAAAATATATAAATAGTTTTTGTGTATAATTAAAGCAATTTTAAAGAGGCATCAGTACAAAACATTTAATCAAAATCAGTGTGCTAATCGTTGACCGAAAAACCAATTGTTTTTTCCAATTATTTTGCATTTTCCCCAATTATTTTCAATTAAGAGCTACAAGTTGCTTTTTAGGATCAATATAAAACCCGTTTTGGTTTTACTTATGCCACCTTAAGAATGTGTGTAACAAATACTAAGCTCGTTATTTTATGATTTTGAAAAAAAAGGAAAGAAAAGTGTCAAGTGCAACATGTCACGTGCGACTGAGAATAAAGTTGTATTAAAAAAAATGCATAAACCATTTTTGTGTGTAATCAAAGGTATTTGAACCATTGACAGAAAAACAACTTGTTTTTGTCACGTGCGAATGAATGCCTTGGTTATTTCACAATATTTTGAGCTATAAGTTACACTTATGATCTATATAATAACCCGTTTTGTTTTTACTTATTTCATTTTAAGAATGTGTGAAACATATACTAAACTTGTTAGTTTAAGATTTTGTAAGGCAAAAAAAGTGTCATGTTCAACACGTCACGTGCGACTGAGAATTAAGTTGTATTAAAAAAATATATAAAACATTTTTGTATATATGGGCATTTCTCCGAGAAATTTCACTTTTTTGTCGCGTGCGACAGCAAGCAATTAACCTTGTATTTCTGAACAACGTGACTCGATTTTTCTTAAACTTTTACCTAATGTAGAGCTGCTGGCGGTCAACACAAATATATAAAGTAAACAAAAAAAAAAACAAGCATATTTGCTTGGTGTCTCACGCTACAAAAAGTTGACATTCCTGTGGAAATGCCCATATGCAATCAAAACCATTTTAAAGAGCCATCAGTGCAAAAGATTCAATCAAAATCAGAGTTTTAATCATTGACCAAAAAAAACCAATTTGTTATTGTCACGTGCAAATGAATGCCTTGGTTATTTGCAATTATCTACAGGGCTAAGTTAGTGCTGTAGGTCACCCTTATGATCAATATATAAAAATACGTTTTATTTCGAGTTTTGTCACGCTTAACATCATGGAAATACCCATATGCATGTATAAGACAACCCCAAATTATAATTTGTGTAGGCCAACTCAGTTAACTTGCTTTCACTTCGACTACCTGTTTCGATTATTTGTGCAAAACTAAAGCTTGTTAAACAAACCACTCACTTCCTTCCACATCCTGGCAAATACTTTTCTTACCGCTGCCAAAGAGGAAACTTTAACATTTCCCTTTTTAGCAATAAAAAAAAATAAGAAAGTTAAAATAAATAAACAACACGAAACATACGCCAATGTATCCCAAAGTAAGTACTTTTGCTAACAAAAATAAAACGAAACATTTCAAATAAAGACATTAAAACAAAGTAAACTACAGATACGAAAAAAAAATTAAATTAAAACCTTTAATAAGTAACAAGTGGATGTAGGTAGTTGTACTTATGCTTTTCCAAAAAAAAAAAGAAAACCAAACAAATTTTACTTGTTACACATGCTTTTGCAAAAAATTTGCCAAAGTTTTGCACAATTTTAACGAGCTTTCTTGTAAGGCAAGTTAAAAAAAATTTAAAAGCAACAGCAGAAAACTTTTTCTATAAATATCTATTAAAGAACTATAACAAACAATTTTATTTCTAGGACGGCAAAAAAAATATCCATACAAACACTCACAAAATAAACAAATATTTATATACATATGTATGGCTTAATATAAAAAGGGCGTATCTTTATTTTTTTTCGAAATCTCGTTTTTAACGTTTTCTGGGAGACAATGTATAATTGCATCCTCCTTGGAGTTAAAAATCAAGGACTTATGGCCACTTAAAAAATTATTTCTGCATGTAATGCTTCAGTTTTTCTTGAGTTTCTTCAGAAAAATTGAGTTCCGCCTTTCTTATATTAAGCCATCGATATGTATATATACTGAACTTCGGAACTCATTATAGAAGTCTTTCATTTGTAAAATATAAAAAAATAGTCATATGAGATAAAAAAAATATTGTAGCAAACAACAGTGATATGAAATCACTGATACACATATTCGAAGAATATTTGCGGAGATACTTTTCCATGTTGGAATAAAGGCTTGAGATTTCAAACTCGTTAGCTTTAAATGCTTGAATAGGATTGCTTAAGCAAGGATATGATACTACAATAGCAACAATGATCGCCCTTGAAATATGCTACATTTGAGGATTGTTATTTCTAAGGAATATTTTGTAAACAAATTATGAAAAAATATGTCTTACACCAGGATCACATTATAGTAATTGTCTTCGAAAGACTAATCTTGCTATAAACGGCAAATAATCGAGTTTGTCGAATGTCGATATCCTTGCACTTATTGCCCAATCTTATTTGAAACAAAATTTTAAAATTACTTTTTGTGTTGAATGTAATTGTGAAACAAGTTGAACATGGTTAATATAGAATATAAAATATTTTAAAATTTTTTTTTTGGCAAAAAAATTATTTTAAGGATCTCACCCATCCTTTTGTAGAAAAAAAAACTCCCGTAACAAAAGACCTTTGATTTGTTTGCTGTACTCGTATTAAATGAAAAGACTTTTTAACACAATTGGGGAACTAGCGCCAGTTAAATAAATATTCATGTGGTATATAATTAAGTTGACTTTGATGCAAACAGCACAACCTGCTCACAGGACCCTCGCCTGTGGATGTAGCAGTTTCCTATTGTGATGGCTTAAAGGTTACAAAAAAATGCTAACAAATGTATAAAGTATGCAACGTTAAGCAAAGTAAAAGGGAATCAAACTTAATAACAACACAACAGCGTAACAAAAAAGAAGAATAAAAAATATAGAACTAGAATTTTTTTTCAGATATTTATTTGTACGTTCATCTAGATGTTTTCATGTACATACATACATACATATGTATGTTTGTTTCTATGTACAAATGTATATGTATCAGTAGATTTTATAAACTTGAAACTAAGCTAAAATAAATAAACAAAGAGCAGAGAAAAAAGTGTACATGCAAGAAAAATAAAAGGATGCAAGGATATAAAATATAGAAATTGAGTACGATTAAAGTCATATGTATACACATGCATGCACATGCATGCAATTGCTAAAAGAAAGCCACAACAACAAGTACAAAAACACAATTCAAAGACGACTCAAACAGAAACGAAAACATTGTTTGTAAACCGCCAACACAACAAAGAAAACATTCTCATTCAAATTCTCACATACATACCCTCCCCATTCCCCCTGCCCCTCCCCCAATTACCAAACAAGCGGAAAAAAATCTGTACAGAAAATAAACTGCTGTATCAACATTTAGTCGCATGCATAGAAAAGAAAAAGTACAAGAGATGGTGCAACATCTAAATAACTGCAAGAAAAGAAGAAAAAAAAAATTGAAGAAATTCCACTAGAATAAACTAAATGAGAAAAAAAAGAAAATCTAATACAAACATTCACAATTACGCATGTAACGACACACAGATACAAAAAAAAATTAATAGACATTTCATGCAAATACCGAATTGGAAACATCCTGCGATGTGATTCCTGCTGCTTTGGTTTAAAATCATACATATTGTTCTTGTATTTCAGCCAGAAATTAAGATTAACGGCTATCTTGTTGCAAATATCCTTTTTATGAATCTTAAAAAGCACTTTGTTGTAAGGATAATAAGCAAATGAAAATTGCAGTCAAGTTCTTCATCTAATATGAGAAACAAAACCGGCACAAGCAATCTGTAAATTCGTTGTCTGAAGCAATATAACGATTTAATGATTTATTCGTCTTATTCGCCGTTTGCCGTTCGCCGTTATAAGAAATGGCAAATAAATCTGTTGCAGAGTTCGCCGTGTGCAGCGAATAACAATCAGACCGCTTAGAAAATATATTTGTTACTGCTCTAATATTATTAAAAATAAATTTTATCGTGAAATATTTCTAAAACAATTAAAGAATCGATATAGTTAAAACTGCATCTTTGGAATTTGCAAATGCTAAAATTGTCTTATCAAAATTCGTATACACCGGAAAATCATCTTCAGCGATAACGACTATTTCTGGATGATTGAGTACGTCAACAAAGAGACAAGACTGTCGAATTCCGGACAATAACAATCCTTATGAGATCCAAGTGCGACCTAAAAAAAGTTACTAATCAGTGTGGACCTTTAGTTGATGGTGTCATCGGTCCATTGGCCAGGCCGTCACCTTCAATGGCAAGTATATATATATATATATATATGTATATTAGATCCTTTAGTTCCTATAAGGAGCATAGGGCCCGGGCCGACAGAAAGGAAGCACAGCTGAATGCTACCGGGCGCGTCCACAAGTTGCGGATAGTGGCAAGCTCCGTATATATGTGGAGTAGCTGCTAAGGCAGTCGCGGACAATCAGCGGTTCCGAGTGGAGTCTCAGAGGGCTTCCGGGTGGCGCCGGACTCCTAACAATTTCTGAGTGTCTACGATACTCGGAACATGAAGGTGAGTAATTGGCGCCTTCAAATAACCAATAGCCACATATTGCCAGCGATTGTTCCTCATGTTGGAGGCGTCTGGAAGCGGGCGTCGGATCTTGTAACAAGCGGCTCGCTATACAAACGTGATAAAAAGCTACTAAGCTAACCCGCCTGTAGGACATGCTGACAGCCCCAGTTCCAGGATCGGATGCGGTAGCCCAATCAGCTGCTCATCTTACACTATATGATTACCGAAACCTTCAAGGGCAATTGCTATATTTAATTATGATTACCAACTTAATTTAGTCAAAATTGGATAATATGGACACAGAAGACATGTGGTAATTATTCATGATCATTTTAAGCGCCTGGTTATCGAAATCATGCGATTTGACTTCGTTAGACTTCTTTTGTGACGGCACAGGTCTGTGCAAATAAGCCACAAACCACAGCGGACTGTAAAGAGAACATAACTCATGCCACTAGTAAAATTCAGCCTGGCTTTTATTCTTATAGACGATAGCGTCAGAGATCTAGAAATATACTCAACGTTGCAAGACATTTATGTTATAAAAAATGTCTATGCCATTCTAGATACGAGTAGGAAAAGGTCAAATATTTTGATTCAGTTCCACAGCGCCACACGATTCTTTTCAAAAAAAGTTTCTTAAGCTAACTAAGAACTAGATAAGCGAGAACTTATAAAAGGGTAGCGCTACACATTTAAGATACACAGAAAAAATTATTCCCAAACAATTTTCAAACAAAAATTTGTTTGGAATAAAACTAAGTTTCAGCAAATATTTTGTACTGTTCCAGTTAATTTGTTTGTTGCCAAAAAATTGTATAGAGAATAAATAAACCATGACGTTTGTCGGATACTTTTCGGCATTTACATGTATACAACACGATCAATCAAAATAAAGAACAACAAGAGCACATCAGCACATTGTACTTATAGGCAAGCAAGATAAACACCAACCCATTAATAACAAATTCCATCAGCCGAATTGAGCAAAATTTTAACTTTTACAAAATAATTATCAGAATTTACAAAATTATAAAGATAGAAAGAAAGAGATAACCTTAAAAAAATAAATACTTTTCAACAAATATATATTTAAAAAAAGTACTTTCCAAAAAATATAAATTCCTATATAAAAAAGTACCTTTTAAAAGTAGTATCTTCCGCATAAAAAAAAAACCTACGTTTCAGAAAGTACTTTTTAAATAGAATAGCTTATAAGAATACTACACTCAGGGAAAAGCTGCTACTTAAAAATAAGACCGCGTCACATTTATTCAAAAATTTTCAATATAATAAAAATGTATATTGAGATACTTACTATAAAAATAAATAAAATGAATAAATTAATATTTTTCCATGTTGAAAAAAAAAAATTGCAACATGACTAGACTTTCGTTAATGTTTCTTATTAATTCAATATGGTTTTTATTAATTGTAAGCTGTTTTTTCTCTGGGTGTACGTTTAGAAAACCCTTTAAAACAATTAACTATATTTGTAAATAATTGATATTTCAAAAAAGTACTATTTTAAATAAGTACTATTTAAAAAGAGTACTATTTCAAAAAGGTACATTTATAAAAAGTACCCTTTAGGAAATTATCTTTTCAAAAATTAAATTTTAATAGATAACATTTTAAAAAGGTAGCACTAAAAAACGTAACTTTAAAAAAAGTATATTTAAAAAATGGACCATTTAAAAAAAGTATTTTTCCAACAATATACATTTTTAAAAAAGTATCTTTTAAAAAACTACTTTCCAGAAAATACTTTTTAAACAGAGAAAACTATGTTCGAAAAAAATCCTTTAATACAGTTAACAATATTTGCGAAAAAGTACTATTTATAAAAAGTACTATTTATAAAAAGCACTATTTATAAAAAGTACTATTTATAAAAAGTACTATATATAATAAGTACTATTGATAAAAAGTACTATTTATAAAAAGTATTATTTCAAAAAAAAATTACTTTAAAAAAAGTACTACTTCAAAAAGGTACTATTTAAAAGAATTACCATTTTAAAAGAATACTACTTAAAAAAGTACTATTTGAAAAAAATACTATTTCAAAAAAGTACTATTTCAAAAAGTATCTTTCAAGAATTAATTTTAAGATAATATTTAAAAAGACAACGTTTGCCGGGGTCAACTTTTATGTATATATATATATATACATATATATATATATACATATATATATTCCTTATTTACAAAACAAAAAGATACAAATTGTATATTGCACATTTTAGTAAATGTTTATGAAGAACAAAGGGCGTCAACGAATTCTCTCCTCTTTGCTTGATCGTTAACTAGGATCTTTACTTTGTTCCAGGTCATATTACGAGCAGAGAAACAAGTCGAGGCAAAATTACCGGCGGCGGCAGCGCAGTAGCCTTGTGACCTGCGGCGGAGCGCCAAGAGAATACGCTCAAAAGTGCATATGAAAATTTAAAGAGAAAATAAAAATTTAAACTGAAAACCGATTTTAAAATTTTTTTCTCCGAAATTTGTCTCTTTGAGCAGATAAAATTTCGGCTGGTTTTGAGGCGATGCGAGCCGATACAATCGGCGGTGGCTTGATAAACAAAAAACTAATCGGCGGCGGCACACCGTCGGCTTCGAGCCGATCGACTTGTTTCTTTATGAGATACACATTCGTTCTTTACTATCCTGATCCATGTGTTTCGAGGCCTGCCAGTATTTCAATGGTTTTGTGGGTTCCACTCGAGCGCTTGTCTTGCAATCTCATCAGGAGGTCTTCTTAATATGTGTCCAATCCAAGTCCATTTGAGCCTGCAGATTTGTTATTCAATGGGATTACAGTTTGCCAGCAAGAACAATTGATCATTTGTGACCCAATTCGGGCAGAAAATGCGTAGAATTTGTTTTCAGCATTTGTTGTAAAATGTTTGTAGTCTACTTCGAGAGGTTTGGGAGAAGCTTCAGGTGGTATAACCATATATCAAAATAGATTTGACACTACAGTTAAAGATCCTAAGTTTCGTGCTAGTTGAGATGTTGTTTGCGTGCCATATTCTGTGTAGGGAGTGGCATTTCACGGAGGTACATTGCAAATAAATTTATTTTTTAAAAAATATACTTTGAAAAAGTCCTATTAAAAAAGTACTTTTGAAAAAGTATGTTTTGAAAACAGTATCCTAAACATATTGTGTAAAAGTTGCTCTTAACAAAAATTACCATTTACTAGTTATTGCTCTCAGCTTTTCTCGCATTTATCTGTCTAAAAAATATATAAAAACCGCTTTAAAACTTGTTAAATACTCAAAACCAAAACGCAAACTAGGCCAACCATCCCAAAAAATATGTTTTTCGAAAAAATCCGTACCAAATGTAAAAAAATGGTTCCGAACCGGATAAAGAATATCCTATATTGTCGTTGGCGATACAGCAGCGTAGCAAACAAACTCACTTTTATATTTATAATATCAATTAAGCAAGGACCTTTTACAACACCTGCTTCGTTCTGAAAAATCTAACCATTTCAACTAGGACTCTTACAAGTGCTAATGTTGAGTATATAGAATAAAGAAAAATAATGAATTGAAAGGAATGTCTACATCGTCGCTGTTTTAACTATATGTTCTAAATAGTATTTTAAAATTTTACATGATTTCTTTGATTGTTTTATACACGCTTTCTTATGGCATACACATGCCTACAGTCGTAAAAATTGTAGACAAGTTGTTTTATGACTTAAAAAGTCTGGTACTCGTAGTGATCATTTTCTAAAAAAAAAATTATTTAGGTCGGTTAGGTTAGCTTAGGCTAGGTAGGGGTGGCAGTCAGAAACCCGGACTCACTTAGACCGTTTTGGGCCATTGTGATACCACGGAGACTCTGCTTATGTGGAGTCCCCACCGTCGAACCAACCAGAGCTCAATATAAAGCTACCAAATCGTTGAAGTTCAGAAAGTTCCCTGAACTCAAGAGCGCCCATTGTGCCCAATCCCCTCTTCCCTGCGCCAAGTCGGTTAGTTAAAACAAGTCTGAAATGGCCTGGTGCTTAACATTTAGAAATTTTCACTATTAAAGTGAAACAGACTGCAAGCCCCTTATAGTTGAAAAAATCTTGGTCAAAGGCATCTCATAAGTAATTGCAAATCGATATAAACTTAGTTTTTGGTGCAGCGCATGACAATAAAGGATAAAGTTATGCAGCCTTATGTTTATGAGATAAACAACCATGTCTGACTCTAACCGTAGGCTGTGAATAGTGAAAAAGTAAAAAAAAAAATATAAAAATACATATTTATATTTGCATATGCATATGTATATTCCATATGAGATTTACTTCCTCAACAGTGATATTCCTTAGTAAGGCGTGTGTTACTGCAACAATTCCTTCAACAATGTGCTTTGTAAAATTTTTCACATTGTATTTGCTTTCTGTGGTGTTTTTTTTTATAAATTATATAGGAAATCTTACCCCGGATTCATTGTAATGAAAATTGAACATGTCGGATCTAAGCGTAACATGGTATCTTCGAAAAAGAATTTAACAACTTTTCGTCCAATCGCTCTTTGTATGGTTAAAATTTGTTGGGCCACCACAGACAATACTTCCAGTTCAATGCGGTTGAATTCATCGAAACATGCCCAGGCGCCAGATTGTGCTAAGCCCTGCAAACAAAAATAGTAATTGGATCAGTCCATAAAATGTGCAACTTCTGCATGTGCAACAATATGCATGAATACATTTTATATCTTTTACCATTTGCGAAAGCTAAAAGAGAAGTTAAGAAAAGTTAACAAAAATAACAACTACATAGAGAGGCCAATTGTCTAGCTGGAGTTTATTGTGGTTAGTTAATAAGGAAATGAAATTATTGAATTTTCTGTTTATTTGGTAAATTAAATCTAAGTTCGATAAAATATGTGTCACATTCTTAATTCATGGATATAAATAAGCTTAAGAGCCAATTACAATTTCATTACAGCACTTAGGCACAACAACCCTAACGCTGGCGAAAGAAACTAAAGCAATTTATGTGTATCTGCAATATGCCCTGATATATTTTCTCCTTACCTTATTTTGCCGCCAATATAAGGCCCACTTGAGAAAAGCTCTCAAGTGGTTTGTTCTCAAGAGCCTCTTCTACAACTAATGAAGTTTAAACACTTTAGTGTATTCGCTTAAGTTATCAAGGTTAGATGCCAACATTTGTTTAGCATAATGGATAAGCAATTAATACAGTTAACAAGAGCCCACTTCAAAAAATAACATCTACGAGGCTGGGTGCTTGAATGTGTATGTGTGCGTGGTGTGTGTGGCAACAACTTTTGAGATGTAAAACAATATTAAAAGATCAAACCGTTAATAACGCTTGTTACTGTTGCAGTTACATATATATAAATGGTATGCTGTGTTTTGCAAATTTCATTCTAGTTTAATACTTTGACTAGCAGATACAGTTGCAAGGAGAATGAGTGTCTTTTTAAGCCAAATAGTAACAAATAAATTAGAGGAATGATAAGCTGAAGCTTGGTTTCTACAGTCTGGATAGCAAATGGAAGAAATTGAATTGTCAGGCAATGATGGAAGTCATATCAATTCTAGTTCTTAGTCAAAGAATTTTTTTTGACAACTGCGAGTTCCATATCATAACTGACAGCCAGTCTGCAATTAACTCCCTCGCAGGTGTGTATACCGCATCTTTTCTCGCCCAAGAATATCACAAGACCCTGGATAGGACCACGCAACACTCATGTATCATATTAAACTGGATGCATGTACAAGGGAATATTTCAGGCAATTTAGTTGCGTATGAACTGACAAAGAGGTGACCCCTACTCAGAGAAGTCGATGTCGATAATATACGTGGGCTCCCACTTTCAACCTTCTTAAGATGCTTCGATGTTGCCTTTCTTGAATCAGCTCAAGACGGATGGCTCAATAGCCTCACCTTTGCAATAGCGAAAACCCTCTAGCCTCACCTAAGCCCACTCACAACGAAAAACCTCATGAACTTCACTAGGAAGCACTTGAGGAATATTATGGCCACACTGCGCTTTTCGAACACATGCTAAATATATAGGTCTCCCGTGTAATGGTTACTGCTTCAGTTATAATGATGAAGATGAGGAGGAAAGCATCTTGCATCTCCTATGCTTTTGTTCCGCTCTTTAAGATCTACGACTACACTTTTTTTTGTCAGATTATCCTTCAGTATTTTATCCAAGTTAGCAGTTAGCGGAAGTAGGACTCAAAAACTTAACCCAACCTCTCCTCTCCTATGACAGCTAACTATCTCTTTTCTACATCTACCTTCTCACCCCACACCCCCCTCTATCTCTCTCCTGCCTCTATCTTCTCTTTAAATCACAGTTAGAGCAGAAGGATCATTGTGTTGGACCCAAGTGAGCAGAACCCCTAAGTGAGGAACCTGCTAGCAAATATGTATGTGAAATAAAATAGGGTGCAGAGCCTGACCTCAATACTACGATTTTGCGAGAAAATGGTTTCGAATACAAGGAAATTCATCGTCTTAAGTACCGTCAACGATGTGATGTTTCCGATGCTACCAACGAAGATATTCCTCCAAATGGGGAACCGCATACCGAAGATGTTGGTAAGGTTTCTAAAGTTTACTTATCTGAAAGTTTACTTGTCTGAAGCTGAGGAAAGCGTTGTGCAATTCAAATTGTTAGAGGAACCTGGGACAATTCATCGTCTAAACTATCACTAACGTCTGGATGCTTCCGAAGCAATCAATGAACAATTCGTTACCGAAGATGTTGGTCAAATAAAATCAAATGGAGAACCTGAAAATACGTAAGTTTGGCAGAAACTGGTTCTGAATACAAAGCAATTCTTCATCTTAAATATCGTCAACAACGTAGTGTTTCCAATGTAACCAATGAAAATATAACTTCGAGGATGTTGGTAATGTTTCTAAATATTATATCTCTCCAGCTGATGAACCGACTGAGGAAAAAGTGTATACATTTTTAAATAATGGTTACCAATATAGGATAGTTCGTCATCTAAAGTATTACCGTGATTTGTCCGAAGCGATCAAAGAATGCTTGCCTTCAAGCGAGGAATAGGTGAAATAAAATGAATGGAGAGCCAACAATACCAATTTGGGAGAAAATGGTTACGAATATAACCCAATTTGTCATTGGAGCCATCGTCAACGTCATGACGCTTTTGAAGTTTCAAAAGATTACTTTTCTTCAGCTAAGGAAGCGGAAGGCGAAAATGGTGCGCAGTAAAAATCGTTAAAGGAACCTAACAGTATGAATACGAATATGAAATAGTTTGCTGTCTAAAGTATCGCCAACTTCATGATATTTGTGAAGTGGCCAAGGAATACTTCGTCCAAGTGGACAATTGATTACCGAATATACTGGTGAAATAATATTGGATGGAATACCTGATAACTTTATTGTCTTTGGAGAAAACAAGACAATTTCTTTTGAGGTTTGTAAGGATTAATTCTATCCAGTTGTTGAGGAGACCTGTGCCGATTTACTATCGTCAAAATCGTGATGTTCCCAAAGTGATCAATGAATACTTTCCTCCGAGTGAGGGACTCATTACCGAAGATGTTGGTGAAATAAAATTAGAGTAAGTACCTGAAAACACTATTATCTTTAAAGATAATGGATAAAGGATTGTATTCCTTAATTCCATTTGAAGTTTCTAAAAAGTATGTGTTTTTATCTGTGGGAGCAATTATATCATTAAGAGGAACCTGAGAACACCGCTGTTTTAGGAGAAAATGGCTACGAATATGAGACAATTCGTCATCTAAAGCATCTCGATGTTGCTGAGGTTCCTATAGAATAGTTGCCTACATTTGAGGAACCGGCTTACAAAAAATATTGTACAATTAAAATCGTTAGAAGAACCTGAGACCACTGATTCTTTGATTGAGGTTTAGGTAGTGGTGAAGGACTGTCTCGGCAAATCTAAAATAAAATATACCTGCACCAAAACTGTAATCGAAGAACTACTGAGAGATATAAAAGAACCTGAGGATATTGTTAACTTGGGAGAAAATACTTATGAATACAAAACAGCTCGTCACTTAAAATACGGTTACTGAAGTTGCTATGGAACATTTGCCTACAGCTGAGGGACTTTCTACAGAATAGTTGCCTACATTTGAGGAACCGGTTTACAAAAAAAATTGTTCAATTAAAATCGTTATTAGAGCCTGAGACTACTTGGTCTTTGATTGATATTTCCACAATTGTAAGGGGCTGTCGCCTACATCTTCAGAAAATATACCTGCACTTGAAACTGTAAAGAATATGAGAACTACATACTTACCACCAAATGTAAAAGAATATTAAGATACTGTTATCTTGAAATAAAATGTTTATGATTACAAAACGATTCATCTCTAAAAATACCATCAGCGTTTTCTTAAGTTCTAAGTATTAAGCATTAATATTCGTATAAGACTTTCATAAAATACACTTACCTTGAAAAATTTACCCAATGCTTTATAATCCAAACCATCTGAGCAGTTAAACACTACACACTTTTTGGCAACACATTTGGCCAAGTCCTTGCAAGTTTCCGTTTTGCCTGTGCCAGCAGGACCTTCCGGTGCTCCGCCCAAACAAAGTTTCAGAGCACCCATAAGAGTTCTGCAAAGGATATTGAATTGTCATAGAAGAGAATATATTATTTTTTATTCATATTCCTTTTTGATGTTAACAGTATTTTGTTTATTTTTTTATGTTATGCTTTTGTTCATATCCTGCCAGCCTAGAGGATATTAATGCATTGTCAGGCTATAATTTATTTACACATGCTTGTGTTTTTTATGGTTAAAATAATATAAAAAAAAAAAAATATTAAACAAAAACACACACACAGACAAACATAAAGTAAACTGTGTCATGGGGACATTTGAAAGTAAATGATGCCTTTTTTAAATACTCGTACAATTACATAAAATGCGGAAGTCTTTCCCTTGTTTCCAATTTTGTTGGTAATAAAATGTATACCTGTAACAACGATCTGTGAGTGGCGTGACCACGAGACGGGTTGTATTTCCCAAGTATTCCATGCCGTATTTAACTTCCGTCACTACCATACTAACGCAAACCCATTCTTCACGTTCTGACAAATAATAAAAATATTTAATTATATTTTAGATTATGTTTATACTCTTTTACTTTCTGTCATCCTCCAATAGTAACGCAATTGAGCTATCCAATCAAAATCCAATAGAGCAGATACTTTGCTTTCTACCAAATAAGATGCCACGTCACGATCTTGAAGTATAAAATGAAAATAATTTTGTAGCTACTTTTACATGTCGGTTATCGTTTTACCACTTACTGTGTACATCTAATACTATGAGAGCCTCTATGGTTATTCTGGTATTGCTGCTTAGATCTGTACGAACCAATTTTACCAAGTCACCAATTTGTTCTGTACATTTTGTGACATGTTGTGGCAGTGTATTGGTTTCTATAGCTTCTTCCACCTGTTACAACAATAAGGATATTAGAACAAGTTGTTAAGGTTTTACTTTATTTGATTTGAACCTCATATGTCCAGGCCATACAAGATATGCCAAGTACAACTTGTCCCGGCCATGTTACGACCCAATTTATACGTTCTTTACGAAAATAATCATCCAAGGCGTATTTCATTTGTTCTTTCACACTGTCCATCATTGTGCTCTCAACTTCCTTCAGCCATATTTCAACTAAACCCTTTAAGAGAAAATCACAATTATAACCTATGATCTTAAGCAATATCATGTGTGACTGATGATGGATTTATAATCTATTTTCGAAGAGAGAGAAACATTTTCCCACTAACTAAGTTGAATGAAATGTCAAAAGAAAATAAAAATTCTTCAGTTTGCTGGGTCAGCTGGGTCCAACTTGTTTAGTCTAGACTTGTATTGAAATCTTTCAGTAGTAGAGTTGTATCGAACTCTCTCAGTAGCTCGTTTTAGACACAAACTTTGATCAAACCCATTTAAATTGCATGGGTTTGATAATCAGTTTGTGTCAAAAACGAACTACTGATACAGTTTGATACTCGTACATGTCTGGCTTAGTCGTTCATTTGGGACACAAACCTATGATCAAACCAATGTAATTTAAATGGGTTGATTGCAGACTTGTATCGAACTCCTTCACTAGCTCGTTTTAGACACAAATCTTTGATCAAACCCATTTAAATAACATGGTTTTGCTTAAAGGTTTGTATTAAAAACGAGATACTGCAAGGGTTTGATATAGACTTGAGTCGAATTCATTCAGTCGGTCATTTTTGACACAACTCAATGATCAAATCCATGTAACCTAAATTGGTTTGATCACAAGTTTATGTCAAAAATAACCATTAAGTCAGTTCGACCCAAGTCTAGTTTGATACAAGTCTAGTTTACTCGTTCATTTTAGACAAATATATCTATGATCAAACCAATGTAATTTAGATGGGTTGATTGGTTGGTTGGCTGGTTGGCTGGTTGGCTGATTGGTTGACTTGTATCGAACTCTCTTAGCAGCTTGTTTTAGACACAAAACTTTGATCAAACCCATCTTAATTACATGAGTTTGATTGTTAGCTTGTGCCTAAAAACGAGCTATGGAAAGATTCCGATACCAGTCTAGTTGGTGGTTGTTTGGTTAGCTGGTTAGCTGCTTGGTTGGTTGGTTGGTATACATTACTACCCGCTTCACGCGGACATTCCAGTAGAATCCATATGATCCTTTTTGAAAAGACCATACGCACTCCTCGGTGTCAACCCATCCAGAACCATATCCCAGTACTCGGATACGATAATTGGTACTAGATCCAACACGTTGCATTGAGATATCAGATAAGGTCGCTCAAACCAATCCATTATAATAACTCTGAAAGGTCATCTAGTACATGACTGCCTAAGAACTTGTATCTCGATTGATGCAAAGTTGGACATTTGCAATGAAACTGGAAGACTGTGTCTTCTTTACTTTCTTCACGACAACATCTATCCTACTAGCATGTCTGCCGATCATTCAGTGCCCCGTGACGAGCCTCCAGATGTCTCTATGGTTGCTTAATGTTAGCAGAAAATGACAATAACTGCTCAAAAAAATGTACATAAGCAAATAGTCTTAATTTTATTAACAGCGTATAATCATAATTGTAGTGCAAATAATTGGTAGTATAAAATATCTTTCCTCAGGCAATTATGACTTTACCAACTAGAGTCCAACATAAAAAAACGTTTCCACTTTGCTTATGCGAAAAACTAAAATACGTTACAACTAAAACTAAAAAAAGGCACATGCTTAATAAGTGCATTAATTGCCTCTCTCATATTTGTAGCCTGAGTATCGGACAAAAAAAAAATTAACGCATGATACTCGGGATATTTACTCATCATTCGCCACCATATATGTACACACATTTATGTATATAAATGACATGGAAAATGAGTGGGTGTGTGTTTGAAAATAGGCTTTATGTATGTCTGTAAATAAAGTAGTCCTGGTTATACGCATATGTAGCCGATTAATATTCGAAGTATTTTTATACTCATGAGTTTGATTGTAGGTCATACAGACTACATATTTTAGTTGTTGTTGTTTACGCTGGGTAATTTAAAAATTTTTTATAAACATAGTTATTGGATATCTAGATATCTCATTTTTATACTGCCCAACTGGAGTAGAGGCAGTGGTATATGATCTTAATGCAGCACTGCTTATTTCTTTCAATTGGAGGAAAGGAAAAGTTGATAAGAATTTGTATAGGATTTTAGAAATCTGAAAAAGCTTAAGGAAAAAAAAAACAGCTATGTAATCATGTAGACTAGATCATATAACGTTGAGAAGGGAGGCAGTTTGAGCAATAGAATGTAACTCTATTCAAGGACTATTTTCTCTCTTGGCTCTATAGATCATAGGTCTTTTATCCAAATTTACAGTAAATAGTTTCCTTATACAGGAATTTTCGATCTTTGATGTTATACATATATCATACATAATAACATCAATTGACCTTTCTAATGATGATATCTTACACAAGCTTTCTTTAATTTAAATTGAAGGAGACGATAGACCCCTGGGAAGATTGATCTAAATTTTCTCTTTATCTACATTCGAAATGCTCTTGTATATTTCAAAACTTGTCTGAAGCATGTTGAGAGGGCAACGCCGCAATAAACGACGATGTTTACAACCCAACTCCGGATCTTTTTATGCCGTCACTATGTTGAAATGATCCCATTAAGAGAAGTGCGATATTTACTTGTAACATGTAATGAGAAATTTAGAATTTTCAGGATTTACTGCAGTTTAGTTTTACATTGCAAATATTGAAGAACTTTGCATCAGGCTTATACTCCGAGAAATTATAGAATTTCAAACTATTTGTTCTTATTATAAAAATAAAATAGAGCTTGCTAGTCTAAAGCAAATATGGAATATTCTTACCCAAAGCGTCTACTTTGATAAATTATAGACTTTGAAAACGATATTTGATCATAAAATTTAAATAGAGCTTGCTATTCCAAAACTCTATTTGCAGTATTTGAGAAAATTTAAAAAAAGAGTCTCTAACCTTCTAGTTTTTTTTCAGTGAAGCCATTATTAAAAATAGATTTTTCTTTATA
Organism: Tachina lurida; assembly: GCA_944452675.1. Lineage (NCBI taxonomy): Eukaryota > Metazoa > Arthropoda > Insecta > Diptera > Tachinidae > Tachina > Tachina lurida. Next base: position 129,855,129 of record OX101754.1, read on the forward strand.
AACTAGCTTAAACTTTCTATGTATCGTTGCTTTAATATAGAAAGGCCCTAACTCATTATTTCTTTTAAATCAATAGAAAAACATCTAATGTATTGAAAAATGCAAAAATCTTGATTTGCAAAAAATTGTGAGTTAGGGCCTTTTTACACTAAAATAACGATATGTATATAACATTAATTTACTTACATTTGCCAATTGTGGATTTATTTTTCTCACCAGTGAAACCTTTTCACCTTCATCCGATATCATTTCTGTTATTTCCAAATTATCGTCAAAAGTTAACAGTGATATCTGAAGAAAAATCACCAACATGCTTTTATTTAACAATTTAAATAAATTAATTCCATTACTTACACCCTCAAAACATTTTTTCAAGTGCGGCTGCACTCTAAGTGGATCCTTGGTCTCCGATAAAATCTCCAATAGCTCATCATTGGACAGAAAGAAGAAGCGGGCAAAAAATAAACGTTTCTGTTCCAAATATGTATTCAAACCCTTTTGCACGGTCTCCAAATCGGTAACGCCCTTTTGAAATATCTCCAACATGTCGGGATACTCCGTGGCAGCCATTACATGCAAATCTTTGACAGTGTTGCGCATAATGCGTCTCCAAGTTTTATCGACTGCCTTAAAGTTGCGTCCTTCCGAGGGCATTTGGCGCATTATATCTTCCGAAGAGAATATTGGCTCCAAGTACATCCAAGTTACTTGCACCGAAGTCCAAGTGTCTATGATATTTTGTATAAGAGTCAAACGTTCTTCCCAATCATCTGCCTTAGTGCCCAAAGCGATTATGAAAGGTGACCTTTTCATGGCCTGTGTACGCATAATGTGATCGTCCAACAGAGTCTGTATGTCATCCATTGAAGCCAAAATATGTGTGTCAGAATCGCGATATTGTAAAATATCAAAGCACACATCCTTCCAATCGGCTGCCATGCCATCCAATACTTGATTTAAATCGTATTCTTTGCCAGCTGCTATGGAAATTTCTTCTAATTGTGGCAACATATTCATAATGCCACAATCTATTATATCCTTAAGTGAAGGAAACAATTCAGGATTGCATTCTGTGCCCAAATGTTGCGATATCAAATCCCAGTGGCGTTGTTCTAGCCCATGACGACATATGGCATCTAATACCGGCAAATACACACGGAACTTTTCAATTTTCAAACGCACTTGATCCGCTGCTCGCTTTGCCATGGGATTATTAGACAACTGACGCGAAAGTTTGTATATTATCTGCAGCAAAGAGAAAAAAGTGAAACTACAGCATTGCAAAGAAAGAAAAAATTAGCAAGAAACAAATTTTCTATCACTGTCATTAAAAGGTACACTTGTTATTTATTACTCGTGCTCTTACTCATATGTATGTCAGGGCAAAGTTACAGTTTGTATCGAAGCAAGGAAAACTATTTTTTATCACAAATAATAGCTAAATATTTTTAATTCGCCTTTTTTACTTCTTGCTTCTGAGTACTGAGTTGGCCATGTGTGTAAGAAAAGTCATTTTATGCTTTTTTTCTTCTTTAATTCTAATTTTTGTGCAACCTGGTTTGAATTTTTCCCCATGACTTGTTCGCTTACGTTGTTATTTTCATCAATTGCTTCCTACTTACCCGGTGCATATTCTCGATTTCCTCTGCTATAGCATCCGCATCTAAACACTGGAATCTTTCGTACATCCTGTAAAAACACATCAAGCATAAAATGGCATCAGTATCAACATTAAGTTGAAGCACAAAAATCAGACAACAACAAATAACAGCAAAAACAGAAACAGGTATACATATACATATGTATATACATATGTATGTATACACGCCTACACTCACTTATACAAGAAGTGACGAAAAAGAACATTTACATTATCATCATGCTACAGTGGAGCAGAAAAGAGGACGCGTAAACCTCAAAAAAATTTAACTCTCAATATTAAAAAAATTTGATGTGTATGACATCAACTAGTCATGTTGATGTCATACACTGCATCCAGAAGTAGCATATTAAATGCTTAGTGCCTATTCACATTATGCCTTTTTAGCCTGCCTTCTTTCGACAATTTTCTTTTAAACCCCCTACGAAAAGTCAAGCACATTTACATTAAGACTTTTTTCTTCATGACTTTTTGACGTTTGTATACACTCTTAGTGCTGAGAGTAGGAAAAAACAAAGAGAAATGTCAAAAATCCCCTCGAATTTTCATTTTGTGCCTTTTGTTTTACTCTGCATGCTTCTCAACACCTCTCACCAACGAACTGAAAAAGCCTGCCTACACATGCAAGCAGAAAAGGCACAGTGTAAATTGCGTCTTAGTTCCTCTTATACCAGTACGAGTTTTATAAACTGAAATTTTTATTCATCGTGTCCACTTTGCGTGTAGCCCTCAATTAGTTGGGAGAAAAAAAAATAAAGATTAATTCTCATGTATTTGCAGACAGATCAAAATCGGATAATGGTGCGGGTGAAGTAGTTTCTATCCCCCGTTCCGAGCAAAGTATTACGAGTAGTTTCAAGCTTACCATTGGTAAAGTGTATTTACACTTCAAAGCTTCGATTTATGGCCTAAAGTTTCTTTTATAGAATAAAAGATGAAGATATTGGAATACATAAAATGTACAGACAGTAAAGTAAAGGCGCTATCAAATCTCTTTTAGTTGTATATACATCATCTCTTCCCGCTGATGAATGCCAGATATTTCTCAATAAGATCTAGAGATATTCTAACCTAGAGTTAGTGTTAGTACCGCTACACGAAGGTGTACTCGGAAAGCGATATAACAAATGCGCTGGCCAAATATGGGCTAGAATATCAAACTGGATCATCGCTCAAATGAAGCAGAAGGAGAAAAAGGTCAAACGAGGTTATCTGCTCTATCTCAAAGTTAATTTGGCCACTATACAGTTCAAATTTGCGCCATAGAGGCACTAATAGGCCATTGCCACATACATAGTTATACATAGAGAAGAATATAATAGAATAGGGAAAAGATTTGGTCCAAGGACCGAAACTACGATACCTTGTGGAACTTTTGTGCCATCCAGCTTAAAATGAAATTCTGTTTGAATCTCCTTATGAAAGTCAGCATAGATGTTGGAGAAGCCCATCCACCTAATAGCATCTGTACACAGAAATTTAGAATGAAAAATACGCCTCATTACTTTTACATAAGACGATATACATGCTTAGAAATTAAATATCCCGAGTAATGACTTCTCTAGAAGTTATCGCAGAGTGGAGTCGGAGGAAATGGTTGAACACCGTACGTTCTTGCTTATTGCCATGTTTAACTTCCTCCACACATACATATATACGACCATTTCAACCAAATATTATAAATTTTGCTTACCTTCATAGAACATATAGTTATAGTATCTTGACATTAACAGTTGCACAGTGGGGCCAAGGGCCGAGCAATGCATATCTCCAAGACTACAATAGTGAGGGTAAATAAATTTTATATGGGTAGTTCTTTGAACAAACTGAATGTTCCAACAAAATTTTGGTCGTAATGTTGGGTGGGGGGGGGGGGGGTGGGGAGAGAAACGGGTACCCTTCACACAAATTAATTATTAATTAATTAATAAAAAAAATTTTATATAAGAAATGCCGAAATAGAAGCAAAATGAATATAAACGGTGACTAATGCATGACTAATCATGATATTTGTTAATTTTTAATGAAAGTATATAAAACAAAGGCGAAAACAAGTACGATCCCTCTCGATAAAAATCTAGAGAAGTTATCACCGACACCAAGGGCATTACATTTGGAAAAAAGTGCATCATGCCACACTCTATCAAACGCCTTGATATTTAGAGCTACCACCTTACTCTCGCCAAAATGGTGGATTAAATTACACCCTTTCTCCGAGAGGAGGTCAAGCAGGTCTCCCATAGGGCGGCCTCTACGAAATCCATACTGCCAGTTGGTGAGTAAGCTGTTGGACTCCAGATACCTTACAAGATGGAAATTCACCATACTTTCCATCACTTTGAAGCATATTGCGATTGAGCGATAATTTTCAGGGTCATTAGCCTCTCTTTTTTTAATGATTGGCGTAACATTAGCAACCTTCCAACACACTGGGAACTCACCAGCATGGTACAACGTGCTGATGAGGTTAGTTAATGGGTATGCTAGCGTTGGAAGAGCACTGCTTCAAGACCATAGCTGGAATGCCATCCTGCCTAGGAGACTTGTTTATGTTGAGTTCCAACAAAACTTTTTTTCATAGCCTGAGTTGGAAAGAATGTCTTAGGCATAGTAGTGGATGCTCTCTCTAGCATAGGTAGAGGCTGATTGCTTTCCGGCAAGTAGGAATTACTTGAAAATATTTCAGCTAGTAGCATTACTACCCTGTGGAGCAGCAAGAGATTCATCACGGAGACGTTGCTCGTAAAGATCTTTTTCACGCTTCAGTACTTTGGCACACGAAGATCTCGCCCTTTTGCGTATCAAATCAGTATCGGCGTTTTGATTATTTCGCCAAATGCTTCCTCTCTAGATCTGACTGCATTTTTGCATGTCTGATTTAACCACAGTTTCTCTCTGGAATTTGTTTTGATAGTATGAAAGCTTTCATTCTCATCAAAATTATACTTTCGACCATTTTGGCCATGGTATTTGCATCATTGTCGAGGAAAGATACATATCTTCCAATTAAAAAAATCGTTAAGCTCAGCCCAACGATCCTTTTCGTAGATGTATTTTATGGTAGAATTAGTAGATTCGTATCGTGAGTTGACGGAGCAGCTAAAAAAATCTGTAGCATAAATATAACATGTTGCTGTTTATTTAATATGTATCGTAAGTGTATGTGAGGTAGAAATCTACAGAAAATAGATTTCTACGTCAACTTCTCTCTTACATACATGCACACACATGTATAAAGCAAAGAGAAATACAACAACAGCTGACAAGTTTGGTGGAACTCTCACGTTTTTACTAACTAACATCCAGAATTAAACGATACCACCACTTCAAAAGTAACACGATACGAATCGACTAATGCTATGTTTAGACGATACCTGCTTCGTGCTCTATTCATGCTTCACACCCCAATCATGACCGAATCAACTTGCTTCGCCATACAAAATTATGAGAGCGAATCAAGTAGATTCAATACGAATCTACTTGCGAAGCACGTAAAATTGGTATCTTCTCTAACTTTTATCGCAGTAATCGCCACTTTATCTGAACTAGCTGTCAAAACAAAATAAGTATATGTGTATGTGTGTGTTTGTAAACAAATGAAAACAAGCCAAAAAACATAGATGTGAGTTTAATATAAATAAATTTAATTAAGTTATGAATAATATAAAAAGGAAAAATAAGAAGAAAATATAGGGATGCCTTCAAAAACAAGATTTCGCATGAGTGGAATTTATGTAAAGTATATATGCTTATGTGTATGCATGTATATACGTGCATATGATACGTATGTTTGTGTGAATATACATAAAAAAAATGCCACGCGAACAGTGATGCCAACTTTTTCAGAGCAAAAACCACTGTGTTCATAAAAAAGCACTAAATGAAATAAGTACTCGTATATATGTACATATGTATGTATGTACATAAATATATTTTTATTAATTTTTTTATATTTATCTATTTATTTGCAATACAGAGAAAGCCCATATGGCTAATTATAAATGTATTGAATTAGTAAAAATTTAAGTTAACTACAATTTTAAACTTACTACATTTCATAGGTTTTTGTAATAATTTCAATAATATCGAGCCATATTTCGATTTTGCTTATAAGTAGAATATGAGTAGGAAAATAATTGATGTTCATTTGGGAAGACACTCCAATTATGGTGTACTATTTTAACAAAAGATGATCAACGAGAATTATATTCCTCGTTTCAAGAAATGCAGTTTAATCTTTTTCCTCTGGCCATAAAACTGTTTTAATAAAACAATTAGATTTTTAGGTGTTTCGTCTGAATTAATTTTTACATGAACATGGTTCAGTATGTTACATTCTGAACAACATAAGCCTTTTCTTTTTAGACCGTATTTTATATGAATGAAACAATTTGATTTATAAAATCATTATTGTATTTCTAACTTACTTTTAAAATATTTATAAGCGCTAAAAGTCATTTCTACTACAACATTTGAACATGGTAATGTTAATAGTCTTAGAGAAAATATTGACAGTATTAGAAATGGATTATGATTAGTTGAATTTCTATAATTATAAATTTCAATCCAAAATTGATCAGTTTTGAGCAAATTTTTCCATTTATGTATCCTTAAATTTCTGATACTTCGTTCTATTTCTTCAATTTCACCATCCCAGCAAAAATTACCGCTTCCCAGAAGAGTTTTTGTAAGCCAGCTAGAAGCAAAGTTTCCAAAAAGCCGTTAATTTTTGCTTTACTAATTCGTTTTACAGAAGCAATAATATGTAGTTTTTGTGTATTCAGATGCAAAAGTTACTGGTGTACATTTTTTTACTTTTGTCCACTTTGTTAGAGAGCCTTACGTTAGTACTTTTCAGAAGCATTTTTGAAAGCTTTCGTTATCAAGAAAGCAATACATTGCTTCCCTCAGTGGTTAGTAATTAGATTATTGTAATTAAGTTATTTTATAACGTGTATGGTATCCTCTGTAATTGCTAGAAATATATTATTTTTTCTCACTATGAAAGATAAAGTTTTTCTTCCTTCATATTTCACCAAGCTGAATTAACATTCTGCAAAGGAAACTTTGCATGTCTAAAAGGGGTGAAAGCAGATAGTTTTTGAAAAGTGAAAATAAAGCCACCACACTTTAACAAATTAATATTTAGTAGATTTGCAAAACGCACTATCAAAGGTGAAAAGCGCCAATTTAGTGCCTTTTTTTAAGCAACAATTTGAAAAATTCCGCACTGTTATGAATTAAAAAACTCTAAATCTAGTACGAAAAGCACTAAATTGGCACGCTGCACACGAAGCACGAATGAGTAGTCTAAACAGCATGATTCATAAACATGATTCAGAGAGCGAAGCAGGTGATTCAACTCGTCGTCTAAACATAGCATAATTCTACCATTAGTCGTTTCATTGCTGCAGATGAAACGCTATTAAGGGTTGATAACGAAAAGGAAACCGAAACGGTACAGTGATTTGAATTACCGAGAGGTGCATCAACACTCACTTCATACTTATCAGGGTGTGAAGTGAGAAAAATGGTGAGTGCCCTTCAACACACGGAATGTGGGTTGGTTCATTCACAAGTTTTGCTAGGTGGTAATGCGTTCCAAAAAGCGCAACATATTTGACTTCCGTTGTTGTACGGCTCGAATGGTGAAGCCAGGTTGAATTGTGGACACTGAAATCACCAGCAATAACCATTTCACTATTCATACTCTCCAGGATCTTCGATATGGAGTCAGAAAGGGTATCGAAACCAGAAATGGTACTATTCCTTTCTGCGTTTGGACTTCTGAGCAAACCAATTGAATAAATATCTGAATTTTATGGTTTCGTGCTAAGATTTATTCCTTATTAATTTATTCAAAATAGGACTTAATTGCGCAAAGTTTTTAAATTCTTTCCGTTTTTTTTAAGTTTTTTTTTTATATTGTCAAATTTAAGAATTTCATGCACTTTAAGCAATTACTTTCAGTTTTTGCGGTGCTTGAATTTTTTTTGTTAAATTAGTCCATGAAATGACCTCCCTACTATTGCGTTTCGCATATGCCTTAGTAAGTTTTGTCATAAATTTTTAAGTGATTGATGCTTTGTACTTTCAATTATGTAGTTTATTCAGTGCATATTAATTGTATTGCAAACCAAATGACAATTATTCTCTACATTGTGACGCGACAGCAGTTCTAAATTTTGAATTATTCTTTTTAAAATTTCTACACTTGTTGAAACTTATAGCTCTACATATCGAGCCCTATTTTCGATTTAATCGTAATAAACAGGGACAGGGATTTCATGCAAATGCATGTTTTTTCCCTTAACCCTGATAATAGCAAGAATGAAATATCTTTACGAAACAATAAATTTGCGTAAAAATGGCATCGATTTGTTAGAGCATATTTTCCTGAAAATGCATATTTTTGCATAATTTGGTCATAAATGCATATTTTTGTCTCATATTTTGGTACAAACGCATGATTTTGTGTGATATTTTCTCAAAAATGCAAATTTCAAAAAATTATTTGTTGACAAATTATTAATGCAAAACTGTTTTCTAGACAATTTGTTCGCTTGAATTGTTGCAGAATTATAGAACGATTGTACAAGCACACGAACCTACCAATTTTAATGGAAATTGTAATTTTGATGATTTTAAGAGAAAATTGCCGAAAATAGTGAAACAATCGTTATATCATACATAATCTTGTGTAAAAATTTAATGTAAAAGGCTTGTTCACGCACCTTTTAAAAAAAATATTTTTTTATCTTTATTTAGTTGTATGTAAATTGAAAACTTTTCTTTAGAATAAAATTTTTTAAAATATGTGCATATTTTATTGTTTTAAGTGCATATTTTGAGTTTTTGATGTCATATTTTAGGTGCCGAAAGTTTTCTTTCGATATCACGAAACAGGCACTTGTTTTTTATCGCATAGGGCTCGATTTATTTCATGTTGCCCACTGTGCGGCGGCATTTTTTGCACTACAAGTTTTTGAAATGCAATGCAAAGTAACAGAAAAGTGAGTGCATTTAACAAGAAAAAGAGAAACTAAGGCAAAGTAAAAAGAAAGAACAGCAACAAGAAAAACCCAAATAGACAATATTGCAAATCATGCTCAATCTTGCCGCTGGCCCAACATACATACTTCTATTGCTATTTCAGTTGTAAAGAGGTCAATTGTATAAGCAGGATGACTATGAAGCTGGATGCAGTTAAAGTGGATTTAAAAATTTCTTTTTAACGTCATGCAGCAAAGAAATCAAATGTAAAAAGCTGTTTTGTCACACCACTTGATTTTCTGCAATTTAACCAATTTACAAGGATGTGTGTGTGTGTGTGTTTGTGTGTCTGTTAGAACTTTATTGGATACTCATAGCACACGGATCAAAAAAGTGGAACATAATATCTAAATACTCGTAACTATATACAATACATATACATATATTTTCATATGAATTTTTGGAGTATAATTCATCTTATATAAAAATTTCATATCAATATCTTATACTGCTACATACTGAGAGGAGGAATATTTTTTAATGTTTTCATTTAGTTGTATGTAAATTGAAAATTTCAAAGGCTTTTTTTGCAAAACTAGTTTTTTGAGTTGTGACTTTATTGAAGTAAATGAGCGATATGTATGTAAGTATATATTCCGAATTTCCTTACTTTTGACTTTTTAAATTTAAAACAAGTTGTTAAAAATTTTCACATCAAATAGGCTTTTCTTTGCTGCTATTATTTTCTTTCGGTTTTCTTTTGTTTTTTTGTTCTTTTCTTTTTACGTTTATGGAGCTTTTCATTTCAATCATTCTTGCAGATGAATAATGTTGAGTTTTCTTTTTATTTTATTTACTATTTTAGTATAAGTTTTCATTGAAGATAAAATGTTCTTCAATAGTACTTAAGTGGGAATAGATAAAAACAAGAAGCAGGAGGTAAATAAGGTTAATGTCTTTTTAAGATGCTAATAAATTTTTTCTTGTATTTTAGTGGCTGATTTTTATGTTTATTTCATTTAATTAAAGTAAGTTTCTTAAGATGGCATTTCGCAAAAAAAAAAAATAAGTATAAAACTTATAGATAGAATTCTATTGAAATAAAGTTAATTCATAGAAAATATTTTGTGCTTGCAATCTCGGCTAAGAAGCCAAGAAGTATTTGTTTAAATCATAATGCTTAGTAATCGTAATGATTACTAATTTGATTACTTTGGTTTTAAGGACGAAGTAATGATTAAATTACGATTATATTCAGTTTCGCACGATTACTAATTGATAACGATTTTTAATAACGGAAAAGTAATCTGAATTACTTAAAATTACTAAAAATAATCAAAAAGAATCAAAAGCATTCAAAAAATAATCCGATTACTTCTAAGGATTACTTTTGATTCTTTTTGATTATTTATTAAGAATCAAAAGTAATCTTAGTAACCGTAATCAATTATTTATCAGCAATTCTTTTGAAGGCAATTATATAATCATTACAATTCTTTTTAAAATGTAATCTAATTGATTACTAATACTAAGTTATTTATTTAACGGAATAATTTCTGATATACTGAGAAAAAAACCCTTATTAAACTGAATTGGTGTCAATTCCTACTCCAATCATCATCATAAGTGGCAGTTATAATAATTATATCATCGTCAGAAAAATTACCACTAGAAATAAATTTGATGAAGAAAATTTGACAATGTGATGTCAACTTGTCTTTAATCAAATAACTATTTCAATACCAGGTTGAGTAAAGATTTTTATTAATATCACAAACAATTTTAACTGATAGTAGGACATAAGCAAACGAGATATAATTTATGGTTTTGTATTGCAATACACAATATTGTTGACATGACATACTGGCTACCAGATAAAATATGTCAACGACAATGTTGGTGTTATTAAATCGTTTTATGTAACATTTCATTGCCTTTTTACATTAATTGGATTGCTCCACTGTAAATGATTATTTTAGATTTTTGTATCCTTGTAATCTTAAAAACCGTTTTCTATCATATGTTTTCCATTAACAGTGCTGCCAAGTGCTTATATTAATACTATCTGGTATCGCATAAAAATAAGAATTATTCGTATCCAAAGTAATATACACTGAGAGAGAAAATATTTATTCAGAAGAAGAATTATTAATGAAGTAGCACCATTAATAATTCTTCCTTGTGTGAATGAAATTTGTCATTAGCTTATTAAAAATTGCCATTATATTATTTCTATTTGCAAATAGGCTACAAAAAAACGTAGGAATAGATAATCCAGACAAAACACACATTGAATTTGATATAACCCAAATACAGTGTCTTTTTCTCATCACTTCAACTGATGTCGACTGTTTTTTTATTAATTACACTGTTAAATAAATTTGATGAAGTTTTCAATAAAATAATTTTGACGAAACTGGTTTCATTAATCCAACGAAGCGTAACGTTGCTTGAATTTTAATGAATTTTTCATTAGATTAATGTTGTAATTCATAGAATTTATGCCGAAAATTCTTTCAGTGTATTCGTCAAACTCATCGTACACTTCATCCATTTTATGGCGTACATAATCGTCCGTCAGAGTGGATAATTCGAAGAACAGATGTGTTTCAGATTTCCGTGAGCACCTGCCATTACGGCCTTATCTCACGGTGTCCTAGACACGGGTGTGGGTTAGACGCCAGACCAACGCCCCCATGCACCCTTTTAGGAATGCACCTATGTTCACTCCACAAAGGCACATAGGTTGCAATCCTTATATATAGTTATCCCTGTACTATATTTAATTACCTTGCTGAGGTAACTTGAGCTATCTAAACTCTGCTGCTATGTTCATGCCATAGCAGCTTCTGTTGATTGGCAACAGCACCTAGAATAGTGTCTGGCTGACCACGTCATACCAACCACTAGCACGCTAAGGTGTTTCATAGCAAAGTCCCCAAGAGAATTCCTCAACCATTGCCGGCACAGCTCAACCTGACGACCGCTACATGCACTCAAATCTTCAGAGCAACTCGACCGTCGGGCACCCGTGGCACCAGAAGTAGCCTCTGGTCAGACCTCGCAGTTCCACCATAAAGGCTTCACTACTACTATCTTTTGAACTCAGGGGCAGTTCTAGGTGATCATGCGCCTAACTGACATCAACAGGAATCTGTCTTCCTTTTATAAATATGTGCACATCCTTTGCTCTGTTGCCAGAGATCGGGTAGTAACACATAAGTTCTATGGGTAATGTACCAAAGGTACGTCAATGGAAAAAGCCACATTACCCCAGCTGGGACCCCGGGGTTGCCAAGCCCGTAGTCAATAGACTCCCCTGGAGGGAATTCGAAGAACAATAGATCGTTTTCGGACCATATTTACTGTTACTAATAATGTGCATTTCCATGAGACGCCGAACAGTGCGCATTAAAGAAGCTCTAGCCACTCTACAGGAAACATTGATGATTATCCTAGTCAATCAATTCGTCGCAGTTCTCAGCAAACTGGAGTTATGTCCTTCCACTTTATGTCAGATTTTACGAAAGGTTCTAGGCTTAAAAACTTACATGGTTCAACCTGTGCAGGATTTAAAGCCAAACGATAATCGTATGAGCCGCCAATTCCGCTAATGGGCTGAAGCACAAAATGATATTGATTTTGAATTTCCATTGAAAATTTTATTTTCCGATTAAGACCATTTCTGGTTGAATGGGTACGTAAATGAGCAGAACTCTCACATTTGGAGTGAGGAGAATACACAAGGTTTTTGTCGAAACACCATTCCATCTACAGAAAATTACTGTTTGGTGCGCTTTATAGGATGGCGGAGTCATTGACCCATATGTCTTCAAAATGGACGATGATGGTCAGAATGTTACTGTCAATGGTGAACGGTAAAGGAACATGATTCGAAAGTTTTCCCTACCTCAATTATGTGGAATTAATCTTGCTGATATGTAATTCCAACAGGATGGAGTCACATGCCACACAGCGGCGCTACAATTGATTTACTGAAAGAAAATTTTAATGAAGAAATTCATTCCACGTAATTGCCCAATTAATGGGCCACCAAGATCGTGTGATTAGACCCCATTGTATTATTTTCTTTGGGGCTATGTTAGAACACTTGCCTACGTCGATAAACCACAAACTTAATTGAAACCTGAAAATCAAAATTCGAAGAGTTATCGGCGAAATACGGCCGCAAATGCTGCGAAAAGTTGTTGAAAATTGGTGTTACGGATTGCGCCTTCTACGAGCCAGTCGTAGCGTCCACACAACAGAAATCATATTTAGGTCTAATTTCACCATGAAGTTGTTAAAGTTAAGTTAAATATCAATTCATATTTAAATATCGATTTTCATTAATTTTTGTATGGAAAAAGGACAGTTTAATATGAATTGATATTGAAATAAGTTGGTGAAATAGGCTTTTTAAGAAAATTTTTTTTATGAAAATTGGTTTTAAAAACCCTTTGTAAAGCCTTAATAAGTTTTGTAAATAAGGCTGTTAAAATTCTCTTCAAAACTTAATTAAATTTTTTCACTAGTTTTGTCCTTTGGAATACAATGTTGTCATTGTGTTGTAGTCCCTAACTTAAAAAACAAAATCAAATGTGGCAATAAATCATCTCCATCTTGCAGAAAAAATTGCCAATCAATATGAAATCCTATTTAACATAATATGTTTTCTTCCACTCACCATATTGCATGATTCTTTTCAAATTGATATGCCGTTTTCCATAGTTTCTCGATGGGCTCCATTTTTTCCACAATTTCCAATAATGTCTCAAACGCTGAGACGTCTATTTGCAATAATTGCTCTTCAATATTAATTGCTTTTGCCTCGCGACTCATATTCTAGAAGAAACAAAAGATGCAGCATAAACCCAATTGAATGGAATAAGACAACTTAATATAAATTATAATAAAATAAGAATAAATTGCAATAATAATAGATCTAATGGCATTGTGTTTTATATAGCTGTGTTGCATATACACACACAAACTTAGATAGTTTGACTTGCCTCAAGAACTTCAAATAATTCATCAACAGTTTCGACACGTTCTTTCAGTTCATCCAAAGTAAGAGCATCACGTGTTTCTTTAAAGCGAAAACCATCTATACGACGTTTTTCATATGAAATTAATTGCTCGAATTTAATACGTTTTTCACTGCATTGCAATAAATAAAATGGAAGGCGAATGAATAAAATTTAATTTTGGTGAAGGAAGAAAAAAAAAATACACACCTACACGTTGTAGTTAGTCAGCAGTTAAAAAAAGATGTTTAGTAAAACCGTTTACACTAGCTAAATATGTTTTATAAATTTTTGAAATAAATTTAAAGTAGAGAAAAATATAAAAACTATCAAATTACTGCATGCGATATCTAATGAAATTTCCATACAAGAACAATTAAAATTTGGTCAACACTTTTCGATATCGTATGCCGTAATTTTCTTTCAGGACTATAAAAAAATTGCTTTTAAATAATAAACCCAAACACTATATTTGAATAAGGATCTTATTTTTAGTACTTCTTTGAATAGTTTCAATACATGTGACCCGGTCTAAAAGGTGGCTTATGACTCAAAGAATTATTTTTCACTTTTTTTTTGGTTGGGATAGTTTTTGAGACACTCTTTGACATGGTGAAAAGCTGAAAGTCCTAACTTGCTTAGAAGTGTACTAAAAATGTAGAGAAAGAAGAGCACAAATGAAATGACATTAGAGGTATTCACGTCAAAATTTCCTAGAGTGGTAAAAGAGAAATTGGAAATAAATGAAATTTTAACAACAACAACCGTACACAGTTTTTTTCCCTCAAAACTTCACTAGTTTATAACGGAAAACACCAACAGAAACAGAACGAAGGAGAACAACTACCGAAAAACTGACGAAATGCATTGTTTATATTTAACAGCTGATTTCTCGAAATTTTGTTTTTGAGTCATAAGCCACCTTTTAATAGACCGGGTCACATATTTTAATGTCTATATATTTATGAATTTTTTCTTAGCATTATTCTTTCGACATTTTTCCTTGCGCTAGTGTAAACTCAGTGCAGTTAAAAATACATACTTTTAGTGCACAAAGTACACACTTCCTCTGCTCTACTGCCTACAGTTGCGTTACTTACCGCAAAGCGAATTCCAAATTATCACGAACAACATTTAAGCGAGCTGCACTTAAATCCAGCACTTCTTCCAACTCAGATGGTAAAATAAATGTACGTGTGTTTAAGTGTATGTCTTCATCTAAATAATATTTAGAAAAAAAATTAGAAAAAATATATTTAAAAAAATTTATGAAATAAAATGTTAAAATTGTGCATGAAGTTTGAAAAGGATGTTGAATTCTAAACTCTATTGAAAATCATAAAGCAAAAAAAAAAAAAATAATTGTATGGAAATAAAAGGATTTTCCCCAGATTACTGAAGAAGTTCATGATACTTTAAAATATGAAAGGTAAAATTAATGAATAAACCATAGGAAATGTACATAAAAGTAAAATTGAAGTTTGCTTTTATATTATTAATGATTTAAAATATGTAAGATATCAGCTGGAGCTGGCAAAAGTTGTCGTCCTTTTTGGACTTGTGTTTATGTTTTTTCATATACAAATTTATTTATTGTATCTTCAAAAATGAACTAACAATAAGTAATCAAATCTTAAATCTAAATATAATTATTAGGCCCGACCAATATCGGACATAAGCTTAGTGATAGTTATAAATAATACATAAGTAGTGATAATCAAAAAGAAGTATTTTTAAGCAGTCCCATCTGGAGTGTTGGGTATAAGAGCCCTTGTGTCCCTTTTTTTTAAGCGGATGTGTCCAGTAAAGCTCAAAATATTACGGGCAAGCGGATTAGGATGTGACTCGAGTTTAGTTAAATATTTGCCTGCGTATTTTGCAATTTCTTGTGTTTATGTAACCCAGAAAAAGAAATATTAGATTATTGGTAACAACACAAAGGAATTCACACCTTCATGCGCTCTTTTAAAGCACTTTTTACAGCAAACATTCTTAATTAATGTGCAGTTTGCACAAGTCAAGCAGGCGACTCGTTATAGAAAATAAATGATTGCTTTTCATATAAATTTTAAACTCAAGTCGACCGTGTGGGTTTTTGAAACAGGGGGTAAGTCTAATTTTTGAAAGCCCAATCTTCGAAGGAAATGCAATTTCGAACGCATAAGTAGAAGTTAGGTTAGCAGGCTGCTGGCAAGGAAAAGTGAAAAATTAGAGTCTAGCTCACTTGGATCCGTTACAATGATCCCTTTGTGCTGCCTGTAAGTAGAAAGGAAGACAGAGAGAGTGAGAGTGAGAGTGGGAGGAAAGATGGAAGAGCCTGAGGAGGGTATACGTAGAAAAGAAATATTTATTTTAGAGGAGGTGAGAGTCACTGTTCCACTGTTGCTAATATAAAGGCTCAAGTTTTTGAGCTCAATTTCTGATAGCTCGGATAGTCTGCCGAAGTATATTCTGCCAAAGAGCCAGTATACAGCGACCGAGATCTTCCAGAGCGAGACAAAAAACAGGAAATGCGGGATACTTTCCTCCTTTTCCTCATAATTGCAACTGTAGCAGTAGGCATTATACGGGAGACCCATACGTTTGGCATGGGTTCCGAAGGCACAGTGACTGGTCAACGTGGCCACGAGGTTCCTCAAGTTCTTCCTATTAAAGTTCATATGATTTTTCGTTCTATGGAAGTTTAGGCGAGGCCAGAAGGTGCTCGCTGTTGCGCAGGTGGGCTTATTGCACCATGTGATTTGAGCTTATTCAAGAAAGCTAACATCCAAGGCTACTACATTCTTGGACAAAAAGAAATGTGGTATATACACCTATAAGAGACTTACCCCCTTATTCTGAACTTTGTGACTAATAACAAAATTATAACAAATGACAATTTTTATATTTTAAACAATGTAAAAATTGTCATTTGTTATAATTTTTATTTTGTCACAGAGCTTAGAATACAGTAGTTAGGGGCAATTTCACCAACCTTATTTAAATATTAATTCATATTTAAATGTCGATTTTCATTAATTTTTGTATGAAAATATTACTTTTAAATATGAATTGATATTTAAATAAGTTGGTGAAATTGGCCCTTAATAGCATATTGGCTGTCAGTAATAATATGAATATCTCTGTTTGCCCAAGCGGAATATTGCGAACAAAAATCATCACAAGTTTGTAGCGCGTTTCGAAGCAGAATACCACAAAACCTCTTAGGGCCAAATGAGTGCTTTTTGTTAAGATCAATGGCCATGTATCCTGAGTGTCTGAAAGATGTCTCAGGAAAATAGGCGATAAGCCGCTGAAGCGTGGTTGCATAGTGGTATTGGACACGAAGATAGCAGCCCTATAACCAACCTAGGGGACGAGGGCTGGCAACCCAAGTCTCTCGAAACCCCAAAATTGTCAAATAATCGCTGTACAAATAACTAGCTTCTAAATGAAAAACCTAAATACTCCGTTGATAACCTTTACATATCGAACTAGGACTGCAGCTCTATGAAACAACGGCAGTTAAAGGAACATAATAAAGGTTGTTTTTCATAGAGTGCCACAAGCTTAAATCATAATAAAACAAGGAAATATATTGTTTTAATATCAATGAAACAGGATTTATTGGAAAGAAAATTTTATGAAAATAATGCTTAAATATACGCCACGGCTGGCGCGTAGAAGGCGCAATCTGGAACATCAATTTTTGCCCATAACTCTTCGAATGTTGATTTCCAGGTGTTGAATTGTTTATGGTTTATCGACGTAGACAACTGACTTAGCATAACTCCAAAAAAAAAAATGGTTCAATGGGGTTAAATCACACGATCTTGGTGGCCAATTAATTGGGCCATTACGTGAAATAAATTTTTTTCATTAAAAGTTTCTTTGAGTAAATCAATTGTAGAGCCCGCTGTGTGGCATGTGGCTCCATCCTGTTGGAACCACATATCAGCAAGATTAATGCCTCATAATTGAGGTAAGAAAAAATTTCGAATCATGTTCCTTTACCGTTCACCATTGACAGTAACATTCTGACCATCATCGGTTTTGGATACTTATGGGCCAATGACTCCGCCAGCCCATAAAGCGCGCCATACAGTAATTTTCTGTGGATGTAATGGTGTTTCGACAAAAGCTTGTGGATTCTTCTCACTCCAAATGTGAAAATTCTGCTTATTTACGTAGCAATTCCACTTCAGCGAAAAATAAAATTTTTAATGGAAATTCAAAATCAATATCATTCGCCGAATTGGCGGCACATTTGATGGTCGTTTGGCTGTAATTCCTGCACAAATTGAATCTTGAAAGCTTTTAAGCAAAGATCCTTTAGTAAAATCTTCCATAAAGTGGAAGGAATTAGCCCCAGTTGCTGAGAATTGCGAGGATTGATTAGGATCATCTGCAATGCTTTGCTGTACAGCGGCTATAGCTTCTTCAATGCACAGTGTTCGGCGTCTCACGAGATGCACATTATTAGTAACAGTATATATGGCTCGAAAACAATCTGTTGTTTTTCGAATTAGCCACTCTGAAAGACGATTATGTAAACCATAAAATGGAAGAAGTGCACGATGAGTTTGACGAATAGAACAATTATTTTGATTAAAACTTTCAACAATATGCACGTGTTGCTCTGGTGTAAGTCGATTCAGAAGGAAACTTCAAACCATCTAAACAAAAAGCTACTATCAGCTGTTAAATGGGTGCTGAAATAAGGCAGTTATGCTATTATAAAAAAACACGCTTCACATGGGCGCTATGCTGGGTTCGATGCAAATGGTCTTGCGTAAGTATATGTATGTATGTATGTATGTATGTATGTATGTATGTATGTATGCAAAATATTGCAGCCTTTCTTTGAAATCCAATTAAAAATACACACGCAATTCAAGCCATCGATATTCGACACTTACGCAAAACTACACTGAAAGAAATTTCGGCATAAATTCTATGAATTTCGACATTAATCTGATGAAAAATTCATTAAAATTCAACCAACGTTACGCTTTGGAGTAATGAAACCAGTTTCGTCAAAGTTATTGTATTGAAAACTTCATAAAATTTATTTAACAGTGTAATTAATGCAGTGCTATAACTTCATCGAAACAATAAAATAATTTCATGCAAATAATGAAATAACTTAAATATAAAGGGATTTCTTAATAATTAGAAAATATTGTTGTCATAAATCCAATAAAATATTCTTACGAAACCAGACTACCAACGAAGCAATTCCAATGAAATTCTTTGACAATATTCATAAAATTTTCATTGGATTTGTGAAATTATCATTAGATTTGTGAAAAAATTTTAATGAAATTGTTTCATTGGACTTATGAAGCAAAATTCTTTCGGTGTATCAAACACCGAATACGGCCATTGTATTTTTGTATACCGTTCGAACTTCAAAAGCAATACGATACATCAGTTAGTGTTTTGGAAATTTTTTACATACATACATCCATATGTACAATGTATGTACATATATACCATAAGTTTTTATTTTTTTATACTATTAGATTTTTTCTATATTTTAATTGAATCTTTAAAGGGCATTGACACCTGCACAAAATCCAGCAGATTTTAATTAAAATCTTTATCAAAATCTATACCGTTTGCACCATCTTTTTTTGAAATTTGTCCAGATTATCCATTACCTGAAAATTTTCCAAAACTACAACCAAATAACTGCAATGAAGCCAATTCACACACCACTTTAAGCAGACTAATTCGCTATTTTTTTTTTAATATGTTGTACAGGGTAGTAAAAAATTAATAAAACTATTAGATTTTTAATAGATTTCCTACAAATCTACTAACAAAATAGACTTTGTTTTGTATGGCAAATCTATTAAAAAGCAGCAAGATTTAGCTGGAAATCTGGTAAGTACTAGATTTCGATGTAATGCAAATGTTCTATTACACATTTTTAATTAGTCTTTAAATGGAATCTTTAAAATTATTTCAATTAAAATTTAATTGAATCTTTTAAAAGAGATCCATTAAATTTTTGGTTAATGTAATATTTTTTTAATTGAAAAAATCAAAAATTTTAATTAAAATTGATGAGTTAGCACTACACTTTTCGTGATTGTATATATGTATATATATTTGTTCCTGTTAACTCCTACAAGAAGCAAGGGGCAGTGATTGGTTGAAAACTAATTAATATTTTAATTGAATCTTTGTTTTTATTTTAATTGAATGTTGTTTTTGCTTTTACTCTGTGTGTTTTAAGAAATATTCTGTATGCTGGCGATACTGAGAATTAATTACTAACAATTACATTAAAAATGTAAATCTCTTTGAAACCACTTTCTACCATAATAGACTAAAATTTATTCACTTAATTCATATTTTAATGTGTATAAGTTGCAGGCGTGCACCTACGCACATAATAATTTATTTAATTGCTCAATAGTCGTACTTTCCCGACTGATGCCACCGCCAGCCGTGCCATGGCTATTGCTGTTGCTGTTGCTGTTGCTGTTGCCACGCATTGAAAAACAATTTAATTAGCTCTTTACTGTTTTCAACACTTGTATTTAATTTTCACTGAATTTCTAAAGTCTACTTAGTGAAAACATTGCTGTTTTTCTCCTTTTTTTGTTGAAATTTTCATTCTTATCCACTCTGCAAATCCGTGAGCACTTCAGTTTGTTTGTTTTTTTTTCACTCTATACATTTTGTTTTGTTTGTGTTTTTTCGCCTTTGTAAATGGAAAAGTTTGTTTTCTTTTTAATACTCATTATCCTGTTTTAATCCTTATTTTTCTTTGGTCTTCTTATCTTTAATATTTTACTTTTTTTTATAACATAAATACACAGAGATGTATGTATGTGTTGTATGTATATTTGTGTTTTTGTTTTAACAACCTTAAGTACTCCTACGTACTACTCGTACTTACTTGATAGTATTGTGTGTGTCAGCAGGAATACGACACGTTTTACTACAATTTTTATTTCATCTTTAATGGCAAATATTTTCTCATCTCGACATTCCAGCAAATAGTTTTGTAATGCAACAACTTCTGGCGTCTCTTCCGGACGTTCACCTGCCTTCATTGACATTTCTTCCAAAGCATCACATATACTACTTGTTACGTTTGTTAGTTGTTGGGGGGTTTTTTTGTTGTTGTTGTCAATGTATAAGGATTTATTTGAAATAAAACGGATGTAGTGGCCGTAAGCAGCACGAGTGTTAAGAGTGAGCGAGAGAGAGAGAGAGAGAGCGAGGGAGACAGACAAAGTTTTAATTTGTTAATATTTACAACTAGGAAAAAAAAGTGTAAATGTATAGGAGAGCAGGAAATAAAAACAAACACAAAATAGTGTCTACATAATTAACAGGAAAGGAAATAAAAATAAAATAAACGAACAAAAAAAAAATTAAATGAAATAAAATAAAAAAATAAAAGTTTTTATAAAAAAATGTGTTAAAAATGTTTATCTTACACAAGTGGTCGTTATATAATGTTGCATATTTGTCTACGAAATGTATCTGTACAACTATACATACCTACACTCAAAAAAAAAAATTAAGCAGAAACAATTTGACCTTAAAACCAAACGTTTATCCATTTCAGACCTAGCTTAATCGATTGATTGATTGATTGACCTCAAACTACTTTAAAAAACTATTTGGTGTCTATTAACCGGCAAGCAGTGATTGTGAGGTCTTGTTTTTTTCGCAAAAAATATGACAAACAAGACCAAAACAGCATAAAATAAAAAAATACAGCTTCATTTTGTTTGTCTCCTTCAAGGAGTGTAGACCTACCTCCACAATAAGATATAAGCTCTCAAAATTACTGGTGGTAACAGCAAAATGAGATTTTGCAACAATTCAGTGCATTACTGGTGATATTGTGCATAATAACAAGTAGCCAGCGTTCAAGGAGTTTCGGATAGCACAATTGTGTTGATCAGGCACAAGATGACATTTTGTTTTATGCTCTCTGATGTTTCGCTGCTGACGTAACCGGGATCCTTTTAAATGAAAATGCACAAGAAGAAAGTAATGGAAGCATTGAAAATATTCACATGTGACTCTACCAATATCAAGAGGGTGGCGTTGGCTGAAGTAGTTAGCACGTTGACTACAAAACCGAAGGTCCTGGGTTCAATCCCTGTATCCGACAGTCATTAAATAACAACACCATGCATTTTTCTGATGTGCATTAGTGTCGCCCTGTGTCAGTTGTTGTAGGAAAGTTCAAGTGATGAAGTCATAGTCACTGGTCACTGAACTAGACCGACTTCAGCAGATACTAATCCTAATGTAACATCAGAGCGCCCTCCTTCGTTGTGTAGCAAAATCATTGGCGAATTAAAATAATCAATAAAATGGCTACAAGACACAGCTTCAAAAGATTAATACGACCCATTTAACATCAGAGAGGTGCTGCAACACTGCATTATTAAAAACGTGCGAAATAGCAGAGTTGTAAAAGAATGAAGCTTTCTTCGATATCTTCCTTCACCACCTGTCTTCTCTCTCACTATCCCTTTCCTAAAAGAAGGTAACACCTAGTAATAGTAGTAGGCATTAATTGCCTGAGTGTTACTTCTCTTAAAAAAAAAAAAAAAAAAAAAAAAAAATATCAACTCCACAGATATATGACAGAGTGTTTCATTCCCGAGTATTGAGCTTCTGACATCAGCGGGTTATCGACAAGAAATCATTAACAAACCTCTTCTAGAATATCTAAATAAATATTTTCTAAAATCCCATTATTTAGACGTTACTAAGTATACTTAAATATGTATAATAAGTAGGGTGGTCAGGAAGTGAGTTACATATATAGCTTCGGGCATTAAACGTTTCTACGGATGCGCGATCATAGTGCGGTGGCTTGTTCACGCGGCGATCAAGATGTATTGGTCCAGCAAAATTTAGAGTTTCCACTTTAATTAACTCCATGTACAGTGATAAGTTGCTGGAACTTCGACCAAACATGCACTTTTCAGACTATTCCGAACCATACTCACCAAATAAACGATGTATAGAGAGTTCAATTAGTCATCAAAATAGTTAGAAAATGGTGAAACGAATTGTCAACTGAGATCACAAATTATTCAATTGATGAACAAATGATTCATTCCCTTTAATGGGAGGTGTACTGCACGACAAGCCATGAAGAGTTAGTTAGATTGCAAATCTGGTATGAGCAACTTTTGATGGTATCAGTAGTTGACTTTGAAGTTTTTCTGGGAGCTGGAACATTTAAAAATTATGTATCAAAGGGCAGGCATGTATATTTCGATAGATTTTTTACAGTAATTCCACTAGTTACACCATACGTGTTATCTAGCAATAGCCAAAATAATGGCCAACAGAAAGAGTTAAATTTAATTTAGACAAAAATATGGACCGAAATGATATTAGCGAATTTGCAAATGAACACTTAGTTGTTTATAGCTGGAAGGACGAAATTTTCTAAGCATTTACATAACATAATGCAACTGACAATCACCATTTGAGCTGACGACCCACCAAGAGTATGTCGCAATAGTTGCGGCTGTCAGTCCAGGGGATGATGCCAAATATATAAAGTAACACTTTGCTTAACAGAAAACAGAGACTGCTTCGAGAAATATCGTTCAAAACTTTAAATTATCTAATAAATTATGTCTACATTTTCATTGATTTCAAACTGTATTAAATTGTTTGTTTGTTTGTTTTTTAACTAATCATTTTTATAACATATTTTCATTATGTTTATTTCATATATTTTATGCAATGTTCTAAATACTTTTGAGGTCAAAATATCACATTAGATAATAAAACGAATCATATATTTTTAATATAATTCAGAACATTTTTTACATATTATGACCGAGATGACAGAATTGTGCGATGTCCTTTTCACAAAAAAGGACCTTGAAAAAAACGCTTCTGTAGGCAAACTTTAGCCTAAAAATTAAAGAATTATTTTGATACTGATGCTTCAAAGAAATTTATACACAAAATGTTTCAGGTCTGAAAGCTTATATCTATGAGACATTGAAGATGAAAATCTTGATGTATGTATCTGTAATAGATTTAACAATACATATACAAGTTAGCTTTAATGCATTACAAAACCGCCCAGATTTCTAACGTCATCGTCTTACACAAACAGGCTGTAAGTTTGTTTCATTTAAAATAAAACTAATGGCCTGTTTCACAATAACGAAACGAAACTTTCGACTGAAAATTTATATTGAAAACAAAAACAAAATTTCATATTTTATTGTTGTTTTCATTATAAATTTTCAGTCGAAAGTTTCGTTTCGTTATTGTGAAACAGCCCATAACATCCCAGCAGAAAATTTCAAAAAAGGTAATCGAGTTTGGAATTAAGCATTTTTGGTGGAAGCTGTTCCTTACTGGATTACCAACTTAATGATTTTAACAAGGCGTGAGACTAAAATAATCGATTCTTGAGAAGTACTTACTTTTTTTATTTGGGATCTTGTTCACGTAATCTATTTAATCTAAAAAAATTATTCTCCTCATTTAGCAACTTGTACATAATTTTTTTAAATTTTAGGTAATGTGATTTGTAAGCGAGTAGTGAAATTTGGTAATCAGAAAAGTAAGTCATTATATGGCAAGTAGTTCTCATGGTAATGTGAAATTTTTTGCTGGGATATTTGTTTTAAAACTGTTTTGCGTTATAAAAATAACAAGAAATATTATTAATATAAAAATTACTTGTTTTAAGAATGATTTTTTTTGGTTCAGTGTATAATATACGCCTGTTTGTATCTCTATGCAACTCAGTATGTCAAAATGCTTGTTTGCATAGCTTGACTCGCTTTTGTTAAAGTAAATATTTGTTAAATTCTTAAAGACCGTACGTCTGTGAAGTGCAAAAAAGCACATAAAATATTTTATGTTAAATGCATTTAATAACACAATTGTAACACACATGCTTTTAAGAGGTCAGTGCATAAGAGCATAAGCTGGAACTGTGTGGAAATTCATATGTATGTAGAGTTGCCTTTTAACGAGACTGAGAAACTTTATTAAATCAACATTATTCAAGTTAATAGACATGTCAGCCAGTTAACGTTGCAACGGCAGGTTAATGTTAATTAAGGATAAAGGAAAATGTGTGTATTTGTGTGTGTGTGAGTTTTTTTAAGGAAATCCTTGCTTCCATCCTTAATGTATATTAACACTTACTTCATTCAGCAGGTAGAAAGTAAGTTTCGAATGAAATGGAAATTTGATAGATAAACAGGAGTGTATAAAAATTTTGTTTGCATTAGCTTTGATGCCTTAAGAGGTATGAAATGGCAAGATCCTGTCTTGTTTTGAACCAGGGACTGACAGACTTAATGCGTGGATACAAGTTACATGTTAGCAAGGTAAAGTTAGAGTTTACAAATTGGAAAATAAGAAATATAAACCGGAAGTGTTAATTTTTGATCTGCGTACCCTCCGATTGTTTATCTGCTATTGTTGATCCGATTGTTGATCTGCGTACCCTCCGATAGCTCATCTATATCAGATCCATGTTAATGTTACTTAGTGATAATAACTTCTTTACTAGCCGTAAATATACAAAATGCTAGCCTATCGTCAGTTTCCTTTAGTCTTAAAGACTGTATTATGATCTTGTAAACTATCATTTAAAGTACAATACCAAAAACTTGGCACTTGTCTACATATTATCGAAAATAACTGACTACTACTGACAGACTCGTACTATTTTCTGGAACTCAGGAACCTTTTTATAGCATGAAATGTTTTTCGAGTTCGAGAAGACAAGTTCAAATTTTTTGGGGTTCTCCATGCTTGCTAAACCTAAAAAAGTATTTAAAAACTGTCACCCTGGAGAGTGCGTGAGTGAAAAAATATTTCTTAAGAATAACAAGGAAAACAACTTTTGTTTAATCTTAATTATTATTCGAACTTTGGCTTTGTAAGCCAAATTACACGTGATAATTATTAATGAACAAACAACACCAAAGTTTGTTGTAAATATTCTGACTAACAACACATAGCTGAACGGAACAACTTGCCGTAACTTTTGTTTAGTTTTTCCATAATTTTGATTTGCTGTCACTTTATCAAGTGTATTTTGTGTGATTTGAAATGACGATTGAGTGAAGTAAAAATTTTCATAATAACCCCTACTCTGAAAAAATTTTTCCCCCAAAATATTTCCCCTGTTCGATAAATTGCAAACGAAAATAATTTTTCTTGTGAAATATTTCCCTTCATCGTGGTTGTCTTCACTTTATTTATGCACTTTTGAAATTTTCCTTCCAATTAAATATTATCTATGTTATATAAATTAATCCGTTTTTTGTCACGGCATCACGCATGAGTGAAATAATTTGGAACCTAAAATTTGTTTATTTCTTATTATCAAATTTAAATTTGTTTCATTTTAAATAAATTTTTAATCTTTTTTTAATATATAAACTGTTTTTACATTCACTGAGAACTGACAGCTGGAAAACTTGTTCACGAGAGATTCACCATAGTAGTTTTCCCTTCTAGGAGAATGAAAATTTCCTGGCAACAAAAAATGCACTTGTTTGGCACGATAAGGGTGAATAAAAGTTAAAGCTTTTGAAATTAAAAAAAAATATGGAAAATTAGGTCACGCGTGAGCGGACGTGAGCGTTAGTGGAATTTTTTTCGTTAGAATAAGTAGTCAAAAATTTAATGAGTCTATTTATGATTGAAATCTTAGTCATAATAGACAGATAGTACATTATGCGAAATAAATGCTCGGGAAAACCGATATTTTTCCGATAGCTGGGCAGTACTTCTTGCGCTAAGATCAATTGAAACCTTCTCAATTTTCTTAAATCAATGTGAGGACGAGCTATTCATACTTTTTCGTGAGACCAACATTACTCTTATCCAGATTCCTCTTCGTAGTAATAACAATGAGCCGGCGGACGGACTAACCAGACTTTGATTTGCTTTGAACGCCTATAATGCATTATTAGGCGCCGCACAGAGGACAGTTTGAGCCAAAAAGCTAGACATTACTTTTTTTTAGTTTATATTGCTTGTGAAAAGTTAGTGAGTAACTATAGATCAAGAAAATTTTGTTACAAATATGTCTTATAGTCATTAATTGCTATAACTTGAAATTAAGAAAAATCGGACCAAGGGGGAAAAAGTACCCCACAGAGGAACTAATCATGCCCTCTGAAAAATTGTATTTTTTCTTAACTTTACCCATACTTTTGTTTAGCAAATGCAACTTTTAAGGTCGGCAAAAGTTCAAAACTCTTACCTTGAACCCAGATTTCTTCAAATTCATTTTTGCCTTTTTGGTTCAAATACTTCTCTATGCGCCATACTTCTCTATGTTGCCTTTGGCAACATAAAAAAAAATGTCCTCAAACACTATCTTCGAAAAGCAGAAAATAGATGGAAAGGGCAGAGTAAATACAGGTTCGGAGAGAATATATGTACATATGTATGTCCAAAATTCCCCCATAGACACTCAAAATATATATTAAGGAAAACTAAGAATTACAGCTCTTGGTTGGTTGCGGTATTGACGGGCTACTGGGCGTTTGAAAGACATGCTACTAGAAGAGATTTTTTTGTTATAAAAGAGAAGTAACACTCAGGCAATAAATACTTACTACTATTACTAGGTGTTACCTTCTTTTGGAAAGGGGTAGTGATAGAGAAGACAGGTGATGAAGAAAAAGATGGATGGAAGCTACATTCTTTTACAACTCTGCTTTTTGCACTTTTTTAATATTGCAGTGTTGCAGCGCCTCTGGTGTTAATGAGACGTATTAAATTGTTCAAGCTGTGCTTAGTAGCCATTTTATTGGTTAGTTTACTTCACCGATGATTTTTGTCACACAATACCGATGAAGGAGGGTGCTCTGATGTTACCTTAGAATTAGTACCCGCTGAAGCCGGTGTAGCTCAATGACCAAAGTCTACACTTTTTCCTACAACCAGTGATATGAAGGTCAACATGCCAACTTCTACAGTCAACGCCTAGGCTAGATCTTCCCTATAGTACATTCTGTCGCAGCTGTCAATAGGACAAATAAGAGACAGTTTCTGAGCTGCTCTGCGGCTGCCAGGAATTGCACACTACGTGATAAAAATTTGTAGAAACACGCATACTAGACGACCTATCGGAGCTGTCAGAGATTGGTATAAGGGACGACAAGCCGTACTTTAATGAAACAAGGTGGATTTGATACGACTAATCACTGTATCTAGCCTTAGATACAGACCTTTTTATAGGTTACGAATAGGAGAGTTACAGTGTTATCTATGAAAATGTCATCTTAAGATTCTACATGATTGCTTGCAGCTATCAAACAGCTTCATAAACCAAACCAAAACAGCCAAGCGCAAAACTTTTGGAAATTGCGAAAATTAAAAAAATTTTTATATATTAAATATTTGCTAGAATTTTGGGGTTAAGAAAAAGGAAACAGATGATTATGCTAAATGATACGCTATCAGTGAGCTGAAGGTTGTATTTTTTTCGTTACTAATTTATAACTTTCTTGTTCGTGTAGTTGAGTAAAAGCATTGTATTAAAAATAAATTAAATAAGCTTCCTTGCATATGCTAAGAACAAAAGCTTGAAATGCAAATGAGAGCGCGAAATGTGGCCAACGACCCGATCTCCCATTTATATATTTCAGTGAAAACTTTTCTGCTTTCTTCTTATTTTACTTACGCACGATTTTCATTGAGATTTACAGCCATATAAAAGTCAATGATAAAATCATAAATATTCTGCACCAACACTGCCAGCGATTGCTTAACATGACGATTATCCAACATGAACAGATTCAATGGTATAAAATCACGTAAAATATATGTTTCCTCAATAATAGAGCGAAGTTTTTTCATCACATTCTCCATTGACTGCAACGAAAAGTAAAAAGACAAAAACTCTAAATTTATTATTATTGAAACCTTTAAAATATATAGAATGTTTTGTGTGTGTGTGTGTGTGTGTGTGGTTGAGGCTGTAGCTGTGACTGCAGGCAGAACCACAGCCTGGCGAACCGACAGCCAGAAGGACATTCAGGCAAACACACAGTTAGAAAAATTTATAATAATAAAATAAATAAATTTATGCTGCACAATAATACGAGAATCGAAGTACGGCGAATTGAAGTGAAACATTAGGCCTGTTCATTTACTTTCCCAGCAGAAACTAGCAGCGAGAGAGTAAGGCTGGCATTCACAAAATTACTCTTCTAAATATAATAAAAAAAATTAAAAATTTTAAAAACCCTCAATATATCTAGAAAATATGTGACATCATCTAAGCAGCTGGACCGATTTTCTTCAAAAATAGTTAAGCACGATCTCAATCAAGTCACCTTTCAAACAGAGAAAACAAAATCAAAATCGGTCCAGCCAATTGGGCTGTACATGGACACGGACAGACACACAGATACACAGATACACAGATACACAGATACACAGACACACACTACAAACTTATAACGCCCCTTTTTTTTGGGCGGGGGTTAAAAAAGGAAATGAACGCCTTATGCTAGGAACACAACTGTGACGAACGGCGAATTTCGTGCTCGTCGACGAATTCGTCGATAAGAGTTCGCTGCGTAAATTCGTCGTGTGAAGCACAACAACGACGAATTTACTCGGTGAATTCCTCTCTTATATTTGATAAAGTTGGTTGTTGTGTGTACAAAGTCAGAGAGAGTGAGTGAAAGAAATTTGTTTTTTCGTCGTTTGTCGGCGGAACACAGTTGGGACGAACGACGAATTTCGTTCACGTTGACGAATTCGTCGATAAGAGTTCGCTGAGTAAATTCGTCGTATGAAGCACAATAACGACGAATTTACTCACCGAAATCTGCTGTCATAATTGATAAAGTTGGTTATTGTGTATGCAAAGAGAGAGAGAGAGAGAAAATTGTTTTTTCGTCGTTCGTCGGCGTACAAAATAGAAATAAACCTATCTCAGAGTTCGTCACACACGACGAATTTCGTTCTACGGTGCTGTTGTGTTCATTTTCATATGCGCAAATGTGTTTTATTTTTTATGACGAAAGTTCGCACCGAAAAATTCGTCGTTCGTCCCAGTTGTGTTCCTAGCATAACTTGTAAAAACTTGCAAGAAAATATTATTGATATCAGAACCATGGATGGAGATCATGATACTATTGTACTTTTTCTGATGTATTTTGTTTAATAATATTTTAAATTGTAATTTTCTTTAGAAATTGACATTTAATATGAAATTCTTTACACAGTTTCAGGTATTTTTACTATTTTTATGCACTTTTCATAGTTTTTTTAATTTTATTCATTAACAAATACAAAAATGCCACTTTCCACCTCTGATCATATATATCTGAAAGAACGAAAATTATTTGCCATTAAAATTGAATTTATGTGGCTTAATGAAAGAAAAATAATAAATTAAGAAAACATGATATATTTTTACATAAGTATACATGTTTTTTTTTAAACAAAGAAATGCACATTTTCCAGTTTTCCGATTTCAGATATTTTTTAAATTATTAATTTGACAACAAAATAATTCTTGCAATTAAAAATTTTAACAGTAATCATTTATAAGAATTTTTTGTCTCTCTTTTGAACACTTTCCAGTAACAATTGTTAAAAATTCGCAACAATTTTTAGTAAATGAACACACCTATTATTTTTAAGTAACAAGTTAAGATTTTCTTCTGCTTTTGTCTTTTTGCCTAAGTAAAAGTTCTTGTTGCTCTAAGTGGCATAAAGGAAACTTGTCTGTAAAAGGAAAAAAAAATAAAATAAAAAATATAATATTTAATGAAACTCAATATTGCAATTTAAAATTTTGTATTCACTCGGCCTGATAATTATTGCCCTGATGAAGAAATTGGAGTTCTTGATAATTGCGCGTTGGCTGCCTTTCAAACTCTCTGTAAATAAAATGTATTTTACTGAAGTATTTAATTTATGTTAAGAGTTGACGACGTTGATTTATTAATTTATTTTTAAGTTGCTTTCCGTTAAATAATTTTCATATTATTATGAATTTAATAATTTCGCATCCGCGTTTTGAGTAATTTTTGATTTATAATTAAATTCAATGTTAATTCTACGCATCATTGAACATAACGAAATTGAAATTAAATAATTAAACATATTTTATGCTTCAGGATCTATGCGCTTGTAGCAGGGCATTTTGCAATTTATAAAATATAATATGCAACGCAAACACACGTACATACATATGTATGTATGTATAAGGAAATATTAAAAACAAATGTTGTTTATGAGTTGTATGCGTTGACGCTACTTCCGACAGTAGAAACTTGAGAGTAATAAAATGAAATAAATAATATAAAAGATGGGGTATGGTAGAGTTCAACAATAGCCTGAGTTACTGAGTAAAAAAATATTTATTTTTGTACA
This sequence comes from Tachina lurida, assembly GCA_944452675.1. Taxonomy (NCBI): domain Eukaryota; kingdom Metazoa; phylum Arthropoda; class Insecta; order Diptera; family Tachinidae; genus Tachina; species Tachina lurida. Next base: position 129,886,182 of record OX101754.1, read on the forward strand.
ATTGGTTTTGTTGCGAAAATTTAAAATTAAAGAAGCTTTAAATTATAAATCGGTTTTTGCTTAGGTCGACATAACCAGATTTTGACTTAATGGTACCTCCGTAATCTGCATATCCGAAAGTACTCCTGGCCCAAATCTCAGTTAATTTGTTTGATTTTTCAAGAAGTTATAGCACAATGAGTTGCGGCTTATCTTTTTTAGACGTCTAATTTCATTTGATATAATAGCTTAATTTAGGCTATACTTTGGTAAAGTTCAACTTGAATGTATTAGTTACAGTGTGTAGAACGATGTTTACCTGGATAATTTCCCAATTTAACTGCAAAAGAAATAAATATCTGAAAATCGACTTGAAGGCCTTAAAGTACTCTCCTGCAAAACAGTATGATATGACTTAAGCATTTTTTCCTTATTGGGACAGAATTATATACACATACATTTATTAGAAAATTTTTGGTTATCTTAAATATTATTTAAAAAAATATAGGATTCAAATGCTATTTTATATATAAATATGTAGTATGTTATGTGCGTGAACATAAATTCGAATTTAACTAGCAGAGACAGCAACCACAATTTCTAACATAGCATTTTAAGCATAACATAACAGAAAACTGTTAGCTATTTGACAGTAGTGGCTAAAGGGTTTAGGATTCCAAATCCTTGGAACTGCAACAATTAAAATAAAAATTATTATTTGAAAAAATTGCTCTGAACTGTATTTTATGAAATGGTCCAAATATTTCTGGTAGAGCCAATAAAGCATATTTCAGATAACGTAATGTCCTTGTAATATTTGCCTGCTGTGGATCCATAGATGCGAACCTTATTATTTGATGTTGTGCAATAGAGGTTTTAAATATGCATTTATACCTTCTCTTATTTCAAGTTTATTGGTTAATAGCGTTCATTCCACTGTAAATTAAATTTAACACAAATTACCACTCCCACTGATTTTCTCTCACAAACAGTTTTTTGCTTATTAGACACATTTCAATTTGTTCACTTCAAAATCATGTGGCAAGTAACGAACTTATATGATATCCTGCTGAGTGTGGCTTAAGCTGCAAGTCACTGAAGTCAGTTTCACAAAAAAAGTAAAAATTAAATAAATGTACTTTCATTGCTGTTGTGTTAATTTTAAATAAATTAGTTGATGCTATAATATTTTGTTACTAAAGTAATAATGTATTATTTTTCTTTGTAATATTTTAAATATACCAATATGTTTTACTAAAAGATCATTTATTTACAAGAGCAGAAAAATGTCAATGAGCTCAACAGAAAACAGAGCTTGCCGCTTAATTTATTTTCCAAAAATTCACTGTTTCTGATACAATTATCCTTGTAGATTATTTACAAACGCACTTGCATGATTTTTCAATTAAATAAGTGGGTAGATCACTTTACCGGTGATCAACTAAGGGGAAAGTACTGTAGTTGATAAAATGGAAATAATCAGCCTAACAGTAAAACGGAAAAATAGAAAATGAATAGTTATACTTACATATGAATTTACCAATCGTAAATCAATGATTGTATATACAATGCAATCATTTCATCTATTAAATTTTATTAAAAATTCATGTTAAATGGCTGATGTTAACAAGCAATCTATACAATACAATTTATAATACAGTCTTTCACACTGAGAGCACAGCTATAATAGAAGGCTGTAAATATTTAAAAGATATTGATAACGCACTACATATTCCGTATCTTTACGGATAGAAGGAAAGTTATCGAAGCCTTAAAAAATAAATTAAGATCAATCCCGATGCATTCTTTAAAGCAAAAATTATATAAACTTTTACAGGTATTGTAGAGAAATCGAGATATGGACTCCAGGATTTCAGGGTGTCTCTGCAAACGATGAGGTGGATAGGCTTGCAAAGATGGTATCATTGCTGAATAACACACATCAAAATAGGCCAAACTTTTTCAAGAATTTAAATATGAATTGAAACAATGGGCTATAGAACAACACACCAGAGATTGGCAGAACTCTGCACTGAACCTCTCTGGGGAAACCAAATAGACGATAGAGATTCTAAGTTTAAAAAATCAAACATTTCGAAACTTGGTTAGCATAATAACAGGACATATGGAGTTGAAAAGTCACCTGGCTCGCATGGGTGCTGTTGACGATACAACATGTAAAGCTTGCCAGCATTCAGTCAAATTAGAAGACAAATCTTTCCTCTGGAAAATATACCAGATATAGAAAATCTTAGGATTTCAGAATGGAAGCACCTGAGAAAGTATATTTAGAAGAATTAAAGAAACACTAAATAAATTTGAAACTTTTTTTCCTTCAACCGATAGCAAATATCGTTAAAATATGTTAATAGATAGCAAAGTCGATAAATTTTCGTATCGATACTATACGATTATCGTAATAAAAGTTAGTGAATCTAGGTGCAAGTACAGGTATATTTACAGGTACAGGTACAGGTACAGGTACAGGCACAGGTACATGTACAGGTACATGTACAGGTACATGTACAGGTACAGGTACAGGTACAGGTACAGGTACAGGTACAGGTGCAGGTACAGGTACAGGTACAGGTACAGGTACAGGTACAGGTACAGGTACAGGTATAGGTATAGGTACAGGTACAGGTACAGGTACAGGTACAGGTACAGGTACATGTACAGGTACAGGTACAGGTACAGGTGCAGGTACAGGTACAGGTACGGGTACAGGTACAGGTACAGGTACAGGTACAGGTACAGGTACAGGTACAGGTACATGTACAGGTACAGGTACAGGTACAGGTCAGGTACTGATTATAGTCCATTCTAGTATTGCCAACTTTTCAGCTGTTATTTAAACGAAAAATTACTTTTTTTTGTTCTATTATGAATATATCGTTAGCTGAAATGTAAAATCAGTACCTGGACTCTGTAACTTTTTGGCAACCAAAAATCGTAATATTTATCGATATATTTATTAGTTTGCCTTACTGATAATGTGATTCTGTAGTTTGCTTTTAACGATTGTATACATCTGTGTTTTACTTATTATTTAATTGCATGTCATGTTGCATCTATGCATAGTCCTATTTTACACTCGCCAAGTCTTATTGCTAAGCTGATTAGTTTCTTAGGGGAGAGAGACGAGGGGAAAAGAAAAATGTATGTTCCCCCATCTCTCTCTCCGACAAACTAATCAGCTTAGCAATAAGACTTGCTTAGTGTAAATTAGGACATACCAAATGTCAAAATAACTGAAAAGCGCAAAGAAGAAACAAAGAAAAACTAAACGAATTTGAGCTTTTGATTTCACTTTTTTTATTTCAAACAAATATCGTTAATATATGATACGGGATGGTAAAATCGATAAATTTTCGTTAAGTCTATTTTAGCGATACGATTATCGTAACAAAAGTTACTGAATCCAGATACAGGTAACTAAACTTTTTTAAATTTTTTATAGGAGAGAAAAAACTGAACTTAAATAAGTGACTGAACTAAAGTATACTTATTTTCACTTTCAATACAGCTGATTGCTATGAAAAAAAGTTTGAAAAAATCTAGAGAAATGTGTGTTTCAATGTAATACATAAAAATTAATTTAAAATGAGATTGTGAATTTTTAGCTGGATACTTGGTTTTGCATCTCAGCTGACGTTGTGGTTATTTTCAAAAATATTTTTGATTATATTATAAAAATATTTTAATAATTTTATCCAACATGACTTTAATTCAGTCAGGATAATAAATAGTTTAAGGAGCTATTGTTTTAAGTTTTTAAAATAAAACAATTAAAAAATCCAACTTACCTTCAAATCCGGTAAAATGTGTTGGGTGAAAATCTTCTCCACTATGGGTTGTATTTTATCCGCTAATAACGGATAATAATATTTGTAAATGGGATATAAGTAAACAATTGGTCCACGCCAGTTTTTCTCCACAACCGTTTTAATTTTCTCATATAAAAGTATAATATCAGGATGATTTTCATCGATGCAATGCAAATAGCCGAGTGTATCAGGATCTATATGATACAATTGTATAAAGATATTTTATTCGTTTTTAAATTTTACTTGAGATTTTTAAATAACCATTAGACATGACATATTCCAGACGTGGCATTTCGTAACCGACTCTTAGAATTCTTTTGAAAATACCAATAAATAATTCCGGTAGACTTCCTATGTAGGGGAAGGCATGGAATTTGCCTTTGTTCTTTAAAATAAATTTGCACACATTATCGACTTCAGGAGGAGGCTGAAAGATAAAATTAGGAGTTTTAGTTAAGTCTAGATATAATCTTTCAGGTATTATTATAATGATATTAACTAATTGTGAAAAATTTTTTTTTTATTTCAGGTATGTACCACAAAGTTTCACTGATTTGCATGTAAGTAAGGAACACGAAATAAATACCACAATGTTATTTTTTAGTGTATGTAAAACATTTATATCAATCGCTGGCTGATAAATAAATAAAGTAAATAAAAATTCTAATCGTTTTGCTAAAGCAAGGAAGTAGGTAGGTAAAAATGAAAATAAATGCAGGGCATGCATATAGGACATGGAGACACTGTAGAACTGCCTTTGTCATTGTACAGCTTTCATCGAACCGAGATTCAGTTATTTTGGGGATGACACCCTACCGAATATTACCCACCTTAGAGGTATTGCCTGGAAAAGCTTGAGGGACTACGTGAACGATACTGAGTTCCTATAAAGGTAGGGTGCCTTTGTTAATTTATAGCAGAGCGCACAAAAGGCCTCTACTGGCTTATGTGTATGTCCCCGGACATGAGCGTAATGGCTCCTCATTTCAACCTAACCTACGTGGTCTTGCATTTCAGCTGACGATATAAGAATGCTGTTGCAAAAGTTTTCGTAATGAATTTCTTGAAATTTTTCATTTTACTGATTATATGATTTCGAATACTCTTTACTTACCGCTTCCGTTGTTACTAAGCTGGACCTGCGATAAAATAGATCAGCATCATCTTCAGTCTCCTCATAAATCGGTGGTATTTTGTGATCACCTGGTAGATTTTCAATGAGAGAATTATCAAAATGCACGCCAATTACGGAAACAATAAGTGTCATTAAAGGTTTTCTTTTCAGTTTAGGATCATGCATGTTATATTTGATAATATCGTTGCCATCCTGAATGGAAAATAGTTGATAAATAAATTTAATTAAATAACGTTAACAACTCGTCAAATTTTACCGCATATTTTTCCAAAGTTTTGTACAAGTAGGACAAACTTCTGGTGATTAACATTTCCAAATGATACGACATTAAGGCGTGCACGCAACGAAACAGTATGGCTGCACGTCCGCCATAACTGCCACGCATTGGTATTAAATCTTTCCAAGTTTTACGCATTACATCCATCATATCGGCACAACGAGGTATCCAATCGTTCAATAATAACTGCAAATTATCAGTTGTAAAAAAATTAAGTGAAGTGAAGTGAGTGTTGTGAAGTTAATATTGGGCCATAAGTAAATACATACTTACAGCTCTAATGGTGTCACAACTTTCTTGTATAAAATGTATTAACTCATCAGCTTCCATGGGTATATCACGTAAAATAATCTGGGCAACATCAACAACAACCAAGTCATTATAGCTGTGGACATAAAACAGCAGTGAAGTGGAAGTGGAAGTGGGAGTGGGAGTGGGAGAGAGATGAAATATAAAAAAAATTGCTAAATAAAGTACTGCGTATATAAATAAAAGATTATTTCAGCGGCAGCCTGATGTCTGTGTCCAAGAAACACATGTAACTGTCGCCACTTAAAAAGAAACTAGTTATGCTGATGGCAAAGTATAAAAATAAAATAAATGTCTTGTACACACTTGCAATTGAGATGAAAGACACGAAGTAGAACTATTACTTACAGTTGATGCCACAGCAAGTTTAAGGCTTGTATCACGGGATGTGTCGTCATTAGTACTTGATCCAAATGATTTCGTGCTAATTGTACATAAACTTTCCAAGGCACGGGCGCTCTAATGGTCATTATAGGAAATTCAGGTGGTTCGCACTCCAGCTGCAAGCGCTTGCGTTCCAAAGGTGATCTTAAGGATTTGTTTTTTTATTTGAAAGAAAATGGAAGAGGAAGTATGTGTGTACTAAGGAAATTATTAAGGCCATAATCGCATGATAAGAAAGTGTTTTAATCTACTTTGCCGCTTCCCATCCGTTCTTCCCAAAAGGCAAAGTATTAAACTGATGTGTTTACTGCCAACTGAACTTTTTACCTCAAGTTCTTATTTTTGTATTATCTTCTTTCCTTTACTAATCGCTTTATACCATGTACATATGTACATGTGTGCACATACATACATACATACATACATACATGTATAAATAATCTTTTCTTTTAATGTTCCAAGTTTTAAGTAGTTTGCAACAGTTAAGGGCAAACTTGGTTGCAAGCCCTTTGGGCCATTTACTATTTACTTGTTATACTCGTTAGATATTTGATTTCGAAAAACTGTCTTTACACTTCTGGGGCGAAAAGGAAAATGTGCTTAAGTCAAGATAAGCTGATTTTGAGTTAATGGTACCTCCGTAATCAGCATACTTGAACGTACCCCTGGTCAAAATCTCAATTAATTTGTGTAATTTTTTAGGAAGTTATAGCACTATGACTTGCAAATTATCTTTTTTAGACTTCTAATCTCATTTGGAATAGTACCCAGTAAAAAAATTTGAAGTCATTCTAAAGGAAGTACATTTTCATTGCTTCCAAAAAATCGATATTTTTAATTTGCCGATAGTTAGCAGAAAACCAAGTAGAAGTTTATTTTAGTCATACAAAACCTTGTAATTCCTCTCTAGTTTTAGAAATTACTCACCAGAATTTTTAAAAAATTTATTTTTTTGAAGAAACTTATGAACTGTTTTTGGTCTAAATTCCTATAAAAAGAAACTAATTGTTAAAATATGTAACTATTAGCCATTTTTCCTAGATGAAAATATTATCATAGAACACAAAAAAGGAAATTTTTCTTAAAATCGCTTCCAATTCGGTGACCAGGCAGCGAAAAAGAGAACTTCTTGCAATGACAACCCTATGTAAAAATCATTAGATCGGATCGAAATTTGCACTACTTCCAGATCGCAAACTCTACATTTTCATGACTTTTTTGGAGTGTCTTTTTTTACTGGGTAGTTTAATTTAGGTTATACTTTGGTATATTTCAACTTAAATGTATTACTTCTAGTGTGAAGAGCGAAGTTTGCTTAAAAAATAATCGTGTGTGTTCTGGCTTTCACATCGTTTTCACATGTTTTCTTGCGAGTTCGGATGTTAAAACACATGCTACGCCTGTTTAAGTAAAAATTTAGAAAATAAAAATTTATAGTGTGTGTTCTAGCATCCGAATTAAGAAGAAAACAATTTGGAAATGGACGATTTCAAACTTTTAGATTTTTTCGTTTTCACAAGCCTGTTAACAAGTGAAAAGAATACGAGTTTTTTTCTCAAAATCGAACACGAAAGAATCTAAAAGTTTGAAATCGTAAATTTTTAAATTGGGTTCTTCTAAATTCGGATGCTAGAACACACACTATTAATTTTTATTTTCTAAATTTTAACTTAAACAGGCGTAGCATGTGTTTTAACATCCGAACTCGCAAGAAAACATGTGAAAACGATGTGAAAGCCAGAACACACACAAATGATTAACCCATAATTCGCTCTCCTGCAAAACAGTCAAATATGACTTAAGCATTTTTTCCTTATTGCCACAGACTTGTTTGAGTTTAAGTTTGATTTCAATTAGCCAACTCTAAGATTATGGCAGTTAAAATTTATACTATATATCAGATGAAATAGAAGCAGTTTCAGTTTTCAACAGACTTCAGATGAAAAATAAGAAATTGTATATTAAGGAGGCTATTAACTTTCAGCTATTTAATCTGACGATAACTTGTGAAAAGATAGCGTAAGTATATATTCTTTTTTTCCGCCAAAAGCTTGAATTTTTAAAAGCTTTCGCAAATTCAATTTTAATAATTATTACGTTGTTATAATTATCGAAGTACAAATACATATACTCTGACACATGTGCTTGAATTTCCATGAGCACCTGCCTTTACGGCCTTATCTCACGGGTGCCAAGCACCGGGTGCGGGCTAGACGCCAGACCAACGCCCCCATGCACCCTTTAAAATGAACAACTGTACCCAGCCAGCAGGGCACATAGGTTGCAATCTTTGTATATAGTTATACCTGTACCTTGCTGAGGTACTTTGAGCTATCTAAACTCTCCGCGTCAGACCAACCACTAGCATTGATTTAACACTGGGAAGCCAAAACTATTCTCCCCAGCGTTTTTGGTAGCAACCACAGCTACCACGTTTATTCTTAGAGTTCTCACGCTACAGCGAGGTCCCCAAGAAATGCCTGTGTCACCAAAAATCTAGTGCCTACAGCACTTACACCAAAATCATCCCTTAAACCCCGTGGGGTAGGAAGAACTCGTCGTTTTAGCAAAGGATCCTAACGCCCGCTACATGCACTCAAATTTTCAGAGCAGCTCGACTGTCGGGCAACCGGCACCCGTGGCACCAGAAGTAGCCTCTGGTCAGACCTCGCAGTTCCAACACAAGGGCTTCACCTCTATCGTCTTTTGAACTCAGGGGCAGTTCCAGGTGAGGCTGTACCTGGTTGACATAAACAGGATCTGACTTCCTTTTATAAATATGTGCACATCCTTTCCTCTGTTGCCAGAGATGGGGTAGTAACACATAAGTTCTATGGGTAATGTACCAAAGGTACGTTAATGGAAAAAGCCACATCACCCCAGCTGGGGCCCCGGACTTGCCACACCCATAGCCAAAAATAGACTCCCCTGTGGGACATATACTCTCACATTTCCATCTGAGTTAGAAAGCCTTAAAATCTCTTACAGTTTGTTCTTGTTTCTTTGAGAAATAAGCAGCAAGCATCATTGTTGTCGCCGAGATCTGATTGGCAGTTGTGCTCTCGTTGGTGTGAAACAGCGGTCAGCAATGAGTAGTGAAAAAGTGAGTAGAGTTGAATCATGACTTATAATTTCTTGTACTTACGCACACTCATACTTATTGCAATCATATCCGCTAGAAAGTTCGAAGTGCTCATCGAATTCTTACTTAGCAACATCTACGACGATGCAAAATGAGTGTGATTCGCAATGCGAACTTCGCATACGAACATTTAAATACTTATTAAGAGGTTATGTGTTTGCTCTGTTGTTTTTTTTTGCAGGAATTGAAAAACAATGCTATTCTGCTATTATATAATGGTTGGAAACTGTTTAGTGACTAAACTTTTTAATATACGTATGTATATGGATGAGTTGAGTGAACTGAATCAATATAAGTAGTATAAGTATTTTTCTGAAATTAGAAATCAAACTGAGGTGATTTATGAGTGTGAGTGTGTTATAAGTGTGATGTCGACGTCGCATTCATATTTATTTCAACCTATACTTATTAATCAATGATATTGTGAGTATGCGTAAGCCAGAGCTGTTGAGTTTAAACATGTCTACTCACTTATATTTAAAATTGCATGAGTCAGTTTGAATAGCGAAAAAACGATTCATTGCCGATCACTGGTGTGAAAGCACATAGCTCGCACATTTTGCATATGGCTTCGATGTTTTTTATAGAGTGGCACAAGTTTAAATCAGAATAAAACAAGAAAATATATTATTTTGATATCAATGAAACGGGCTTTATTGGAAAGAAAATTTTATGAAATTAATGTTTCAATATGATTTCTGTCACGTGGCCGCCACTGCTGGCGCGCAGAAGGCCCACTCTGGAATACCAATTTTCAACAGCTTTTCGCAGCATTTGCGGCCGTATTTTGCCGATAACTCTTAGTATGTTGATTTCCATCATTTCAATTTTTTCCTACTTATCGACGTAGACAAGTGACTTCTTAACATAACACCAAACAAAATGATCCATTTGGCCATAACGCGATATTATTTTTTTCGTCCTTGAGTAAATCAATTATAGCACCCGCTGTGTGGCATGTGAATACGTACTGTTGGAACCACATATCAGCAAGAATAATGCCACGTAATTGAGGCACGAAAAAATTTCGAATCATGTTCCATTTCACCATTGACCGTAGCATTCTGACCATCATCGTTTTTGAAGACATATTCGCCACCCCATAAAGCGTACCAAAGAGTTATTTTCTGTGAATGTAATAGTGTTTTGACAAAAGCTTGTGAACTCTTTTCACTCCAAATGTGACACTTCTGCTAATTTACGTACCAATTCAACCAGAAATGGGCTTCATGGGAAAATAATTGTTCAATGGAAATTCAACATCAATTTCAGTTTGTACTTAAGCCCATTCGCTAAATCAGCGGCGCATGCGATGGTCGTTTGGCCTTAATTCCTGCATAAGTTTAATCTTGAAATGTATTAAGCCAAGATTTTTTCGGAAAATCTTCCATAAAGTGAAAGGACTTAGGCTCAGTTGCTAAGAGCGGCGGCTAATTGATTGATTAGGATCATCTTCAATGCTTTCCTGTACAGCGGCTACAGCTTTTTCAGTGCGAACTGTTCGGTATCTCGCGCGATGCACATTATCAGTAGCAGTAAATGTGGTTCAAAAATAATCTATTGTTCTTCGAATTCGCCGCTCTGAAGGACGATTATGTACGCCATAAAATGGAAGAAGTGCACGATAAGTTTGACGAATAGAACAATTATTTGTTCAAATAAAGCAGTGATGTCAACTCAAAGTTGTGACAATCTCTACAAAAAACATCCTTTATATGGCTCAAAAGCTACGGTTTTTAAGATACAGCAAGTTGCCAAAATAACAGTAACTGAGAGAATACCATTTAATGAAAATTTGTTTAAATTTCAGCAGACTGAACGTCTGCAAAAATACACTGACTTTGAAAACATATATTTCATTAGGATTTTAAAATTTTACGTTGCAAGCTTTAGAACGCCCTTTAATTTTTAACTGACTTACATTTGTTGTTGTAGCGGCGTAACGTCGACAATAGAGTTCCTTTTCACCTTTGGTGTACGGGACCCTAAAACTGGAGTATTAAATCTAGTTTATAAGGAATAACAAATTTATAATATTCAACATAACGGTCTGGTGGTACATTGACAGAGTTCTGTTAAGCACTCTGGTTTGTGTCTAGGGTTATGAGTATTAAAGTCATTCTTCGTGCACAGTGTGCAATCACTGACAATTTTTAAATTATTTTCAATAATGGACCCGCAAATTGGCTTAATATCTGTGATCTTTTTTTTCTATTGCGATAAAACACAGACAATTAAGAACTTAAAAACTAGCAAATGCCGTAATAAGAACAACAAAGAAACGATTTTTTTTTGAGAGCGATTAAAATTTTCACATACATTTAAAAATAAGCTAGAAAAATAATAAGAATTAAAGTTTTCGATTTTGCTTTTAAATTCAAAGGTTTTGTTTTCGTATCTACAAATATTCCCAGGCTAGTACATTGTCTACTAGTAATTAAGGGGTTGAGTCAATATTTTATTCTAATAAATATTATTATATGCTGGTTGCCACTTACACAGACAAAACAGTGCCTACTAAATACCTCATAAAATAGAACAAAATTAATAAGAAATCTCTATGGTTTTTTTTCAATAAGGAAATCTTATTACTTTCATAGAGAAAACCTTTTTGAAAAAATCAAGAAGAAATCTTGTAGTTTTTATGAGGTTATCTTATTGATTTTTTCAATAAAGTTTTCTTCTTGTTTTTATGAGGTGACCTCATAAAAAAATATGTTTATTCTTTGTGCTTTGCTTATACATACATACATATGTATTTTCATTTAAATTCCATACCATATACTTATGTATGTATGTAATATATTTAGAAGTTATTTATTTATATATACATATTATATTGTATTCTTAATAAAATCAAGAAGAAAACCTTTTTAAAAAAATCAATAAGGTAACCTAATAAAATCAATAAGGAATCCTTATAAAGCGGCCCATACACTACAACAGCATGCACGCGCAATCTAGCTATTGAGCAATCATGCTCGAACCACATAACATACCAGCAAGCTGGTAAAATATTCACTTATTAAAAAATTCAAGAAGGATGGTTATGAATAGTGATACAGTTTTTGATGCAATTTTCATTGATATTTTGTTAATATTAGCAGCTATGTATAACTAAAGTGCTCAAATTCCATTTTTCATAGAACTAAATTATGTTTCAACAAAATATGATTTTTAAATACACATTTAGTCCTTGACAACTTTACTCAACTGAGCTAATTTCACCATACACAATATAAGAAAGCTGGTACCATCAGCAAAATATCAAACTCTATTTAACATCGCTACAGCAAAACGTACAATCACACAAAATGCCCATACACGATCAAACTGCTGGCACAAACACTTAGTTGCGCATGCATGCTGTTGTAGTGTATGGGCCCCTTAATAGAATCAAGAAGTTTTTCTCTATGGATTGTTTTTTTGGTGCCAAAAATAACGGAAATTGAGTAAAAAAAGTTGTGAATAATAAGATTTCTTCTTCATTTTATGTGGTTTTCTTCTTGATAAAATTAATAAGATTTACCACATAAAAACAATAAGGAATCTCTATGAAAAACTCTTCGCTTCTTTCTGCTGCCTAAAAACGTTTCATAGAGAAAATCTTATTGATTCTATGAGGCAGTTTTTTCTCTGTGTAATTGGCGTGCCAAATGTTGGATTAACTAAGAACTTTTCTAACTACTTTTTATTCTTGTTGGGCAGTGGCACACATCAGCTTTTGCAAAAGTACTTTCAAGGACTTACATACATATTATGTATTTTATTCGCTTCCTTTGATAACAACTTACCTGAGTAGATATTGCAGAAATGCACGTTTCACATAATAACGAAAATCTTCTTGAAGATCTATCAGACAGGAGATAATTAACACAGCAACATCGGTGGGTATTTGTCGTTCACTTGTGAAGAGATAATCCATTAACATGACCTCTGGATGCAACTTGGGCCATAATAACTAAAGTTGTGTGTTTTTTTTTTTGTGTAGGGAAAAAAATAAAAAGTTTCAATAGAAATTTTTGGGGTGCTGGCAGTTTGATAGTTGCCAAAGCACAAAATTAAAGTTCTTGCACAAATTACATAAATATAAAAACTTCTAATTTGTTTTATTTTGCTCTTTTTGCAAAAAACCAATATAACAATTTAACTTTTCATGTTTTTATTTTGCTCCATCTATAATTTTCTTATTTCTTTTTGCTGGCAGTGAGTTTTCCTAAAACTCTATTAAGTATTGAATCTGCTGATGTTTGCATTCTATTTAATTCATTAATTTCATTCTTTAGCCATTAAGTGAGTGGGCGAACGTGTATGTAAGCAAAGTGAGTGAATTAACGTATTCTTACTTACTTACCTCTTCTTTGCACACAAACTTATAAGCATCATGTAGAAATTGAAGTTTTCCACTGATATGCGGCAAAACTTTCTTAATCAACTTGGACGGGAAGGTCTCCAAACTTAAAACGGAAAGCTGTAAAAAGAAAATTTCGTTACAGCAAATAAAATAAAAGAGAAAACTTGGCACAACAAAATTTTTGCAGAATTCCGAAAGATAACAAACAAAAGACTTGAACTGGTATGAACTGAATAGGTTTTTGATTTGTTATAATCGTATCAAATACATATAAGCCTATAGGTATCCAGCAGCAAAACTTAGAAGACTTTCTTAATGCAGGCCTTATTAAAGGCCTGCTTAAAAGGTTTTTGGATTCAATTACTATTCTTATCCAACTGGTAAAGAATGCCTCATAAAATGCCTGGACTCTTTCGCATAAAAGCTACAATACACCTTCCCTCATTCCCTTCTATAAGAAGGGAGAAGAGAAGGAGTAACATGTTTTGTTTTGTTTTTTTACCAAAGCAAAAGCAAAATTCGTTATTCTGAAGGCCTTCCAGAATCTCTGGCGAAACAATAAAGAACAGAACACCTGCCCCGCAATGACAACCCGTGTAAAAAAGACGAGTATGCAATGGAATGTACATCCAAAAAGAGTAAAGAGGCCTTCTAGAAGCCATCCTTACTTCTTCTTGTTCCCGCTGGGTACATACATACATATAAGGTATGCCTGTAAATACATATAAATATAAAAAACAAAAAGTACCCAGCACTTAAAAGAAGGAATAAATAGGCCTCCTATAAGGCCTTATTTAGCAGAGACAAGGATTGCTAGCCCCATTGCATATTCATTTATTTTTAACATACGATATCATTGGCGGCGAAGGCCTTCCATTCTTCCTTACTCAAACAGCCTGATTCAAAGCATTCTTTAGTAGGCCTATTGGAAGGTCTCCTTTGCCATATCTGTAAGAAAAACTAAAACGGAACTGAACATGCACAACCACTCTTCACAAAACTTTATACAACACCATTTTAGGGTATAGTTTTTGCTTTTTATAGTTCCGTGCACCAAGGGTAAAAAGGAATCTTATTGCTTCCGCTACGATATCCGTCCATCTGTCCGTCCGTCGGTTTGTCAGTCACAGGCTGTTTTCTTGAAATCCGTAACAGCTACAGGCCTAAAATTTTCATAGAATATGTAAAGCTTTGGCCACTGCAACAACAATTCTATGACAATTAAAAATTAAAAGATGTTTGTAATCGAGGAACACGTGGATATCGTAATGTACGAGGGTGGATAAATAAGTCCATGGCTTTTTGAATGAAACAGTTTTTTTTTTTGCAAAACAAAAAATTAATTTTTCAACATAATCTCCTTTTAACTCAATATACTAGTCCAACATTTCTCCAGTTTTTGTATCCCTTCCAACAAATAGGATTTTTTGAGATCCTTAAAATAGGCCTTTGTTTGTGGAATGATTCGTTGTTGGAGTCAAATTTCTTTCCGACGAGCCATTTCTTCAAGTTTGGGAATAACAAATAGTAGCCCGGGTCTAAATCTGAAGAATAGAGCGGATGAGGGAGCAATTCTTAGCCCAGCTCATGGATTTTTTCCATGGAAACTGCACATGCGCTTGTGGTCGATTGTGAGCAAATGCGGCACCCATCTTGCAGACAACTTTCTTAAATCCACCTGATCATTTAAAATCGAAACCACACTGCCATATGAAATGCCTATGGCATCAAGATTCTCACGCTCGTTTACTCTTCAATTTATCGACATTTTCGGGTGTACTGACCTCAATTGGTCGTCCAGAACGTTCAGTGTCATTTGTATTGTGCAACCACAACGAAAGTCAGTAAAGCACTTTTTTACCATTGAAATCGATGGTGCAGAGTCCCTTTAATATTTATCGAGTTTTTCCTTGGTTTGATTGACGGTTTTTATGTTTAATGAGCACTCGAAATTCACTTTTTTCCATTTTTAGAAAAATACACGAGGTTGTATGTTTTGAACAGCTGTTAAACGCAAAGTAAATGACGGCGCACTTGCTCAAAATTCGACAGTAGTGGTACTTGATGGGAATAGTGTTGCATTTCATATAACTATGAGGGAATTTGGAAAAGTCATGGACTTATTGATCCACCCTCGTAATAAACACATAATTGTAGATTGACACTTGAAATTTTCAAAGTGAGTGTGTTTTTATGCAGACTGCACCAATTAACAGGAAAAGAAAAAATAAATATCAAAATTAAAGGATGTTTTATCAGTTAATAGATTTTCGTCAAAAAATCAGGTCCAAAAAAGTGTCGGTTAAGCTTTTTTTTTGACGGTTATGGCTCGATATGTAGTATCCCTACGGAACCCTGCGTTGTACCTTACTAAATTTTTAATATTTGTTTTGTTTTTTTATTTGGAATGCGATCTGGTTCTTGTAAAACTTTACACGGAACTTAGCAATTGTATTGAATTTTTGAGAAGGGAGTGTGCAGGTCTTATGGAAGGCCTTCCTGACAAGGCAAGAAAGAATGAGTTCCAAATCTTAAGGAAGGTCTTAGAAGGCCTTCAAAAGGGCTTTGTGCTTTTTACCTCGGAGTAAACAAACATTTATTAAACAGTATTAGAGAACTTATTAATGACTTTAAGAGTAATTTCATTATATTGCCAACAAAGTTTTTTGGAAAACGTGACTTGTCGTACATAAACAAATTGTTGATAGCAAACCTTACATATGGGGAAAAAATAAATATTGACGCTGTTAATTCATTTAGTTTGGACAAACGTTCAAAGTTGATTAAAAAAACGCTTCATTATGTTAAAATATTAGGGTAAAATTTTGCTGGCTTACAACAAAATGTCAAGTTTTGAAACTAATAATAATAGATTGCCAAGGAAATTTGTTAAAACCTTCAAATTAGTTTACAATACAAAGTTATTGTGCATCAGGCTAAAAGTTCATAATGAAAGAAGTTAATTAGTTTTAGAATATTTGACAGTACTTGAGAAATATTAAAAAAAAAATAAGAGATGTATCCTAGGACACCCGGCTATAGCTATGCTGCTTAGCTATATAAAACAATATATGTATGTTTTTGACGCCGTGGCTTTCAAACAGTTAGACTAATTTTAATTTATTTTTTTTTTTGTTTGAAAAATGACTCCACTCTGTACCTGAAGAAAATAGGTCCAGCCATTTGGTCTCTACGTCGAGGGTTTTTAAAATTTTAAAATTTTTATTATAAAACAGTCAGTCCGTAAAACAAAAGATGAGAGGTGCCTTAAGACACCCGGTTATAGCTATGCTGCTTAGCTATATAAAACAAACTTAATGTGTTAAATAACAATGCAATAATATTATATTATTCGCAGCAAATATTTCAAAATGTTTCCATTTATTTCCCATTATTTTTTTACTAGCGGCGTACGATTAAATTAATGTATTGTTTGTGGCCGGTGGCAGCTGTTAGCCGGGTTACAACCGATCGTTTGTGTTCTCTGGCTTGTACATGTCATGTGTCATGTGCAAAAACAATACAGAAACGAATTGAGCAATCCTTCTCATTGTTTTTGTTTCAATCAAAATCAAACAATTTGTTTCATTTATTTTCGTACTCTGGTTTTAAGTACAAAGAAATCAAAACAAAAATAGATTTATAACTGTAAAAGTGCCGAATAATTTTGCTACGAAAATGTGCCGTCACATAAATAGCATAGCTATAAAAATGGGCAATCTGTGTAAGCAACGTTCCACGCGTTTTTCGCATTTTAAGGTCGCTAACGCTGTAGATCGATGGTTAGCCACATTTTATGGCCAAAAGTGGATGATGTAGACAGATGGTTTCCATATTACGAGACTACGTGTCCAGCAGCGCTTATGTCACATTGAACATCTTGCATTGAGAACTTGTGGAGATTATGTGAATTGGATATTTCGCAAATATTTTATGAAAAAGATGTTTCGACAAGCAAAACATTTTTATTTTTTATATGTTGACAAAATAATACTTTCAATTATTTTTTACACCAATTTTCTGTGACTTAATATACATACATATATTAAAACAAACATGAACTTGCTCATACTTTACTAAATTGCAGAAAATAATAAAACATATATATCATCTTAATTTTCCATTTGTTCATAAAACTGCAAATAACTATCTGTATGTCCCAAGTGGTAAAGTGTCATAAAAATTTTATTTCATGTTTTTGTTTACTAAAGAAAATACATACATTCGTACATATTTATTTAATAACTTGACCAAAAATAATAAAATGATATTTTTATTTACCATCTACATACATATATAAATATATTTTTGTATCTATCTATCTGTCAGTACCGCAGGTTATTGTAATCATTAATGTTGTTTTATGAGATTTTTCTTGTTATTTTTCCCTCACATTTTCATATTTATTTCGTATTTTTAATAAAGTAAAAACAACAAACGTTTTTCATTTTATTTTATTGCGAATACAAAAAGTGATACTGAAATATCAGAAGAAAAATATGCATTTCGTTGTTAAGCAGTCAGCCTGCTATTAAAACTGTTTAACATGATTTATATCGAATTTATACTAAAAAGCTGTCAATGGTCACTTAAAAAAATGTGTATTATACAAACAGGTATTATTAAAGGACATATGAGTTTAATAGTCACGGAGTTTAATGTTTTTTTTTTTTGCATGTCTTTATGATTAATGCTGTTTAATGATAACATTTGAACCTTCAGTGAAATAATAATTGTACTGGGAATGAGTGTAATACTCATTTACAAGTTGTTGTGAGAAGAAGTACATGCAGTACCTGTATTCTCCAACCGACAGCGAATATCGTTAAAATATGTTACTGCATAGCAAAGTCGATAAATTATAGTTGTATCTGTTATAGCGATAGCATTATCGTAATAAAAGTACTGAATACAGGTACAGATGTGTGGTGAGGTTATAGATAACGCAACGGCATACTATAGACTTATTAAATCTGATTTAAGCGCATAAGTTGACTTAATCAAATTTGCTGTGCCATGCTGTAGCATATCTTAGTTGAAAGTGAAAATACTGCATATACATATGTATAATCGATACAAGAGTCATTCGTTTAAGCCTTTTCATCTCTTAAGGCGTAGTCACATAGAATCCTTCATACGATATGCGTCGCCTTGTTGGCGGAAACTTCAGCTTCAATATATTTGTTCTCCATTTCATCAATTAAACTCAAGTTTTTTTTTTAATATTTAATTTATTTCTTCTATTTTATTTCATTCTTACTCCCACAAAATACAAAAAGTCAAACATAAACAAAAGCTAACTACTCGTAATAGCTGTCAAACTACTCAACGTACTCTAAAAGTTAAAAGTTGCCCAACTTTTTTTACTTTGCGTTAACGGAGAAATACTGAAAATGACAATAGTTCATAAGAAACCCTGTATTCCAAGTAAGCTGTCAGTTAAAAACCAGAAGTTTAACCCATGATGGATTCTATGTGACTCGGCCCTTAGTGGTAGCATTCAAACCATTCAAACTTTCGAAAAGTACTTCTTTGCGTAAGTCGACTTAAGGGATAATATTTAAGCGCTTACTGGGATATGTTGCTTATGTAAACAGTTGCTTTTTCAAACAATAATGATTTAAATTAACTAGATTTTTATTAAAAATATTCCTTAAAAGGCGAAGTATCCAACAAAAATTTAACATTCCAAAAGTACTTTTTTTAATGATTTATTTTTACCCCCCGACCAAAAAAAAGAGAGTTTGTAGTGTATGTCTGTGTTTCTTTGTGCATTGACGAGTCCACGTACAGACCAAACGGCTGGACCGTTTATTTGGTTTGAAAAGTGACTGGCTCGAGAATCTCTTAGTTATGTTTGAAAGAAAATCGGACCAGCTGTTAGGAAGATATCATATCTTTTCTTGATATATCGGGGGTTTGTAAAATTTTAATTTTTGCTATTAAACTTAATATTTTTTCAATCATAGATTAAATTATGCTGAATAAATAAAATTTTGGTTTAAGTAAAAAGAGATTTAAAAAATTTAAAGCTAAGACACATGATTGATTATTAAGAGCCTGTATCATAAACAATATTATTAGTAAGACTTTTCATTTGTTTAGGGGAAAGATCTGGCCCAAACCGACACTGCGACACCTACTGGACCTTTTGTGCCCAACTCTCTTCATCTCATTTGTGTAAAATGAAAGTTTACTATAACGTAACATAAAGTTCACCCATTGATCTGCATTAGCACCAGTGAGTTTGCTATAGCCATCATTAACCAATTCCCATTTGGTTTTGATTAAAAATAATAATATGAGAATCGGTTGATCTTGCACACCATCCCTGCATCTTTCTTCAAGCTTACAGATTTCTGTCAAACTTGCAACATCCAGTACACTTTTTAAGTCTATAAAAATTATTAAGTATATAAAATATATTTGATAAAGACTTCTGAAGTTACTAAAAACAAATTATTTTTTTCAAAAAAGTTTCTCAACGATATCTCTAGCACGACTCATGGAATTTTAGTAAAATTGGCATTAATCGACGTCCGTTTAAATTTAAGACCGAATTAGATTTTGAAAAAAAAGTCGATCATTAGTTTACAATTTTTTAAAGAAACTGTTTTGTGAAAATTTTATTTTCTAAAATATTCGAAGTTAACCGAACCCAATCAATGCACTATCTTACGATATCTGAGTGGGGTCAAGATCTTTCAAATGGAGTCAAATTTCGTGACACTTTTATACACATCATCGTTGTAATTTTTAGCACTACAAACCGAGCTCATACTTGGCTGTATAGTGGGATTCAAATTCGCAAGTCTATGCACTTTTAACCACAATTATATTCCATACACATATACACCACATACGGACATCATTGTCAAAATAGTCAGAATCGACTCCCAGGACCTCAAAACGTCAAAATATGACGATAACTCGATTTTAAAAAGTTGGTGTCAAAATAGTCAGAATCGACTCCCAGGACCTCAAAACGTCGAAAAATGACGATAACTCGATTTTAAAAAGTTGGTGTAAAATCAGTAATTTCCTATAGTTAAAATTATCTTACTCATTACAAAAAAAAAATAAAATTTGGGAAAATGTTCGTTAAAAATTAGTTTTTGTAAAATTTTATTAATTAATTGATTAACATAATCATATTGCTGAAATAGAATACGAGAAATGGTTCATGTGATAAAAATATACTAAATATTTGTATGCATGTATGTGCAAATGTTGTTTTTCTATTATCACATTATTAATTTTTATTTATTTGTATTTTTATGATCCAATAAATCCACGTTCACAATCATGCAAATTTTTCTTATAGAAAAGTTCACTGTGTCACAGCACACTTTTCTTATAAAAAAGTTCACTGTGCCACAGCATACTTTTCTTAAAGAAAAGTTCACTGTGCCAGAGCACACGTTTCTTATAGAAAAGTTCACTGTGTCACAGCACACTTCTCTTATAGAAAAGTTCACTGTGTCACAGCATAATTTTCTTATAGAAAAGTTCACTGTGTCACAGCATAATTTTCTTATAGAAAAGTTCACTGTGTCACAGCATAATTTTCTTATAGAAAAGTTCACTGTGTCACAGCATAATTTTCTTATAGAAAAGTTCACTGTGTCACAGCATAATTTTCTTATAGAAAAGTTCACTGTGTCACAGCATACTTTTCTTATAGAAAAGTTCACTGTGTCACAGCATACTTTTCTTATAGAAAAGTTCACTGTGTCACAGCATACTTTTCTTATAGAAAAGTTCACTGTGTCGCAGCATACTTTTCTTATAGAAAAGCTCACTGTGTCACAGCATACTTTTCTTATAGAAAAGTTCACTGTGTCACAGCATACTTTTCTTATAGAAAAGTTCACTGTGTCACAGCATACTTTTCTTATAGAAAAGTTCACTGTGTCACAGCATACTTTTCTTATAGAAAAGTTCACTGTGTCACAGCATACTTTTCTTATAGAAAAGTTCACTGTGTCACACAGCATACTTTTCTTAAAGAAAAGTTCAGTCTGTCACAGTATACTTTTCTTCAAGAAAAGTTCACTCTGTCACAGCATACTTTTCTTAAAGAAAAGTTCACTGTGTCACAGCATAATTTTCTTATAGAAAAGTTCACTGTGTCACAGCATAATTTTCTTATAGAAAAGTTCACTGTGTCACAGCATAATTTTCTTATAGAAAAGTTCACTGTGTCATAGCATACTTTTCTTAAAGAAAAGTTCACTGTGTCACAGCATACTTTTCTTATAGAAAAGTTCACTGTGTCACAGCATACTCTTTGTATAAGAAAGTTCAATGTGTCACAGCACACTTTTCTTATAGAAAAGTTGACTGTGTCACAGCACACTTTTCTTATAGAAAAGTTGACTGTGTCACAGCACACTTTTCTTATAGAAAAGTTGACTGTGTCACAGCACACTTTTCTTATAGAAAAGTTGACTGTGTCACAGCACACTTTTCTTATAGAAAAGTTGACTGTGTCACAGCACACTTTTCGTATAGAAAAGTTGACTGTGTCACAGCACACTTTTCGTATAGAAAAGTTGACTGTGTCACAGCACACTTTTCTTATAGAAAAGTTGACTTTGTCACCTCACACTTTTCTTATAGAAAAGTAAACCTTTGTCTATAGGAAACCCTTTTTCATTCAGGCATGAATTCATTTGAATTTATTTACATATATCTTTTGTATAATAAACAAGTTTTAAAAAGGAAAAAAAAAACGTTAAATATTTAAAAAAAACATTTAACAAAGTAAATATTCAAAATCCAGTGAGTAACCGAAAAAAAAACAAAAAAATCTCATATGAAATTGCATAAATAGCTGATGTTTACCACATTTTCCACTGCCACCGCAACCAAATGGCCAACAGAGTTTGGTAAAAGCAAAGAAAAAAATTGCCAGGCTTTCAGTCAAACAGCAGCAAAATAAATAAAGGAAGAAAAAAATATGTACGAGTATGTATGTGTACTGAAAACATAATCTGACTAATTAATAAGAAAAACCAAAAAAATTTGGTAAAAGAAAATAAACGAAACACAAGCTGCAACGCAACGCACCCTCAACTAATGAACAACAAAAAATTCAAACATAATATTGCACGGACTTTTGAATTGAAATTTGTATGTTCATTTATTTTAAATATTTTTTTTTCAAAGAAAATCTTCCCCACAGGTTTTTTTCACTCTAATCAAAAACGACCTTAAAATATATGTATGCTCTTTGAACATATATATATATATATATATATATATATATTTGTGCGTACTAGGGTAAAAAATTTAATTAATCTAAAACATATTTTTCATTTACATTTGTGCAACAAAGATATTGTGTGTAAATAATTTAAGCATTTTATATTTTACGAGTGTAATTTGTTTGCATAAGAGCATATTAAATCTGTGTAAAGGATATTTTGTGGTCAGGGTTTATTCAGGGATTTTTGTTTTTATTCCATCAGTAGTAGATAAAATTTGGTAGTTTTCCCTACAAGGACGAATGATAAAATGGTGTAAGCAAATATTTTTCTTCTAATAGCTGAGATCCCCAGTAGCTAGGGTGTTATATGTATACACACATTTTTACATGTATACTCGCTTCATACATATTGACACAAGTTAATTTTATATAAATAAATAATTACAGTAGTCCCCACTTAATAGGGGATGTTTAAAAAGTGTTAATCTCTTTAATTGTGTGCCATATGCTGGATAAATAAAAAGAAGTAAGAGTGCCATATTCCACAGTGCCGAATCTTATATACCCTTTACCAACGTATGTATATGTAGTAAACAGATACATACATCCATAAGTACATGAATACATATTTGTTTTGTGATAAAATTTATAATTTTTTGTTATAGTTTCGGTTTTTTTTTACTAAAGAATTTGCTTGGGTAAAGATCTTCCTAAAACATGAAATATGTTTAACTGGAAAAAAATAATTTTTTGGTTATTTTTTTACCCAATTTTTTTTTTAAATTTCCAACCCTGCAACCATAATTTAATTTTTTTTTTTTTTGGTTTTAATAGGTGTACTAATTTATTTCTTTCTAAAATATATAAATATATTTAATTACCAAAGAAATAACTAGCTTTATTTAATTAGTTTTATATATAATAGAAAGTGTACTTTTCCCAACCCTGGAATCATCCTTTTAGATTTTTTTGGTTCCTTATACCAATCTTGTTCTTTAAAAAATATATTAAATATTTTAAGTGAATAAAGATAAAAATAAATAAGGAAAATACTAGTTTTATTTAGTTACTTTAGTATAAAAAAAGTTTAGATTTTCCAGCTGTGGGGCTGTGGTTTTTATTTTTATAATTTTCTATACCCAACTTTTGTTTCCAAAACATAAAATATATATGTAAATTACAATCTAAAAAAAAATTAATAGACCTAGTTAATTTTATATATGACAAAAAGTGTAAGTTTCCCAACCCTGGAATCATAATTTAAAATTTTTCTGATTTCTTACACCAGCCTTTTTCTTTTAAGAATGTAAGACATTTAAAATTTATAGATAAAAAGGGAAAATTAGTTTTAGTTGGTTATTTTTATATAAAAAAAGATAAATTTCCCAACCCTGGAAACGTCTTTTTGATTTGTTATGTTTTTTAACCTCCGTCCAAAAAAAAAGGGTTGTTATAAGTTTGTAGTGTGTGATTGTGTATCTGGTTGTTTGTCCATGTCCACGTACAGACCAAACGGCTGGAAGGATTTTGATTTTGTTGTTTAATATATTTGAAAGTTGGCTTGATCGAAAAGGTCCTTAACTATGTTTGCAGAAAATCGGTCTAGCCGTTTAGAAGATATCATATCTTTTCTAGATATATCGGGGGTTTTACAAATTTTTAATATATGTTATTTATATTTTTAATACAAATTTTTTTCGTACTGAAATATAAAATAAGTTTATTTAACAAAAAAAATCTAAAAATGTGTTTTATCTAGTTAATTTGATATGTCAAAATCAACTTTAAGTTTTAAAGCTCTGAAACAGTCTGCTTGATTTCGGCTGATTTTCAATACCATTTTCTGATACATCAGTCCAATGCAGAAGTCTCTAGATTTTCTGGGAGCTTCGGAAAACCGATTTCACGTACCCCAGACGGGCGGACGGACAGACATACATCGCTTATTCGTCTTCCCTATTTATAAGGACCCAGAATAATATAATTTATGGATCGCATATGAATATTATGAAAATTACACACGGAATGACAAACCCTTATAATATAAGGCGTTGGCTACAAAACCGAGGGTCCTAGGTTCGAGCCTCGTATCTAACACTCATTAAATAACCAAACCACGTATTTTTCTGATTGCATTAGTGTACCTTTGTATCATTTGTTGAAGGGAATGTTCAAATGATGAAGGCATAGCCACTGGTCACTGAACTACTCCTGCTTCAGCAGATTCTAGTCCTAATGTAACATCAGAGCGCCCTCCTTCGTTGTGTAGCAAAATTATCGGCAAAGTAAAATAATCAATAAAATTGCTACTACAAACAGCTTCAAAAAAAGAAAAAATTAAATACGCATTATTTAACAGAAGAGGTGCTGCAGCACTGCATTATTAAAAAAACCGTGCAAAAAGCAGAGTTGTAAAAGAATGAAGATTTCTTCTATGTCATCTCTATCACTATCCCTTTCCTAAAGAAGGTAAAAGCTAGTAGTAGTAGTAGGCATATTCATTGCCTGAGTGTTACTTCTCTTTATTTAAAAAAAATGCCAATCTGGACAAGGACATACGTGCATACGAGTACATAAATATTAATATTTAAATAATCTTGCTCTTACATGTTTCATAAGACACTTGTAGCGTTTCTTCACCGCCGGCGTAAAGATTTTGCTAGATTCTAAAAAAGTTTTGTTGTATCTCTGCAAAATCTCAGCCTTTTGTGTTTCAGGATCAACTGGCAAAAACGCCTCCAAATATTTGAATTTCCTTTAAAAAATTTTTGTTAAAAAAAATTAATATATAATAAATAAATAAATATAAAAATTAATAATATTTAAATAAAAAAAAAATTAAACCAGCTTAGAAATCTTATATGCTGTTGGTTAAGCATAGATGCTGAGTAGGGGCTTGAGCAGCAACGAAATGCATGTGGACGTGCTTAACCAACAAAAAAATATTTATTTATTTTTCAAATTATAATAAAAACTTGGAAGGCGTTATTTATAAAAAATATATTTATTAAAAAATTGTCATACGAAGTTCATTGTCTTAACTTTTTTATAAATTCAACAGCAAATATTTCGTCATAAAACTATTTTAGGTTTATTAAGGGCTTATTTGACATACGGGTATTTCTAGGGGAAATTTGTCAAGGAAACCTGTAATAAACCTTAAATGTTTTTTTTATTAACTCCGTATTAATGTTTTACTTAAGAAATAAATAAAAAATGCAACTTACTCCTTTTCCATTTCCTTCAAATGCATAAGAAACTCCCCATCCGTTTTGAAATCTTTTCGCCTAACTACAGCTTTCTTTAAATTGCCGACACATTTAAGCTGAAAACGAAAATATTTTAAAAGTCTTGCCTGATTTTCAATCAATTCATCGCTTAAAACTTTTCCTTTAAATAACACCTTAAACTTACTTTGCTATTAACAGTTTTCTTCCATTTTGTGTTATTGCCGGGTTGTTTGTGTGTCGTTTCCCCAATTGCAGCAGTTGATGCTTGATGCTGCTGCCAATCCGTTTTAGCACGTTGCAAAGTTGGTGCAATTAATTCATCGATTACTTTATTCATACGTGCCAGTTCATTGCGGCATTCTGGATACGAGTATTTTGTTTTGGGGTGTAGCAATTGTTTTGGCAAAAAGTAGCAAAATATTTTATTTCAATTGAATAAAAGTTAGTTTTTGTTGTTGCAATAAATGTTAAATTTATCTTTTGTAAGAAGGCGAATTTAAGTCCATACACATAAAGTGCCATAAGCGCCAAAAATGGTTAAGTCACGATGTAGACTTGCAATTTTTGTTGCAGCAACTTTTTATGTTTTAGTGAGAAAGAGCGAGAGAGGAATACAAAATGTATATATTTTTATTTGAACACTCTCCAACATATTCAAGACTTGCTGCAACAAAAATTGAGCAATACAGCGTATTTCTTGAAGAAGTATTTTCTGCTAACAACGTTATCTTACGAAATTTCGCTCTCTTTGGAATTTGTGATTACAACAGGCAGTAGAATATTCTATTGTACTTTAATGCCTTTTTTTAAACAAAATTTTTAAGCGTTTTAAGTTAAGGTCTGCTGAAGTTTTTATTTATAAAACAACTATTTTCAAATATTATAAAATTTCGTTAAAATGCGGGTCAATAAGTCCGTGACATCCCGCCTCTTAAGTGACACACTGTTAATGTCAGCAGGCACTTGGCAGTTGAACAAGCTGCGTCATTTATTTTGCATTTGACAGTCACTAATAGCAGAATGCTGTGTGCTTAGGGAAGAAAATTGAAATACTGAATTTCATGTGCAGAGAAACAAGCCGTCTTAAAAGGTCCGCTGCGGTGGCCTAGAAAAAATAGTCGGCGGCGGCTCATAAGCCGGCTTGGGCAGGCGGATATTAACAGCCACTGGTTTTGATTTTTATAAGATTTTTAAGCAAATTTCTATAAAACAAATTCATAATTTGTAAGATGTGGTAAAAATTTGCCACTACAAAAACAATTAGTCAGTTGCAATTTCGAGCCGATGCTAGCCGCATGCATAGGCGGCGACTTGAAGTTACGATGAAAGTCGGCGGCGGCTCTTGAGCCGGTTGTGAGCCGATCCGTTTGTTTCTCTGTTCGTGTGCTATCAAGAATTATTTTTAGCAAAAGAAAAGCCATTACTCAAATCAAGGCTAAGCTTGATACTCGTACATACTCCGGAAACTATACAAAATCAATCTAACTGGTGCTTGAGTGAATTTCGTTGCGGACATAAAATCATGGCAAATGTGTGAAGATTTTAGACGCCCAGTTAAGGTCTCTACACCTGAGACAATTAAACAACTCACGATATGGTGTTGCTCGATCGGAGATTGAAAGTGAGAGTGATTTTTGAAGCAACGCTCACTTTGGTATCAGTAAGGTTTCCGCGATATATTTGTTTAAGGAGCATTAACACTCAGGCAATGATTGCCTAATACTAACTACTATAAGGTGCTAGTTTCTTTAGCAAAGGGATAGTGATTGAAAAAAAATTTTCTTTTTAAACTCTGATTTCTTTGCACGTTTCTAATAGTGCAGTGTTGCAGCGCCTCTGGTGTCAATGAGGCGTATTAAATTTTTGAAGCTGTGCTTAAGAGCCATTTTATTGGCTATTTTACTTTGCCGATAATTCTGCTGCACAATACTGATGAAGGAGGGCACTCTGATGTTAGATTAGGATTGGTATCCGCTGAAGCCGGTGTAGTTCAGTGATCAGTGTCTATGCCTTCGACACTTGAACTTTCTTACAATAAGTGATGCAAAGGAACACTAATGCACCTAAGAAACATGCGTGGTATTGTTATTTAATGACTGTCCAAGACCGGGTTTGATCACAAGACCTTCAGCTTTGTAGTCAACGTGCTAACTACTTCAGTCAACGCCACCTTCGAGCTGCTGCATTTGCTCACAATCATGTGACAACTTCACAGGAGTGCTTGGCACTGTTTAACCTTAATACAGGCAAGATTTTGTGCCGTTTTGTTACTGTGGTTGAAACATGGATCCACTACAACACACCAGAGAGCGAACAGCAGTAAAAAGTAAGCTTCTCAGCCAATAAATTCAGGGCAACCATTTATTGGGATACACGCTGTACACCGAAAGAATATTGCTTCATAAGTCCAATGAAACAATTTCATTTCAATTTTCTCACAGATCTAATGATAATTTCACAAATCCAATAAAAATTTCATGAATATTGTGAAAGAATTTCATTGGAATTGCTTCGTTGGTATTCTGGTTTCGTAAGAATATTTTATTGGATTCATGACAACAATATTTTCTAATTATTGAGAAACCTCTTTATATTTAAGTTATTTCATTCGTTTCATGAATTTATTTTATTGTTTCGATGAAGTTATAGCACTGCATTAATTACACTGTTAAACAAATTTGATGAAGTGTTCAATAAAATAGCTTTGACGAACCTGGTTTCATTAATCCAACGAAGCGTGACGTTGATTGAATTTTAATGAATTTTTCATTAGATTAATTTCGAAATTCATAGAATTTATGCCGAAAATTCTTTCAGTGTATAATCCAATACATTAAAAAGGACAATCAGGCTGGCTTCCCAAATGTATTTATATCGTGTATATGCGGTATTTATATTGTGTAGAAATACAAAGTTGCGAAAAATTGTAACCAAGAGCATCAACTTCGGAAGCGATACACTGATTGCGTGCAAGGCCTATTTATTGGGTCTATGCAACTCTACAAAAACACAGCAATACAAAAAACAATTTTATGTTTAAGTTGTCAGAAACACACACAAACATGAACTAAAGTATATGGTGCAAACAGCTTTTGACAGCTTAAACAAGAAAACAAAGAATATCATCAGGACGATTGCATTGACCTGATAAATGGGCCCTGATTGCGTGTTTGCGGCGATGACATTTCTAAAGGGTGTGTGTGCATTGTCAATGTTTTGTACTGCGGCGTTATGAACAGCTATTGACGTTTTGGAAGTCAGGCCTTATGTGCAGGTTCTACAAGTCGGGCAGACGACTAGTGTCAAAATCACTCACAAAATTAGTGCTTTCCAATTTTATACTCAAGTCGATCGTCTGGGTTGTGGAAACAGGGGTTTAATATTGAATATTGATTCGGTTTGTTTCAATCTGAGGATCGTGAATTAGTTTCCTGGTTAAAATATACCTTCTTTACAATGAAAACAGTAAAGTTCGGCTATAACTAACTTCAAGCGAACTGCAAAATTTGTGGGCAATTGGTGTATTTTCTAGCCAGCTTTCACACAATTCAAATGAAGTAACAAAACATAAGCAAAATAATAAATTTTAGCTTAAAAAAATAAAAGTTCTTATAAAATATAAGTTCATTAAATTTAAGAAATTAACAAAAAATTTACAAGCACCAATTCGGTTTTAAGCTAAAAGAACATAAGTTTTAAAAAACATCAGGCAATAACTTGCAACACCAACAATTTGTTTAGATGGCTTAAAAAAAAGAGTTCATAGACAGTGAAAATTATAATAAATTATAACCAGAGTTTACTGTAATCAAATAATAATAGTTAGACTTCACAGTAATCTGTGTTAGTTTTGAATCAAATAATAATGCAAAATAAACGAACTCCACTGTTCTTGTGTTTTTTATAACATTTAATAAAACAATAACGAAATCAATTATTTTCAATTATACTTACCCTCTGGCGTCCTTAACGCATAATGTTCACCAGCCTTAAATTTTTTCACTTTTTCCGATGTTTTTAGCACTGGCAAACGCAAACGCTTCGCCGATGGTGTACCATAACCACCTAAAAATAATTAATTTAATTTCCTCCGACTGCCTCAAGCCAAACGCACTACTATTACCAATAACATCCGATGGACCAGCATGTAACTCCTTCAGTTCATTGGTAAACATGGCAGATTTGGTGCGACAATCGAAATAAAAAACACGTACGCGGCGATTGCAATAAATGTCCAATAGGGTTTGGGTAACTGCAAACACTGACTCCTCGGTAGGTTTTTCTATGGTTGGGAAAACAAATTATAAAATTGCAAACAATTTGTTTATCTTTGTTTTTTTTTTTTTGTTCATTAAAATTGTGTTAATTAATATGTTTGTAAAAAATAGTCCGAGGGGAGAAAGGATAAATATCAGTAAAATGGATACATATGTGTATTAATTAGGTTGTTAATTAAAAATTTTGTGAACGTTGTTGAAATTTTAATGATATAAAAATAAACATAAATAGATGGCAAATGTTATGCGTACCGCTCACATATTTGCTCAACCAGGGATATGTTTCATCACCAGCTAAAATTAAACAAAATATGGAATATACATAATTATTATTATATTTTATTTAATATTTAAATAAAATAAAATTTGCATCATGATATTTGAAAGCAAAGGAATTAAATTTTCTTTCGTGTGCAAGAAGTGTTACGACAAAACAAGCGTGATAAGAAAATTATCACAACAGCTAAAGGGTGTTTTTTATAGAGGTATACAACTTTCAAATGGCAACACTGTTTTAACTGGCGGCCATTTTGTGAGCTGTCAAGTGATCTGTGTTTAGTTTGGTTTGGCATTTCAGCATGGATAGACTGACGCCTCAACAACGTTTTCAAATTGTTCAAATAATCGTTCATCCGAGCAATTTCGCATCACGTTTACTCTAAATCATAAAATGTATCCACTGAGATGTCGTATTATTATTGATTTTGTAAAATTTTTGGTTTCTCCTATAAAAAATATAAAACTTTAGTTGCGTCCGTTTACATTTAAGGTGACAATATGTAACCCATTTATATAAATTCGAATGCCGTCATAATATGCACAACTTCTTTAACTTGCATATTTTTTTCTGCATTTTTTATTGTGATAAGCGTGCTGAAAGAGAGGCACTATCCATTGACTTTTGCTCTCTAAACTTTTTCTGAGGCTACAGAGAGTAAACAAATTATGCATATGGAGCTATGCGATTACAAATAACTTAAAATTTTACTTCGTAAAATAGCACATTTTGATGTCACGTGCGACATTGAAAAACAATACGTGTTAGCAGTTCGTTGACTGTACTTTCGGAGATATTTAAAACAATTAAAATACAAAAAAAGCTTGCTGTAAAAGATTTGTGATCGTGGTCGCGTGCAACATGTAAGTGTAAAATTAGAAGTAGAGTTAAATTAAAAAATTTAAAAAATATAAAATTATTTAAATTTAGGTGAGCAAAAATGTGGAAAGAAAATGAAGAGACTTGTCCAACGTGAAGACAGAGATTTAAAAAAGAAATATTAATGCAAAACTAAAAACAAAAACAAGGAGAGAAGGCCAAATGCTGGGAAGAAGAGAAAGCGTTGCTTCAAAAAATAAGTGACAAAAGACGGTAGAAGCTTGGAGATATATGAATTGCGGAACAAGTACAATTCCAGCCTGAAAAGTTCAGGCAAACCTTTGCAAAAAACTGTAAAAAAGTAAAGAATGCATTGCCAAGAGACATGAAGAAAGAAAATAAAAGTAATTGAATACTTTTGTTAATTTGAAAATATTTTAGTAAGCGTGTTTATTGTTTCTATAAATATCGTGATGAAGAAATGTCATGTGCAACATGTCACGTAATCTCAATTTAATTTAGAAAAATATAAATATAATACAATAATTTATAATTAAAACCAAAACCATTTTAAGACGAGAAAAGTACACATTATTCTAAAATTAGTCACGTTATGCTTCAAGTTTCGCTGAAATCAGTGTTTTTGTGTTGCCTTAAAAACAACTTCTGTCCTTGTGACATGGGAATGGTTTAGTCCCTGGTAATAATCTTGAAAACCAAAAATTTTTCAAAGCCAAACTTACTACCAATTACAGGGCTAAATTAGAGCTGTAAGTTATGTTTATTGCTTAAATACAAATCCCCTTTATTTATACTTTTTTTCACTTTAAACGTATACGACCGTCACGTTCGACATCATTGAAAATGCCAATATTATGTGCCTGTTTCACGGCATAGAAAGCAAACTTAAGCGAAGAAGGGCATTCACTCATTTTCATTTGAAAAATCATCCCACCATCTGTCGAGGAATCGGTGGAACTATACCGTACAATAATAACTAGCATATATAAACAATAACGCTTAGCAATTCTAATGCTGTATCAGTTACACTAACGTTTATTATCATTAGGAGTATTATTTATATCAAACATTACATTTAGCAAATAGAGGAAGGACTGAATGCATGAAAGGTTGTAAGGAAAAATTTAACACATTGACTACAGCAATCTACAAGACTATACGACAACAATACGACACAAAATGCACTACGAGCAAAGGTGGCGTATTTATTTATTTATTGGTACATATTCTACAAAGTAAATTTGCAGAATATGGTTGCACAAAAATGAACGTGGTGACTAAGACCATATGTCCACGATGTTATTAACAGTATTCTTAAAAATATTTTTGTGACTCACTACTATACCCGACCTATGCCTTCTTATAGGAAGTAGCAACGTGGTTGTCAACGAAATTCCACAAAAAAAGCGCAAGACTATACTGTTATCCATGGCAAATCAGTCAACCAGTGCGAGCGAGACGAAAAACTCGCGAAGGCCAAACAAAACACACAAGCCTGACCGCACTTAACAAATAATTACGATAACACCAGAGCTGTTCTTCAGCCCAGAGCTGCTTATGTCTCACAAAATATTGGCCTTCAAGGTGTCAATTCCCAGCAAAAAACTTTGCCTACTAGAATGCAAGAAAGTATGTATTCCTCGGTCGTAAGTACTTACAATTTGACTGAATAACCCATTATTTTTGTTTGAGAAGTTCAAAAAGTATGCGGTACCCTATACTTTTTGCCTACAAACATCCAAAATTTAATATATTACTGATTGCCTAAAAGTACTCAAAGTTTGCTTAAAAATATGCAAACTTTTGTAGATTACTTTTTGCTTAAAATTATTCAAAAGCTAGTTGGCAATTTTTTCTAATAAAAATAATCAGAATTTTGTAACACGATCAATAAATAAAAAAAATTCTCTAGATATATTTTATTATTAACTAGTGGAAAGTACTACAATAAGTATATAAATAATTTGTTATTTTATTCATAACAGGACAGTCATTGTTATACATATAAAATAATTAGATAAATAAGTACCACTCATTACTTTGTAAGCCATTAAAAGAGTACTACCCATTACAAATTCTTGAAAATTTTTTGCTGGGTTGCTGCTGCCTTATCAGCAAACCTTGGAGGCCCAATTAACAGGTCCATTCCTTGAAATCAACTTATTATCAAATTTTGATTTCAAGAAGTCGGTGTTAGCGGTCCCCGTATGACACATAGTGACATCATTTTGAAACGACATCCCGGAGAAATGTCATCCATATTTGCATAATTTATAATGGCACGGTAACGATATCTATTGACCGTAACGAGATTGATTTTTGAAGATTTTTTTTTTAACAAACACATCCCGCGAAGCGATTAGCTTTTCGGCAGAAAACTCCCAGGGTCTATGGCGGTAATTGACCTCTGGAATAAGAGGATAGCAGCGCTACCACTCAGCCACAGTGGCACTCAAATGAGATCCAACGATGCCACCAGCTCTTAAACCGCACTAAACGGTTAATTTTCTAGTCTGCAGAGTCTGCTGTGGACCCATGTGTTTCACCTCATATGCGACAATTTTGTTTATTAATAAACACATTGAACCAATAATTAGTTTTATCACCAAACACTATTGCAATAAAATATCAGGACATTTTCTAACAGTTCTAGAGCCCAAACAGCGAAAAAACGAGGCGTAATGAACGGACTTAGTCCCAATTATTGCGACCGACAACGAATCAATAAACATGGATCTTCTGTCAGACTTTCGTTGACAGCAACGATGTTCTCTCCAATACGTACAGTCATTCAATGTGTTGGTAGTTTTTCATCATTTGGAAAGTATGTGGGATGAAATCTTTTCACAGTTCGACGGATAGCAAGTCATCAGATGGACGTCTTTGTGCGCCATAAACTTCACAAAGTCGTCTATATGTTGAGCAAATTAAAGACTAATTTTCAAAGTAATTCTAAATAATTTGAAGGCGTTGTTTAAGCGGTAATCTTTTCATGATGAATAACTAGACTATATTGATAATAAATATCAAAATGACAGTTTGAAAAATGACCCTTTCGTAAATTCTATCGGTTATAAAAAATTACTCCATATAATTTTATATGTTTGTATATTTATATTTATCTTTTTGCTGTAAAAATATCTTTATTTATTAAAAATTTAACGAGGCTGAGTACTATTGAACTTACATGCTTACAACTTTTAAAATGTAAATGCCTTTCCTTTAAACATTATCTTGATCCTTGAATTTATAATTTTCTTATAAAGGTTGCTCAATTCAAATATGCTTGTTTTTATGTATCCATAAGTTTACCTCATATAACCAATATAAATACCTCTAGTATTAATAAATATTTATGTTTATATTTTTTTTTAATGTGAAATACAGAAAAATATTCTCTGGTGTAATAATGTTTATCATGCACTTTATTTTTATGACATCTTAAGAGACAACCATCACCCAACCATTCAACCAACAATAAGCATCAACAACAACTCTCCTTATTATAATTTTTTGCTGTTCCTTTCTTTCATTCTTTTTGTAAAAGCGACTTTTCTTTTTATGTCATCTTATAAAAATTTAACAAAAAAAAAAAAATAAATAAATATAGAAAATTATTATTATTTTTTTCTTATCAATAAAAATGTAAAAAATAAAATAAACGAGATATGTACCACCAATGTTTGAAATAACAACAAAATGTGGACTTGAATTTGGGAACAACAAGAACATATGTATGTTACATAGCATCGTCGTCACAATTGTCATATTGAAATGTACCACAGTTGCAGTGAGAATACTTTGGACTGAATTTTATACAACTTCACACTACTACACATTTGAT
This sequence comes from Tachina lurida, assembly GCA_944452675.1. NCBI lineage: Eukaryota > Metazoa > Arthropoda > Insecta > Diptera > Tachinidae > Tachina > Tachina lurida. The sequence goes on from OX101754.1 coordinate 129,921,268, forward strand.
AGTCTACAACAACTACATCAAAGGCTCTAACAACAAGTTGCAGCAAAAACAAAACAAAAAATATATACATAAAAAAACTTAAATAACATACGAGAAGCACAAATAAACATTTTAATGGCATATAGTCCTTCGGGAAATATCAGATAAATGTTTCTGTACGAGGAAGCTCCTGTGTGTGCGAGAACTAATCCATGTACACGTGTGCATGCGTGTGTGCGGGTGTGTGTGTGTGTGTGTGCATGTATAGAAACATTTCACTAAATACACGAATAGTTTTGCTCCAAAAATGCCCACTGTGTTATCTATCTATATATATAAAAATGAAACGGTCCATGTATGAAATCGCATAACATGAGAACGGCTGGAGCGACAGGACATGGTTTGTAAAGAAAAAAAATTAAAAAAAATGCCTACTATTCGCTTCTCATTTTTTCTAAGCACAAACTAACAAAGGGGAGCAATCATTAGTAAAAAACTTCCGAGCAAAGCCGGGGCGGTCAGCTAGTTTGTAATAAATTTAGTAGATAGATACAATTGCCTGGCTATTCCGTAATCATAACTGGTGGAAAGTTGACCCTGTTGCATCTTAAACCAGATCTAGAGCACGTTGGTAATTATATGGATGGCTTGCGCAGCAATATAAGATCAGCTGGGGGTGGAATTTTTATACTTGCAAACAACTGCTGAGTTTAAAACAATTAAGGTGATGTGTGCGATCTCAGCAGAGTTACAGAAAAAAACATTTCGTTAATTTTGTAGGCTATATTCAAATCTTTGCAACAATTTATATTATTTGCCGATCGAATGCAATCAGCTGTGGTACTTAACAGATAGTTTCACATCTGTTCCACTAATACCCAATAATGACTAGGACAAATATAATGGCAAGTAAATCCGTACAATTTGAGCAACTTTTCCTTTTACAAAGTGATGTACACCTTAAAGGTAGAAATGGACCAAGATCTAGTTTTGGGACATTTTGAGTCAATGTGAGTTGAGCTACATTATCCCACAATTGCCAACCTAAGCCTGTGAGAGAGCTTGAAAGTCATACAAGTGAGGACCAATCATAAAGATAAAGAAAATATTGCAAAATAGATTCACCCCTGCGTTAAAAGTTGTTCTTCCCCAAAATATTTCCCCATTTCGCCAGGCTCATATCCTGCAGACAAGTCAAAGTGTGTATTTGGCTGCAGCACTAAGCTCGTTGATTAGTTTTAGTTTTAGTTCAAATCTTGGGCTGGGAAACCGACTACACAATACACAAAAATATATTCCTGGTGCGCAATACACACAATCACGTATGTTAAAAATAACACAGTGTGACAAAAAAAAATACCTGCGAAGTGTTACTATTTTTCTGGTAGGTATTGTCGAGTATAACAACAATCTGTATTTGAAATCATCATACAGCTAGTTTTTTTTAACAAAAAGTCTTCTAATAAAATGTTTAATATCTCAGTCAATTTCTAAGAAATTGTTTAAACCAAACCTGTGAATTACCCTTACGTACCTTTTCACAATATATGGTTAAAAGATAACAGAGACTTTAACAGCAAGTTTTGTATGAAGAACTGTCAGTTAAAGTGCACGTTAACTCTTAACCATACATTGTTAAAAGGGACGTTAATCAATTATGTTTTATAAGTAAATTTATAAACAGTACGGTTTCAGTACAAAAATGCTGCCCAAAAACGAGTCCAAAGTAGAAAACTGTCAGAAAAACCGAAAAAATTATATTTAGTGAAAAAAACAGACATATATCTGAAATTCACTGAAACTGGATATATATGGTTCAAAAGGCCTTAGTTTCTTTTTATATCCGTTTATAAATTTAAAATCGGTTGATATTTAACCTAGTTAGAGGTTGATAAGTGCCCACGGGTACGAAAAACCGGTTTTTTTTACCCGTAACTCAAGATTTTGGAGGTGTTTGGAAAATTTCCTATACCGATTTTTCTTATACTCGACAATATCTACCAGAAAAATAATAACACATCCCAGGTATTTCGATTTCATTAAAATTTGTCACACAGTGTAATAAATAAAATAAGATCAATGGTAAAATTCAACATGGTTTTTCGTATTACGAGTATTGCAGTATCAAATTCATGTTGATTCAACTCGAAATAACTTTGATTCAATATGATTCTTCATATTGGTTTAACTTTGCTGGAATGTTAAATTTATATGAAAAAAAAAGTTATTTCAAAAGGAAAAATAAGTTTTCTCTTTTTAATTATTACCAATGTTACCGGATTTTAATACAAATAATTATCCCTGCAGATGTTGTAAAATCCCAACGAAACGTCGTATACATTAAAAATGAAATAAATAAACGTCTTTTATTAATATTTTAAAGAATTAGAGTGACCTTTGAAAGCCTGAATAGATACCAAAAAAATTCATATTTAAAATAAGGTCGAGAAATTACATACAAATATGGAAAAAAAATTGTCTTTGAAAATGTCTGTAAAGCATGTTAAATTAACATGAAACAAATTTTAAATAAGGTAAATTTAATATTAATTTCGTAGATTTCTATATGAAATTTTTCTTTGTCTAGTTTACAAGATACATACATATGCCAAAAATATTTTAAGTTAAAAAGTTAAGTGATTCCCAGTTTCCTAGAAGCGTAGAAAACTACAGATCAAGAAGTTAATGTGCTATTCCCCAAATTAAAAAATATACGAAAATTCTTTTCATCCACTCTACTAAGTTGAATGCAGACATATTTTGAAACAATTTCTCTCTGTGCATATTCATGCGTGCAACGTTCTGTCAGATATGTCACGGATTATTTGCTTCCTGTTTTATACATATGTATGTATGTATTTATTTATTTGTGTGTATATGCACGAAGTGTGCTCATGTGTTGTTTCATATTTATACATTTATTTTTATTTTTTTTATATTTTATTTGTTTTACTGTAAAAATAAAACTATCCAGCGAGAAAAAGAAGGAGTAAGGAAGGCTTATTTTCGATAAAGAGAGTCTGCTCGTTCCATTCTATACTCATATATTTTTTACACGCGTTGTCATTGCAGGGCAGAACTTCCGCTCTTGTTTCTTCTGAGATCTGCTGAATTTTCCCGCTGGGTATGTATGCTTGCATACATACATATGGATGTATATGTACATCAGTAAATTTTTTTATAAAAAAAATATTTTATTTCACTCGGTCATTTCACATTTTATCTGCGCTATTAAACTTGTTAGTACGAGTACTTAACTTAAAAAAATACACCAACGTTTGTAAAGTAATTTTTTCCATTTTCAAATAATCAATGGTCTGATTGACATCAAATTGCTTTCTTATGGATATAGTATTAAAGTTTTTATTTTTAGTTATAGCTTTCATTGTGCAAATACTCCTTGAGTGAAATAATTATAGTGAATCTCATGGTTCAGACTCACCAATCAATTATTTATGACGTCTATTTGCTTTGTTTGTTGAATAGAAAATGGCAACTAAATTTTTCATATGATAAACTTTTCGGTTTGATGAACCAATTTGTTTATTTTTCTTTACTGAAAGTGTCCAAACACTATTTATGTATACTCGTAACTACTGTTGTTGTCCTGTGAACTATTACATCAAACATTTGCATATTTTTTTATTTACTTTGGCTGTAAAGTGCATGTTCACATGTCTATACATCCATATGTTCATATGTTGAATCCTGAAAACTTTCAATATAATATTGGGTGATTTTTTTATGGCAAGTTGTTGGTCTAGAAATATAGTCCAGTCAACTTTTTAAATAACTTGACTTATGCTAAGATAAAATATGAGTACAACACTGGGATTCACTAACTTTTTTTTAACGATAATCGCATCATTAAAATAATTATAATAAAAATTTATCGAATATACTATTCGGTAATATTTTTAACGATATTCGCTGTAGGTTAATGTCAGCTGTGTCGTTATTTAAGCGACAATAATTTTTGTGCTGTTAATTTTATCGACAAAAATAAGCAGAAAATATCAGCTGCGTTCTATCGTTAAAAGGAAGCTACAACATTATACAATCGTTATTGTAAGCGACAAAATGTATAGACAAAAATTACGATTGTCGGATCTTTAAAAGTTACTGAATCGCACTACTGAAATAGTTATTCTGTTGACTACTAAGCCAAAGGATTTGGACTCGAGTCCAGCATTGGACGAAGCCATATATCATGCATTTTGCTTATGTGCATTAGTCTGCCTTTGTGTTAGTTATTGTCGGCAAGCTTAATTGCTGAAGGGATAGTCGGCAATATTGTCGGCTTGAGTTTATTATAAAAGCAGAGCGCTCTCTTTTATCTATATTGTTGAATTGTAGGAAAGTTTACCCGAGTTGCTGCAAATCACAATCGATGTTTAAACCAAAAGATATATAATGCATTCGTTAATATTATAGTTTTCATAATTTCTCATTCTAATTTAACGGGAGTCAAAATTAATACGAATAGTGATGTTCGCTCACTTTTTTTACTTAATGTATTTTTCAGAAAAAGTCCTATAAATCGGTAACTAATGGACCGTCTAGCATAAAATTAGTATTGGGTGAAAGTGCATATTTAGAGTAACAAGCGCAAAGAAATCTTAGACTAAAAACTGAAATAATAACATGAAATTTTACATATTTCAATGAACATCTTCACCCAACTTGAGCAAAAAAAAATCGTTTGACCATTAAATTATTAATGCAGCCAACTTTACAAAACAAATGATGCAAAAGTTCTTATTTTGCAATTATCAGAATTGAGTCACAAAATCATGAGTGGTACTGTGTAATAATCATTAAAAATTACGCAAAGTGCATAACTGTAATCATTGGGTCTTAGGAAGGTACTTTTTTAGAAACCACTTATCTTATGTAACGATCTGTAGACATCATGTCATAGCAATACCAAAAGCATTGACGCTTGTTCACTTGCTCTGTGGGTTAATTTTATGACAGTGACAGTCTGCCCTAGTCTAAAAAATAGCATGAGCCTGTCAATCAGTCAGTCGTTTTCGACAACAGGTATAAAATAGACAACTTTTTGGTACTGCATTGACGTGAAGTCAACAAATAGTTACGAATTGCAAGACAGCCAAGTTGACTGATTTACTCAGTTTTCAATATATGTATAAGTTAAAAAAAGTTTTTCACGCTAAAAGTGTCCAAAAAAACTTACATCAAAATAGCTGTTACACTGGCGCAGTAGAGATCACTTAGAGGAGCTTATGTAAGTAGCCTGGAATCGCCAATGTTAAGCAGGTCGATATATGTAGCTGCTATGATGACGTTTAGTTACAAAGACAAAGGCAAACTTTGGTTCGAAGGACCATATATAAATGTTGGGTTTTTTTTTATTTTATTTACTTTTTCTCATTATATCAGCGCCAATTCAAGATAAATGTTTTTCATTGGCATTCCAAATAATTTTTTTCGATATGAAATGCAAGTACTGCTTCTCAAATTTTCCCAAAAAAAAATATATTTTAGGTTCAAAAATGAATGAAAAGCTCTATTCTATGAGTTCAAGCTACAATCTCGCAGATTTTTTTTTAAATAAAGAAAAGTCAAGTTGACTGTCTTATGCAATTTCAGTTAAACGGTGTCTACAAAAATTATTTAAAAGAATCTGCTAGAAATGTCTAGGTCTCTTCACTGCTGCATCATAAATAATTTAGAGGAGCTTGAAATTATCAACGTCTATATAGCTGCCATTGTGTCTTTTCATTTCCAAAATTAAGTCAAACTTTGGTTCGAGGGACCATATTGAGCCATAACCGCTAAAAAAGCTTAATTGACACAGTTTTTGGACCTCATTTTGTTTTTTTTTTTTTTGACAAAAATCGACATGTAATCGATAATCGATTTTGGTCCAAAAGTTAAGCTTGAAAATTATATCGCTTAAGCTTTTTTTGGTGGTTATGGCACGATAAGTAGGTGACTGATTTTACCTGGGATTATAATCTATGTTAGGTTAACAGGATCAGACTTTTTTCAATTACAATTTCAAATTATGCGCATTTTATGTGCCATCATTTATTTCTTCAGGATCAGAAATGAATGCACAACAATTCTATGAGTTCAAGCAGTAATCTTGTAGATGTTTATTTGAAATAAAGAAAAGTCAAGTGGACTGTTTTATTTAATTTCAGACTATGGGTGTCTACAAAAAATATTTAATATAATTTTCTAGAACTATCTATGTCTATTCACTGGAGCAGCATAAATAATTTAGAGGAGCTGAAGTAGCCTGGAGTCGTCAACGTTAAGCATGTCTATTAGCTGCCATTATGTCGTTGCATTTCCTAAATTAAGTCAAACTTTGGTTCGAAGGACCATACGTAAGCGATAAGTTTTACCAGGCATTGGAATATATATGCTCATATGTCTTTTTATTTCCCAATTTACGTCAAACTTTGGTTCGAAGGACCATACGTAAGTGACAAGTTTTACCTGGCATTGGTTCATATGTGAGTCAAACGGGATCAGAGTCTTTCAATTACAATTTTATATTATTCACATTTTATGTACCGTCATGTAATTCTTAAATATTATCGACACCTTGTTTTGCTTTAACTTGAAATCTTAAATTTGTGTAGTCTATCTGAATTTTCGGCTGAGAAATTGTATCATTATTTCAACGCGTTTGTGTTAAACTCTAGGTTACATTTAATAAAAATGGTACTATCGTGTTATATTATGTGATATATGATCACTTGAGGTCTTTTGAAACATTTTTTTTGTGCCACAGTTGAAAAATTACCCTGTTATTGTAAGCATTTACAAACAAACAAACAAACAAAATCGAAAAATGTTATATAAATTGTTATGTTTGTACGTAGTAATATTTTTTTTTACCTCTGGCATAAATTTTTATTTCATATTTATTTATTTTACTTTTTTTTTGCAAATATTTTGCTTTAACTAGAACGTCTTTTTTCCTTATTGGCCTTTTTAAGATTTTTTTTTTGTTAAAACGAGTGTAAAATTTTCAAAATTATGTGTAAAATGTGCTACGTTTAACCTTTTTTGTGTTATTTTAATAAAGAGGAAATAAAAAGGAAAAGTAAAAATAGAGTTATTCAAATGTTCAGGTAGATTGATAATAAAATATACAAATATTAATAATTTCCAAGTGCTTGCTTAAATATTTATAAATATTTTTAAATATGCTTCACAAATTTATTTATGGGCTGTTTGAAGAGATATCAAATAAAACGAAAAAGTGGTAATAAAAACTCAAAAATGAGTAAAATAAGAGGACCATGTTACTTTAGCATCATTTAAGGAAAGCAAAAGTGAAAACTAGAAAATCAAAGAATTTTTTCCTTCTATATTCAAATGCTATAATACATATTGTTAACATGAACAAAAATTAGCGGCATGGAGAACTTCATTATCTGAAGTATTATTGGCGTACCTTATGTTAAAATATGTAGAAAAAATACCGAAAATATGGCAGTTCATTTAAATTTTTGTTTTAATATTTGAAAGAAAACCCGTTAGCAAGAGCTTGCTTAGCAGCTTATTAGCAAGACCTTAGCAGCTTGTTAGCAAGAGCCTAGAAGCTTGTGTGAAGAGATAAGCAATGGACTAACGGAAAGAAAGAATTTACTGGATATTAGCAGGAGCTTATCACATTTCTTTTACAGTGTGTTAACAAAATCTTAGCATCTTAAAGCTTCACAGTTTGAAAACAAAAGTTGAGCAGCTTCCTGGCAAGAGTTTAGCATCATGATGGAAAATTTTTTGAACAATAGCATAATAAGCTAAGGACAGTGCTTGCAAGAGATTAAAAACGGGAAATAAATTCATTACACGGTTGGTTAGGTAATTTTTTTTTAGCCTAGCAAGGGACTAGCAACTTGTTAGTCAGAGCTCAGTATATTAGTTTTATTGCTAGAAAAATCTTAGCAGCCTAGAGTTTCATGGCTTGCAAGAAAGAGCTTAGCAGCTTGTTAGCAAGAGCTTATTAGCATTCTAATATGATCTTAGCATCATGCTAGTAAGAACGATGCATAAGAGCTAAGCAGCTTAGCATAAGATTTCAAACATATAAAAAAAGTTAAGAAGAATAGCTTCACAGTTGATTAGCAAAATCTGTGAAGTTAAGAGCTCTATTGTTTATTAGCAGCTCATTAGCAAAAGTTTATTAGCTTGTTAGCATCATGCTAGCTACATCCTGGGATCATCGTAGCAAGATCTTAGTCTCATGCTATCTAGAGCAAGATTTAAGAACATTGTAAGATAAGGCTTACCGCATGACTATATGATTATAATTTTAGCAGCTTATTAGCAAGATATTAGCATGATAGCGGTGGATTTGTGATTTAAGATTTTAACAGTATGTTATGAAGAGCATATTTTAGCAAAATTTAGGTAAAAGTTTAGCAGTCTTTTAGCAAGGGCTTAGCAAATTTGCAATAAATATTTCGAAATTTTTTCATTTAAATATTAAGTGGAAGTACCAAAATATATTTCGTAGATGTGCATTTAAATATAATTTTTCTATAATATGGCCTTTATTTTGGGAAATGCATTACTAAGCGTTGATAAATTTTATATGATTTGTTTTTGTAGTTTACTTATTTTTCATATAAAATTTGTCAACGCTTAGCATTCCTCTCTGTTCTGTAAACCGATCGATTTGAAATCGCACGTTTTTAGGAAACTAACTCAGGCAATAGAAATATTTTTTTTTTAGATTTTTTAAAATTTTTTTATTATATATATTATCAAATATCATATATTAAAGAAAATTATGTTGTATGACCTTAAACACGTCAGCAGGTCCATTATTAATTTTTTAAAACCAGAAATTTACTCGGATTCGGTTTACAGAACCGACTGTTTTTTTTTATAAAATAATTGTGCCAGATAAAAACCGACTTCAATGCAAGGATCTGATAGATTATTTTCGAAAAAAATTTATGAGACCAAACGGAAGTAAACTCATAAAAAATATTTTGACAATTTTTTGGTTAAGAATACGTGATATATAAAATTAGATTTTAATGGGCCTCCGCCCATTTTTTTAAATGGAAAATTGTGTATATTTTAGAGCTTAAGGTATGCGATAAAATTCATAAATATCGCCTAGGTAGAACCACGTGAAATATAATATTAAATTTTAATGGGCGTAGCTCCGCCCATTTTTTCAACTTTAAAATTATGTAATTACAAGAACCAAAGCTGTTTGCAATTAAGTAGAATGTCATAAAATCAATTAAACAAATTTGTGGGCGTACCCCGCCCACTTTTTTTACCAATGAGACTTATGGGAAGCTATACCCTCTGTGACAAAAATAGAATCTTAACAATAGGTCTAAAATGTACCTAGTTATAAAGTAACAATGTCACAAAAAAAATACTATTGAATTGATAACATCCTTCTTTTTTTGAAGGTGGTTAATAAGGGTTATAGTATTGAAAATTTTTAAATATAAGACTCCGTAATATTTTTCATTAATATTTAAATGTAGAAATACAAACTTGATAAACTCTTGCTAATACTTGGTTAAATTAATGTGCTATTTATATATTATTTTTGGCTCATTTGGTACATATTGAGCCAAAATTTTTTTTTAATCACAAATGTAAAAATATGTATGAACGTTAGCATTCCAAGAGCTTGTTATCACTTATGCTTAATTGTTAATTATATCGCATATCAAATAAATGTACTACTTACCTTGAAAACCATAAAAATGCAACTTCTTATCACGTAACATTTCGAATTTTTGTGGCATAACAATGTCATTCAGCTCAAGTTCTTTTAAATTGCCATCATAACGCTCATCTTCACTCAATTCTATACTATCCATATCATATTCATGAAATTCCAATTCTTTATTACAACGTCCAGTGATGGCATCAGACTGCATATGAGCTGTAAAATGATATTGGAAAGGAAATAAAAAAATAATAATAATAATGAAATGAATGTCAAAAACTGCCATGGTTATTTGTATTGATTTACAAATCTTCTCAATGATAAACTCTTTGACCGGATCCAGTGGCAACTCATCGTATTTATATTTTAAATTATAGAAAGGGCAGTCGACTAAAGGTCGCGGTTTCCATTGAGCAGCCACTAGTGCTCCTTTGCGTTCTGTTTTACAAACAGTTTCCTCTGCCGGACGCTTTACGATTTGCTGACGTCTCTGTGGTTTACAATACGGTCGCTGTTCCGGTTGTATCTTTCTGACTTTCTTCATGCTGATGCATGCAATACTTATGCGAGCTTATTTTTAATTATTTATAGCTTTAAAATAACTTTTATTTAATGGGTTTTTTTTTTGTAATATTATTGTAAAATAAATAAATATTTTTCCTTAAACAATTTTTAGTTTGAATTGACAGTTTGTTTAAAACAATGCTGATCCCCTTTACGAAATTGAAATGCCAATCATTCGAACTGAGTATGTTCAGTTACATAAGTACATACTCGTACATGCATTCCTTTTCAAATTGTTATTATGAAAACTAAACAAAATGTTAAGGCAACTAAACAACTGTCTTTGTTGCCCTGGCAATCGTTAGTTACATGTAGCAGCATTATGATGTTGTGCTGTGGAATAAAAAATATTTGTTTACTTCCATTTACTATCTGTCGCAAATGCAACTGAAATTGCAATTGCACTTATTCTATAAAGTTTGTATTTAACTAACAACACTAAGGCAAGGTTTACACACATCAAGTTGTCTTGCCCAAGTTTTGGTTTTTCATGGTAGAGATGCGAAAATACAATTTTTTTTGTATAGTTATATTTTTCTTGCTAAGTATAATATAATTATTTGTGTAAGAAAACTTGATGTGTATGTGATCATCAAATAATCAGTTAAGTTTTTACTTAACAAGAACGACAAGCGTTAAGGGTTAAAGGCCCAGGCACATATAATCCCTCATACGTTAAACTTTGCCTTTTTCAACTGAGATTAAGGCAACAATAGAGCAGATTGGCACAGTGAGTAACTTTATTGACGGAATCATTTGAACAGCTTCAAAAGGTTGCTTCTGCATTTTATTTATTAAACTCAACTTTTTTTATTTATTTCTTTTGTTTAATTTTATTTTTGCACTGTAACCAACCTCATAAGAAACTCTGAATTTCAACTTAGCTGTCAGCTGAAAAAGGCGAAGTTGAACGTATGACAGATTCTTTGTGCCTGGGCCTTATCGCTCTAGTTCCATAGCGTCAACGTTGTATCTTGTACAACAATGTTTACTTTATAGTACGTTTCCATATACGTGGTTTAGAGCAGAAACCTTGTTTTGCCCAGAACCAATGTTTTGCTGCATGTTTTCCCATACATTTTGGATATCAGCAAATAAGTTGTTTTCTTCCAAAACATGACAAAATTTGTCAATGCAAAACTGCGTTGCTGGGTGAAATTTCGAAAAAAAAGCCGCAATAGTCCGTAAAAGGTGGCACTAACTCAGAATATTAAATTTGTTAAGCAAACCCACAAACCACATCAGTTGTATTTATATGTTGTTAAAAAATAAGGTTTGTGGCCTTGATAATAAAATCAAATTGTTTTCGAAAATTCTTATAACCAAAACACATAAAAGCATAATGGAAACACTTCGAAGTGTTCTGAGAAAAACAAATAGTTTTGATCATAGTGGAAACGTACTATTATTTTATTTAACAAAACTCCCAAAATAGAACAAAATATAGAGATGAAAACGTTAGATTGAAGTAAAAAAAAGCTACAATGTCATTACTCTTTAACCGTAACAAGAACAGCAACCAACTTCACCACTGGACGCGCTGTCAAATTCGAATTTTCCAATTGTAAAACGTTGCCATCGTCTTGTTTCGGCTTGCTAAATACAAATCAAGGCAAATTTATATAAGGTACAGGTTTAGTGAGGGCAGGAACAACATGTCACACATCAATCTTAAATGAGATCGGTTTTGGTGATTAGGAATCCGTGACTACTGGGTTCACGGACTATAAGGTCGCTGAAATTGATTTTAGTAGAATACCCTTAATGGTAGTTCCGGATAGGGACTATTGGGTCAAAGCCGATAGGCTATATGAGGGTAGTGTAGTCCTTACAAAAATGGAGGAAGGCACAGGGGCTGGTGTCTGTATATTGGGAACGAACATTCGTAATTCTTTCAGACTGCCGAATGAATGCAGTGTTTTCCAGGCTGAGATCTTGGCGATCTTCAGGGCCACGGAGCTGGTGGCCAGGAATGTAGCTGAAGGTGAGAAGGCAGCCTTCTTTGTCGACAGCCAGGCAGCGCTAAAAGCTTTGAAGGGACTCAATGTCAAATCGAAACTTGTTAGTGACTGTAGGAAAGCCCTCAACTTGCTTATGGATAGATATAGTGTCAGATTATGTTGAGTTCTTGGCCACAGCAGTGTTGACGGAAATGAAACTGCCGATGAGCTGGCAAAACTAGGGTCGGCATTAGATGAGGGAATGATGGACAGATCGGTGAAGAAGCAGGACCAATAGTTCATGGCGGAGTAGGGAGGATTGTAGAATCTCGAGGGGTTTTTGACCAAAACTTGACTCAGGAAGATCCACACTGCTACTGTACATGAATAGGAAGGCGATGCGAATCATGATAGGTGCGTTGACAGGTCACTGCTCGGTCAGAGCAAGAACAAGCATTTGGGAAACTGGCACTCCAGATTTTGGTAGGATGTGCGGTGATGAAGAGGAACCAGAAACCATTGAACATACTATCTGTCACTTCCCGAAGCTGCAATCTCATAGGCTGAGATGACTGAGGAGACGTTTCCATGAAAGCATTACTGATATCGGGAAGTGTAAGCTAGAGGATATCAGGGGCTTCATAATGGTAATTTGGTGGCTTAATGATGGATAATAGGGTCATTTCTGGGTATAAATGGGAGGGGTAAATATTACTATTAATAGGCAATAGAAGGGAATCACAATGGACCCAATTGGGTCTCCGAGTGGAGGTGCGGTATAGCAATACCCTTCCTAAGCTAACCTAACCTATATAAGATACTATCGACTCAATTTGCTTTAAACAATTTATACAAAATAGTTGTAGTTTGAATATTGAAATTCAAATATTCAAACTACAAGCGCCGAAAGTAGTCACCTGAGCTGTTGAAACCATCTAGTATGAATTTGCCTTTTCTGCACACAAATCAAGGCAAATTCATGTAATGTAGAGTGAAACCTCTCTTAACGGACACCTTCCATAACCGGACACCTCTAATGACTGAACATATTTTGTAGAACCAAAATTAAAATAAAATAATGTGTACCACTCCCATAAGCAGACACCTCTAATAACCGGACAAAAAATACGGCGACGGTGTGTCCGGTTATAAGAGCTTTCACTGTATACTCCAAGCCGAATCCGTACTAGGTGGCGAAAACCGATCAAGTCAAGCTAAAGTCTAAATTAGGTTTTCTTTTCTTCCTTAGAAAATTACATTAATTAACAAATCTATGTATTTCATTCTATAAGAATAATATAAGTCCGATACAGAAATTAAATCGTATTAACATTCACTCTAGTTCAATTGAATTTAATTATGTATCATTAAAAATTTTTGTGCCACGTGCAAAAATCAACTTATAGTGCGTTTACATTTGCACAAAATCTAGTAATTACGAGATTCAGGCAAAATCTAGTAGATTTTCCATGCAAAAGTAAATCGACTTCGTCATAGCACATTTACATTGTCCAGAAATCTAGTACGTATGAAATTTTGAGCTAATAGGGCATTTACATTGTCTCGAAATCTACTAGTTACGGGATTTGGAGCTAAGTCTTACTGTTTTCTACTAGATTTCCCATACAGAACGAAATCTATTTTGTCAGTAGATTTATAGGAAATCTAAAAGGGCATTTAAATCTTGCTGTTTTTTACTATATTTCCCATGCAAAACAAAATCTATTTTTTTCAGTACATTTGTAGGAAATCTATTCAAAATCTAATATTTTAATTTTATTTTTACTACCCTGTACAAGATATTTATATAAAAGAGGAGTGAATTAGCAACGGCCTGCTTAAAAAGGTGTGTGAATTGACTACATTGCAAATGGTTGGTTGTAGTTTTGGAAATTTGTCAGTTACTGCGCTTTGTGTTGGATAAAAAATCTTTCACTGTCTCGAAATCTAGTACTTTCGAGATTTCGAGCTAAACCAAGCTGATTTTTTCCAGATTTCCCATACAAATCGAAATCAAATTTTTCAGTAGATTTGTAGGAAATCTAATAAAACTCTAATATTTTTATTTATTCTTTACTACCCTGTACGACAAAGGTGAGTGAATTAGCTACGGTCTAACTAAAAAAGTGTGTGAATTGGCTACATTGCAGATATTTGGTTGTAGTTTTGGAAAGAAATCAGTTGATGGGTTTTGTTTTGGATAAAAAAATCTTGATAAATGTCAAAAAAAGCTGGTGTTAACGGCATAGATTTTCATAAGATTTTAATCAAAATATGCTAGATTTTGTGGTGATGTAAATGCCCTATAAATGAAAAAAAAAACTTAGTGTAAACGGTATAGATTTTCCTAAAAATTGTAACCTAAGTCTATTAGATTTTGTTTTTTTTTTGGAAATTTAATTTGAATAGTAGAATTTATTTCCTTTAAAATTCCTTTTCTTTTTTGAGAAACTATGATGCATGTGCAATTGCTGCAAACACCACCTTCTTTAACTAAACTTATAATTTATGTTCAAATTAAATTGTTTTTTACTTAGTTGCTAATGATCCCCTGCGTGCATAAGTTTTGCTAGAAAAAAAAGGAAAATGTTACACATCATTTTAACAATTAGTTCTGATGATTAATACTTCCTTGTAAGTTGAAGCTGTTTTGCTGCTTTGAAAAATGCTTTAAAATGCCAGTTATTTTTTCTTCTTTCAATTCAAATGCAAGTATGTGACCAGTATTTAGAAAAATGTTTGCATGCGACATGATTTAAAAAATAAATTATAGATGGTCTGAAATTTTATTCCAATATTTGTATGTGTGTGTGATTGTTTTTTTTTTTTTTTTTTGTTAAGGTCATAGTTAGTGGCGGTTTTTTGTTATTGCAGCTGAAAGACATAACATGCAACAGTTTTCAATTTTCCAACCATTGCCAAACGTGTTGATGTCTGCTTTGCATGTATGTATGTCCTTGTGTATGAGTTGTGATTTGTGTGCGTACGTGTGCCTACTTGTATGTGTGTGATTGTTTGGTTTTATTTTCCTGAGTACGCGTGTGCATTTGTAAGTTTTTCCTTTTTTTCACAGTTAAAAATGCCAATGTGATTTACACTTTACAACTGAAATAAAAGCCAGCAAAGTAACAACATAAGAACCATACAAGTGTTTTTACTCCTTGCCTGCTACTACACTAGCACTGAACTGGACCTTTAATGCCATTGTCCACAATTACAGCGACCGACTACAAATACTTGTAGAGGGGGAAACTGTTTGAATAATTTAATAGAAGAGATTCCTGTTAAAAATTCTCTGGATTGGTGCAAGGACATTTATGTTACTCATGCATCCTTAATTCTAAAACTTTAATTTTAGCCAAAATTATAAGTACGATGCTTAGCAAACTTAGAACTATTAGCAGAACTATGCACCTAAGGTTCAAGGACATAAATATGTACTTACTTGCCATATATCCTTAATAATAATAATAATAATAATTAAATTTATATTGAAATTATTATTACGCAGCAACAATCTGTAACAATTTGTAGAGTCTTAGAGTTAACCTTTCATTTCAGTCGGTGCAAGGACATGTCCAGCTGAGATACATATATCCTTTTTTTGAAAGTTAAATTTTCTTTACAATTACGAACATAATACAGCAAAAATTATAAATTTTATATAGAATTAAATGGTATTTTTTTAGGAAATTCTCTTTAGGTCCTGGCAAGGATATGCATAGAATTCATTTAAGCCCGTGTTAGGCTATGCAACAAATACAAGTAATTATATATATATAGAATTAAAATTTTTTTGTAAAATGCAAGGCCAAGTGTTGACATATTTTTGATATGGAATAGGTTTGAGCTACAAAAACGAAATAAATACAAAAGCGTTGAGTTTTACAAAATTAGGCCCTTAATTTTTTTTCATTAAGGATTTATGGAAAGTCTATAAGTGGTATTTCTCAAAAAGCTTCAAAATATAATTTTATAAATAGCTAAAGACTTCCACTAATTTCTGATCAAGGTGTATCTGATATGTACTTATTTATTTTTTGGTATTGGACTGCAGTAAAATTATCTAAAATGTTTAAATACCTAATTCAATAAATAATTTAGAATTTTCGCTGTATTCTGCTCATAATGGCAACTTAAATTCCTTTATAAAAGCTAAAGGAGTATAAGAGATAGGTAGGTCCCTGTATTATGATCAGAATTGCATTAAAAAAGGATATATGAGAATAATGGGTTATCCTTTGCACCTATTGTTCGCAAAATTTACTCAAAAGCTGCGGTCTAGATTTCTACATATAGTAACAAATTAATACTTTATTCTTAGCATTATTGCGGCAGAGAGTCCACTTTTAATAAATAAAGAATATGAGGGAGATTTATGTGTGCTACTTTTGAACTTACATAGCTACATTATAGAAGTTAAGAGCATGTGATTGGTAATTAGGTCCCTATATTATGATTATAGTTGCAGAAAAAATTAAATAAAAAAAGGATATATGAGAGCATGCCACATCCTAACACCGATTGAAGCCAAATTTACCCAAAAGCTGGGATCTATAGTTCTACAAATAGTAACAAATTTATATTTTGTTATAATTATTATTATGGTAGAAATGACAATTTTAAAAATAAAGAACTTGTGACGTGAGTTGTCCTAGTACCAACATTTTAATAAAAACTATTTTAAAAGTTAAAAGTATAATTCCATATACAAATAATTACTTGTCTTTGCTGCATAGCCTAACACGGGCTTAAATGAATTATACATTTTGGAAATAGTTACAAAGGATTTACTGTGCAATTGCAAATACAAGAAAAAAGTTTTGAAATTAATAAGAAAAAAACACAGAAGTTCCAGCAAATTTTTTGATCGATATACTGAGTTGGCTCCAGGTTTTCCTTGCATTGATATCATTATGAAAATACCAGCATGTAGGCATATCCTTGCCAGGACTTAAAGAGAGTTTACTAAAAAAAATAACTGTTTAATTCTATATAAAATTTATAATTTTTGCTGTTTTATGATCGTAATTGTAAAGCAAATTGAACTTTAAAGAAAGGATATATGCCAGCTGGAAATGTCCTTGCAAGGATTGAAATGAAAGGTTAACTCTAAAATTCTAGAAATAGTTACACGTTTTTGCTGCATATAATAACTTCATAATTTCAAAATAAATTTAATTATTATTATTATTATTATTATTAAGGATATATGGCAAGCAAGTATATACGTATGTCCTTGAAATTTAATTGCATAGTTCTGCAAATATTTCTAAATTTTCTAAACATTCTGGTTATAATTGTGCTTAAAATTAAAGTTTTAGAATGATGGTTGTACCACCAATCCAGAAGATTTTTAACAGGAATCTTTAATGTGTAATTCTAGAAGATACAACTAGTTTTTTCCACAAATGCTAGCAGTTTTAAAAATTAAGAATACCTGAAAGTTGAATATGATATTGTATTAGTTGAAACATAACTTTATACTTTTTATAGCACCTCAAATTCTAGAAAAAATTTACCAGCTTTTTTAATATTTTTCCAATTTTGCGTGCAATTTTAAAAAATGAAGGCTGTAGTATGCTAGAGCTCGGCACATACTTGTGATGATTAAATACAACAAAATACAAAGGCGACAATGGTTTTAAGAAAAACAAATATCATCCGCCAAGAAAAATAACCAATAAAATGGCTACTAAACACAATTTCAAAACTTAATACGCCTAATTGACACCAGAGGCGCTTCAATACTGCATTATTAAAAATGTGCAAAAATGCAGAGCTGTTAATAAAAAAGTGAAGCTTTCCTCTATATCTTCCTACAGCTGTTTCTATCTCTTTCTATCGCTATCCCTTCCCTATCAGCCTCTCTCATTATCTTCTCTTCAATTCACAAATAGTACAAAGGGATCTTTGTATTGGACCCAAGTGAGCTGGACTCCAAATTTAATCCTTCCCTTAACTTAGATTTTAGTAAATAAGGCTTGGCTATGACCAAAATTTAAACTTTGTCGTTGTATCGCTTGCAGGCAGCATTGCAACGAAACAAAATTACCAGAATGCAATGCAGTGTACAAAAGAAATTAAACTGTTTTAGGTTTCTTGTACTGAAATGTCTGCAGTGTTGATATGTTGCACGTATAGGAAATTGCTTACGCCCTGTAAAAGCTGTGCATACAGACCAGAGAACAGTAATGAGTAGTGAAAAAGTGAGTAGAGTTGAATCATGACTTGTAATTTCTTGTACTTATGCGCACTCATACTTATTGCAATGTTGTCTATGAATCATATTCACTTGAAAGTTTGAAGTGCGCATCGAACTCATACTTAGCAACATTTATAACGTTGTTGACTTCGACTCTCGTTAACTTAATGCCTATGGACGATGCAAAATAAGTATGTTTCACAATTAGACTTGTGTCTAACAGCTCTTTTTGAACTAGTTATTGTTTCATTTAATTTACATTTACGCTTTTGTCCAACAGCTAATTTTAGTTCAAAAGAGCTGTTGGACGCAGGTCTATTCACAATACGAACTTCGCATACGAACATTAAAGTTCTCATTATGAGGTTTATGTGTTTTTTGTTTTTTTTTTTTGCACGAATTGAAAAACAACGCTATAAGCTTTTAAATAAACATACATGAAGGAGATGAGTGAGCTGAATCAATGTGAGTAGTGTAAGTATTTTCCTGAAATAAGACTATGATGTCGACGTCGCATTAGTATTTATTTCAGCCTATACTTATAAATCAATAGCATCGTGAGTATGCGTAAATCAGAATAGTTGAGTTTAAATGATGTCTACTCACTTATATTTAAAATTTCATGAGTCAGCATGAATAGCGAAACAACTATTCATTGCCGATCACTGATATAGACGTGGGTACAGACGTGGGTATATGCCTGTC
Organism: Tachina lurida; assembly: GCA_944452675.1. Classification (NCBI taxonomy): domain Eukaryota; kingdom Metazoa; phylum Arthropoda; class Insecta; order Diptera; family Tachinidae; genus Tachina; species Tachina lurida. The sequence goes on from OX101754.1 coordinate 129,940,352, forward strand.
TGTATAGAAATAATACACACACACACATACATGCCTACACACACACTCTAACGCTCAAGTAATTCCTTACGTGTGTCGGGATATGTTGCGCTCGTAAAAAACAGGATTGCACAGTTAACAGCCATGGATTTTTCTATTCACACACACAGAGTTATACACATGCACACACACACTAACACTCCAGCACAATGTGCAATAGCGTGGAGCGAGACAAAAGCAGAGGAAAAAAAGTAAAAAAAACTCAAATTTATAAAACGTTTGGCTGATGCAACAAGCTTTGCTGCTGTCAATTGAAAACGTGCCAACAATTTGCTACGGCGATTAATCGTACTTTGCACCCGTAGCAAGTGAACGTACAACAACCAGCAGATCAAAAAATCCAGCAAAATATTGCATGTACTTGTAGTATGTAAAAGTGTATTTTATGCACTCACACATACGCACATACACACCCATACCTAAACATTTTCATCCGCACTCGTGCATCATGAATGTCTTATTCTTCTCTGATTTTTCTTTTTTTTTTATAACACCCGGTCTCAAAACGCATTTGCCAGTTACGAGTATTTCTTCAGTATTCACAAGCTGATGTTGTCATTGTTGCTTTTGTGCTGCAGTAGTTTGTTGGATTTGTTGCTTGTTCTTATGTGTAAAATTGTCTCTTGTTTATCGCAGCTTTTAAAATATTCAAAAATATTTTTTTGCTGTTGCAAAATCATTTTTATATGCAGATATATCTTTTCAACGTTGCTTTTGTTTCCTTTTAAAATTTGCCATCTCTTAATTTGTCGAATTTTATTATTATTTATAACTAGTGTGGAAGTGTGTGTGAGTGTGTGTGTGTGTGTGCTTGCTCCTTGCTGCCATATTGTGTGTGGCAGTGTCAGCAGTAGAGTTCGACCGATTAATCGGCTTCGGCTTCGGCCTTCGGCCAAAAATTGGTAATCGGCCAACATTCGGCCTATGGCAAAAATCGGCCGATTAGCCGAAGCCGAATATTTTTCATTCCAAGCTTGAAAAATAACGTTATTTTTGGTCGTTGCTCGCCGACAGTTTCTATTGTGTTTAACGTTTTGAAAAGGTTGCTTTGAAATACAACCCTGTTGCTTTCTATTTTCTTTTACTTGGACGTTCTTGTGAGTGATCATATGAAAAAGCAATCTAGAAATTGCAAAATAGTTTTATTTTTCTTGTTATGTATCCAATAGATATTACAGCTATTTCAGTGATCTCAAAAAAGCCAACTTTTTTCTTAATTCATATAAAACAAGTATCATTTTTATAATTTAAAACATTCGGCTTCGGCTTCTGTTTTGGCCGAACTTTAGGAGTTTAGCCGAAGTTCGGCTTCGGCTTCGGACAAAAAAAAACGCCTTCGGTCGATCTCTAGTCAGCAGTGACAAACTTTAGTTGTCGTTTAAAATTTGTTGATTGTGACTGAGCTGCTGCTGTTGTCTTACACAGCTTCGCGGTTTATTAATTCTTAAGAAGTGTTTTTTTTTTCAAATTTTATTTGTTTTATTTACAAGAATATTTTCAAGTTTTCATATTTTTCTTTTGGTAAAATAACAACAACAGCTTGTTGGAGTTACTTTTTGAGGTTGTTACCAGTCTATTATTTTAAAGTACTTCAAACAAAAAACTTTTGTTTGTTATTTACAATGCAATTTATTTAAATAAACCCAAACTTGCTTATTGCCATTGATTATTGCCTTATTTACTTAAAAAAAAACAGATTGTGGTATGATAACAATTCATATTTTGCTATTAAACTTTGTAGGTTTTAAAAATAAAAGTACTTGGCCAGCTTTTTTTTTCAATAAGTGTAAAACTTAAGTACACAGAGAAAATTTAAAAACGGCATTTTAAGTTCCAGTCCAGACTTGCAATTTTTGTTGCAGCAACTTTTTATTTTTTAGTGCAAAAGAGCGAGAGAAGAATACAAAAAGTATATATTTCTATTTCAACACTCTCGCATATATTAAAGAATTGCTGCAACAAAAATTGCAAGTCTGGACCGGCACTAACAGATGTAATTTATTTTTAAGAAATATATAAAAAAATTATTTGTAAACGTAAACAGCAACCTTGTATAAGTAGGATGCATTTTTGGTGTAAAAAATTTTCTGATTTTTGTTTGAAATAATTTTTAAATCTTTTAAAATAATTGTTATGCTTGCTTTTGTCTTAAGTAGAAGTAAAAAAAAATCCATATATTTTTATATGCATTTTTTAAATTTTTAACTGCATGAAAGTACCAGAACTGGTTATAATGGAACTCCGTTGTATATTAGTTTATATTTAATAAATTTCAAAGGAGTAATGATGATTACTTCGAAATGCACATAATAAGATATGTTAAAATAAAAAAAAAATATCCTTTTCAACACTTTTTAATTCACTTCATGTCTTGTCATGAGTTAGGGACACGAAACAACAGTCAGTCTCTCATGACAGCTTTTTTTTTTTTGTTAACAACTATAAAGCACATGTTTAACTTCTCACGCATTGTATGTACTCGTGTGTCCTGGTAACACTTGTTAAATTTAACCAACTTCAGGAGGAATGATTTAATTTGAATTTATGAACTTTTTAAACAAAACCAACTACATTTGCCACCTACAACAACAACAACAACAACAACAGCAACAGCAACAGCAACAGCAACTGCATATTCATTATTTTGATGTTTTTCTATGTAATTTTTTTTCTTTGAGTCCTGTTGCATGTTTGTTTGCCTTTATTTACATATGTACGTACTACATTAAATAAATGTTGTAGAAGTCAATGTAACCCTTACCCCCGAATAACTGAATGTGGTTGTTTTCCAACAAATCATTGTTGGACAGATTGCAGAAATTTATGATTGAATATGTGAGTGGAATCATACGAATGAGGGCGCATATCTTTGCTGGTACGGCAAAACAAAAAAAAAATATATAGAAAATTAGGGTATTCAAATTAAAGAAAAGACAAGTTGGCAAATATTTTTCTTTCTACGGCATTGTTTGTAACAATCTCTCAGAAATCGCTAATCAAGTTTACTTATTTTTAGCATCTGCAGCTTGCATTTTTTATTCTTCATATATATGGCAAGAGGAGTATGTATTTCTGTTCACCCTTAACATTTTCACTTCGTCCCTGTAATGAATAGAGAATGAGGTCACAATAATAAAGCAGCAGCGCCAGCAAAACCAACAGTAATAATGTCTGACCCCGTCCCGTTTGTGACATTTTTAATATAAATCAAATGCATCACTTTGCTGATTGAACGCTAAAATGTCGTTTAATTTATGAAATGTTTGTAATTAAATAAAATTGTCTACAATTTAATTAGTTTAGTTTTTTATTTAAATTTTATTACTTGTATTAACATCATTTTAAGTTTTTAACCCCCGACCAAAAAAAGGGGTGTTGTAAGTTTGTAGTGTGATCTGTGTATCTGTGTATCTGTGTATCTGTGTGCCTGCCCGTGTCCACGTACAGCCCAAACGGCTGAACCGATTTTGATTTAGTTTTCTCAGTTTGAAAGGTGACTTGATCAGGATGGTTCTTAACCGTGTTTGAATAAAATCGGTCCATCCGTTTAGAAGATGTCACATCTTTTTTAGATACATATATCGGGGGTTTTTAAAATTTTGAATTTTTGTTATTATTACCTGTTTTAAAAACGTATGTATCGTATATTTATTAAAGTTTTAGATGACACAAGTCGTTGGCTTAGTATAAGAAAGAAAAACTAAAGCATTTATATGCAGAAATAATTTTTAAGTTACCAGAAGTCCTTGATTTTTAACTGTAACGTGCTATGATCTTCAACGAGAATGCAATTGTATGTTGTCTCCCAGGAACGTTTAAAACGCGATTTCAAAAAAAAATCTAAATACGCCTTTTTATATTAAGCCATCGAATTAAACTATTTATCAACTCTCGAATCTTTGGTGTATTCATAGATCGTATTTATGAATACACCTAAGAATCTTTCGTGGGCTTGTGACATGGTAAATAGAACATGTACTTAGCCGACTACACGAACCTCCGAATCTATCGTGTATTCATATTCGTATTTATATTATTCATATTCGTATTTATATAACTAAACAAAGAAAGCAGACCATTGGTAAGGGCCTGGACAGTCTGGCGCATTTATTTGAAATTTTTACTTGCTTTTATGGTTAAGCATTGTCTATATTCATTTCGTTCTCGCTTATGGCACTCATAAGTAAATTTCAATCCGAAATATGCTTAACCATAAAAGCAAGCAAAAATTTAAATATTCCTCAAAGTTATCTCACGTATGACTCAATCGATTTTAATCAAATTTGCAGCAGTCGCTACTTTTTTTGTTTTAAAATTTATAAGCGTGAAGTTTCAGGGATAGTCATCCTTTTGTTTTATACACATATATAAATTTTGATGTGTAAACATCTATACACTAGGGGGTCAAAATCTTTTTCACAATACAATCACAAATTTTGAGTAAGATGTGCGATGCGCTATCAAATCGGTGTGAGCTATGCATGAGTGTATTAGTGTCATCATACGGACAATAAGAAGTACAGAGAAACCTAACAGCTGCATAGAAATACACTCAACCCAACTTTAAAGCATACCTTCAGGAGCAATGTTAATTTTAATAGAAATTGCTTGTGAAGTGTAATAATTTTGGGGATAATTTTGTTAAAAAGTTGAAAAATATAAAATAAATATAAACTTTTAAATAAAAGAGAATTTTAAATGTCAAATATTTATTTAAAAGATATCTAGCAGTCTTTATAAAGAATTTATAATATTAGATTATAACATATCTTCATTAAGTACTGTTGCCTTACACTGAAGCTGGTGCACAACAATTGGGTAACAATCTCCATCGCTTGCCAATTATTATGGGTAGAGATTTTAATACAAATTTTGCAAACCCACAGTCGCAAGCGTTATCAAAATTTTTATTTGACGTTTCCACTTGCATATAAGCAATTCTCCACAAACCCCCACAACTAATAATTCCACTACTATAGATGCGGTTTTCCATAGATTTTTAAATACAGTAGAGTCAAAAATTTATATATCTTATTTTAGTTACCATAAGCCAATATTAAAAAAAAATTCATTACTAGATGTTTACACATCTCCCCTGTGACCCGGTCTACTGTAGAAGTATTTAGATTGCTAAAGAAATATATAAGTATTTATGTATATATGTACATACATACATACATATATAGCTTTGTTTGTATATAAACGCCATGCCAAATACTTGTAAGACTGATAAGGTGGCCTGCTGAAAAAATTACTGCAAATGTAACCATTAAATTAGTTGTAATGTTCTCATGTGTATGCTAAATATGTATAAAGTCACGCACAGTGCCACAGACTAAAAACAAATTAATGAAGGTCCTTGTTCAATGCGTGTATGCATGCATTCGCCAACATTGTAACTCCATTTGAAATGCTTTACATTTAATTGCTAGACATTTTTGAAAGGCATATAAACATTAATCTAGGTAATTTAATGGTGAACTTTACAAAAACTTTAAATTAGATATAAAAAGGGGGTGTAATGTTGTTTTCAAAAAACTAAATATAAATATAAATACAACATCCCTTTTTAAAGAATTCTAGTTTAAGATTAATTTCTTCACATTGACAGTGATGTTAAATAAAAAAAAAATAATGGCGAAATAACTTCTATTAATCTTTATGAGGGTTAAAGGACAAGTGTCAGCGCTCTGCACACACACTTCCTCGCACACACAACCATCAAACGCTAAGAGTTAAATTTCCTCCTTGCAACTGTTAATAATTACAAAAAGAAATGTCAAAAGATGTTCAGGTCACAACAGAGTAAAGCCCCAGACGGGTGTGCGTAAGTGTGTGTGAGTGTGTGTATGTGTGTATGTGTGTGGCGATGCATGAGAACTTGTGCGTGTGTTCTTGCTAGCGTGACAGTTCATCATTTGACAAGCACTTTCAATACTAAACAAATAACTTTTTCCCACCCTCAGTCCGGCTTTGCACTGTGAGTGTATTTGCGTCTGAATTAAATAGTGTCAGTATTTGTACATTTTCATAATTACGTCGTCTGTTTAAGGACTAGCGCATAGACGCAAGTCTGCAAGTGACGCGTGTGTGCAATTTGTGCAATTCTAAATTTTCAGATAATTTTATTGTCACTGCTCCATTAGTCATGCTATTGTTTTTGTTTCTATGTGTACGAGGCTGGTCTAGAAAGAAAAAAACTCCAATGGAACATTGTTCGAAATTTAATTAATTATAATAAACGTTTGCTTTCGTTTTATTTTGTTGACAAAAGTAATGAGAATGATAATTGCATTTAGCTTAGCAGCTGGAGAACAACGAGAACAAAATTGAATTATTTTGTGAAAAAAAAAAAACATTTCGCTAACGTTTGCCTGGCCCACGATGTCGACAGAAAACGTTCGACAAAATTTGTGATTGGAAAACATTGTTTTCAATGCAAGTAATCGATTAAACAATTTTGTTGACATCGTGGAACAGTCTACTATTAATACGAAAAAAGTATAATTTTAAATTAAAAGACTGCTGTATCTGGATTAAGTAGCTATTTGCGAACCGAAAATCGAAAATGTCATTTACAGCTCCATTTTTTTTCCACCATTTAATTCTATATCATGTGGCATCCCTGCATACTAAATGTCAAAATAAGCGAAAAATACATCGAATCACACACAATAACTAAGCGCCTGTCCTACGATGTCGACAACGTTCGATTGTCGCACGCTTACATTCAAAACAAAAACAAATTTTAATATTTTGTTGTTGTGTCAAATGTAAGCGACTAGACAAACATTGTCGACATCATTTAAATATATTATATATATTTTTATTATATATATACGATGATCGCTATAAAAGATACTGAATCGGGGTACTGGGAAGATTTAAGGTTTTCATTTAAATAAATATAAGTATTTTTTACCCGAGAAGAGTATTGTGTTTATCAGCCTATTTATGTATGGATGTATGTGTGTTCCTATGAGGCACTATATAAACCGAAAGCGATCTTTATTTGTCTTAATACTGGGAGTATCACCAAAGACATGACAGTAGTCCAACAGACGCCATTTTGAACTCAACCCCATTTATAAGTAACTTCAAACTGGTGTTTTAATAACCACATCTAGCTGATTATGTGACTTTTTTCCTTGTCGCCGACGCATTATATTAACATAGGCATTTAATAGCTGGCAGTCAATTGTCCATCTCTGCATGAATTTTAAATTGACTACTAACTACTTATTTTTCAACTACTTTGAAGTCAATTAATATTAAATAATAAATAAATATATAAATATATCTATGTACATATACATTTGTATATCATATACATACATATATATATATATATATAATCCCCCATATTCATAAAAAATAAAATAAATTTGAAATCCATTTTAGACAAATTTTTTATGAGAAATTTGAAATAAAATACATTTCAAATTCATTTCAAATTTTACGAATATGGGGGAATGTACATATACATACATATATATGTATTTATATAAAATAATTAGTATTTTTATATTTAAAACAAAAATACATACATACATACGAGCACATTCATACGAAAGTTTGTCCTGCTCATAGAAAATATTATACATATTAGTATTAAAATTATTTAGTTTTCTTTTTAACACAAACATTTGACATCTGACTTCATGGCATGATTTTTAGTTTTTTTTTTATTTTCCTTACATTTACTTATTTGGCTTTTATTTATTTCTTATGTGTGTTTCTACGTAATATGTTTGGTTGATATCTGCACGAGATTTAAACCAATTTGTAGTCACTTGCAAAATAATTAAGTTATAGCTAGTGTTTTATTTATCAACCGACTATTTGATTTACTACAGTGTACCTCAAAAGCGATATCATTTGACAGGTATTAAAATCATCGTTAAGTTTTTCTTATGATTTTTCATTTTGAATCACCATTTAAAACATTTAACAGTTCAAAGTTTTCTTAGTCATTAGTCTTGCACAAAACGATTAAACGATTATCTTGAAAGTTTCCTTAAAATTTTAATGATATTTTAAACCGACCTCGCATGATTATTTGTGCTCATTTTTGTCATGGCTATCATTATCGTTGCTGTTGTTGTTGTTCGTACACGAGCCGATCCAATTTGCAAGTAGACTTGACAAATCGCTTCTATTGGACTTTTGCGTGCCATTTGAAAGAAATGTCACACAGACGTGACTCTATTTTGAAAGGAATGTCATGAGTATTGACTTGTCTACATACATGAGTTCATCTACTACGTTTAAATAGAAATTGATGGCATTTTACTTCGTTTTGTAAGCTTTCTGGATCACTCTGCACATCTATTTGTCACTGTTGAAAATAAAGGAAGTTTTAATTTTGTTCTTCAATTTAGGCTACAATAATTTGGAAATTATTCACGCACACATTGGAGTAAATTTTAAAAAGTAACAGCATGACTAGAAAATAAAAATTATTAAAGAGAAACTTACTATTAGATTTGATTATAAGATAATTTTAATTTATGTTTTAAAAGTAGGTTTTAAATCGAATATGTGTCCTCATATTTCTCAAATACTTTTTTTAATTAGCGTAGGGCTTGACTACATCTTTCTTAAAATTACTTCACTTAACCCATTTTTGTTGGTTTAAACAACTGCTCAAATAGAGCAATTGCGCTCAGATTTGATTTTATATTATCCGTAACAAAATATTTTATAAAATAGTACAAACTGTAGCGTGTTCTAACTATCACTACGACTAACATTGCGTAGTAAACATTTAAAGTCAACTTGACCACAATATATTTACATAACATCCAATGGCATTGAAATTATTTTTGCGCTGGACATTTGACACTCATGCAATTATCAAAAACTCAATATTTTGCAATTGTGAATTTTTTATGAGATTTAAAAGAAAATTGTTAATTTTTTATAAAAATTTTTTATTTTATTTTATTTTACGAATAACTAAGAAACCAATGATTTTTTTAACTTACTTTATTAAGATGATTTAAAGCAAATTTTGTTAGTAAGCCGATGTTATACTATCGGTCGACGTCGGGAATACTGCCTTCGAGTTTTGTTGAATTATAATGATATGCCTCATGAATACATTAGGTAGGCTCATAAAAAAATTTTTTGACTTGATGGAATTTTTTCATATAATATCTATCCGAATTGCTTATTAATATCTCTGGGGAAAAACATTGTGTGGTTGTGTTATTTAATTTACGTAATAGCGTATATTGGCAATGGGTATCAGAAAAAATCTTTATTTAAGTAAATACACTAAAAATTAATAAAAGCTTTAAGTTTCGTTTTGTCAATGTATGACCATATTTGAAACGCAGGAGCGATAAAAGACTGCTTTCAATTATTTAATTGTTTTAAGAACGCAATAACCAGAAAAAAATATTACATTTTCCAGCCCTGAACCCGTCTAATTGCTTTTTTTTTGACTTTTAACATCATTCCAAAAGTCATCATTCCAAGTCCAAAGTCTGTAACTTTTCCGGGGCTTCATTCAAATAATATTCGAATATTTACTTTGTGGAGTCGCATATGAATATTGTCGAAATCACATTTTGAATCGAAACTGTGAATTTAACCAGCAGAGACAGCAACCAAAATTTCTAACATAGCATTTTAAGCACATAACAGAGCTATGTTAGATATTTAACAGTAGTTGCTAAATGGATTGGGATTCCAAATCCCTGGAACTGGGTTGAGATTGATAAATCTTTTTTTTTTAATTGCTCTAAAATGTAGTTTATGAAATTATAAAAGTAAGATAGGATGAAGTTAAAACAAAGTATACTTTTAAATCAGTATTAACATACAAAATACTGGTTCTAAACTCTTAAAATATACTTCGTTTGGGCTATAGATATGCGTCATTATTACTCGTATTAAGAATATGTGTGTCGCCTATTTACATTTATCTAATATATTTTATTTTAATAACAAGAGTATGTAAATAATACACGCAGAAAAATTTCAACTTAAAATCTACTTATCTAATCTTTTTCGGCAATGATTTTGCTTCATGTTAATCTAACATGATTTATAGTAATTGTCAAAGAAAATTTGTCCTTTTGAAATAACTTTATCTCACGTTGATTTAAAATTTACGTACTGTTAAAACCAAAATGAAGAATCATGTTGAATCAAAGTTATTTCAAGTTGGAACAACATGAATTTAATTTAATTTGGTAATCGTATTTTATTAATTATTTAACATACGTGTGGTTGACATAGACATCAGAAAAATGTTCGTATATAATTTATCCGGCTTCTACGGACAAGATTTGAACTCGGAACTCATCGCGTGGTAGTCAACGTGCTTACCCCTGCAGCCACAACAACTATAAATATTCTTAAGCTACACACTAATACATATGTACCATCTTGAATTAACTTTTATTTTAACATTATTTCATTGATCATTTAACATACAATTGATTTGAGAAATTTTAGTTTTAGTTAAAAAAAAAACAAAATGCTTTCAATTGAAAAGTTTTATTTAAAGAAAAAATACAAAATACTTTGACTTGACTACAGGATTGGAACCAGCGATGCTCCGACTGCAAGACTAGTACACTGTCTGTCTACCAGCCAGCAGCAGTTTGGCGGCTGTTTAAAAACATAAAAAAAAAAACAACAACAATACAAAAACAACCTACTTAACTAAACACAAAAGAGTATTGCAGCTATGAACAAAGCAAATAAACACCAACACACTTAAACAACATATTATTTCCTGTAAATTTAATGTGATTTGAATGAAGTTGAATCAAACTTTTTGCATGTTGATCTTACATTGGTATTTTTTTCTGTGTGTGATATTGCCACATATTCATAGTCAAAGTAAATTATACTTTAAGCGTTTAAAACCAGTATTTTGTGTGATAATACTGGTTGAAAGTAGATATAAATCCAAAAGCTTTGGGAGCCCCGTCTATGTTATATAAATTGCAGGACCTTTCGCTTTCCAAATTATTAGTGGGTAGAATTTAAGCAAAATCATGAGCCTCTAGTAGAAGTAAACGCATTTATTCTAAGAATTTCAAAGCAAATTTTATAAAAAAAAAACTTTGCTTTGACTGTATCTGCTTAACTCAGTTTTGATCTTAGTTTTATCATTTAAATGTTCATCTAGTAAACTAAAAGTTAAACGCTTTACATATTGCCTAACTAAATGTTATTGTAATGATTTTGTAATTAGTTTGCAACAACTTAAAAATTAGAAATTAGCCCGAAGGATGTACGAGTTCTGTATTTCTTTTTCATGAACTATGTAGATGAACAAGAAAGTTGCATCTGTATGCGAGACACTTGCCATAATATGTTTTAAAATTTTTTTAGTTGCAATTTTAAATCAAGTAGTTAATCGTATACCCCGCAATAATAGAATAAGAGCAGGTCGGCCAGCGATATATGATTTTATATATCACACATGATTTTATGTTTTGCAACAAGAATGCCATCCCAGCTTTTATCTTTTTTAATTTTTAAAAGTTTTGCCTTAAATTTCTGCGTAGCTTGTCTTGTAAGGCCATGATTATATATTGCCTCAAGTTTTATTTAAAAAAAAAAAAAATTCCATTATGATACCCGTAGATAACTTTTGAAGTGCCATGAATTTAGTAGCAGCCATACATAATCTTTGCTTATACTCGCATGCACATCTACAAGTGTTTGCGCAAAGGCATAAGACTGGGCTTTCATTGGAATGTATGAGTGGGTATATTTGTGCGTGAGTGTGTCTTATTTGCACAACTATGAGTTGGCATCATTGGAATTATGTAAGTATTTACATGCCTTTTTTGTCTTTTCTCCTTCGAGGCTATACAACAACTCTAATTAGTTAAGTTTGTGTTGTACGAGTAGTTTCATCTTTGATGTACTAGAGTTCATTTGTACGAGTATATTCATGCACCACGTTCCATATAATGGCAGGTATTTAAGCAATTTTACTTGTTAAGGGTATGCATGCAAGTGTGTTTGGTTTCGGCATTTTGTATTTTTTCGAAGTGTTTTAGATGTTTATTGTACTTTGCGCACTTCACAAAATTCAACAACTGTGTTCCTCGAAAATGTCAGTTGCGGCAGGCGATCTTTGTGTATGCATTTAATAAGTTCAGGACTATGTTTAACAACAGCTTAATAAGCTGAGTTAGTAGTTCTGGGCGATGTTGCAATTGTTTGTGCTCAAAAGAAAATTATAGTATACTTTTGTTGAAATGCTAAACAAGAAGTTGCCAGTGGCAATTGCCCTTACGAAGAGGCAACTGGTGTCATGAAATACATTTTTTTTTGTGTTGCTATAATTTATTAACTCAGCTAATGTTTATTATTTACTTTCAACCAGATTGTCAATTTAATTAAAATCATTTTTTTTTATAAAATTTAGCATAGTTTTCTAGCCGTATTCTAAGCTCTGCGACAAAGTAAAAATTATAACTAATGACAATTTTTACATTGCTTAACCCTTCGCCTACACCTGGTATATTTTTATCATAACAAAAATATATCAGGTGTAGACGTAGGGTAAGATATAAAAATTGTCATTTGTTATATTTTTGTTATTTGTCACAAAGTTTTCAAAAAGTTATCGTATGCTGGCAAAGCCGTTTTTACAGGACCTCAATTTAACAATTTACTTGCGACGAGTGAAATATTTTTTAAAATCTAGTTCACTATTGAGACAAAGGAGGTTAATTTAAAAATTTTCAACAATGATTTTGCTTCATATGAAAATACCTTCTGAGGCGTCTATTTGGAATCTTGTGACTGACTTTCGCATCAAATTGACTTTACTGGACATTGCACCACCAACACGCGTACGTAGAGTGCGGACAGAGGAAAATATTGTAGCTATGTCCGCCAGTGTTGCTGGCGTCTTCGAATTATCAAGTCGGTGCTGTTCGCATCAATTGGGCTTCTGTTACTCTACTTTTTTTCCCCCAAAACGGAAGACTTGGACTGGACTGACATGTGCTTTCAGCAAGACGGTGTTGCATGCCACACAGCAAGCGCAACAATGGCCCAATTGAAAAGCGAGTGCTGTGAACAGTTTATTTCACGTTTGGGTCCGGTCAATAAACCGCCTAGATCTTGCGATTAAACGCCTTTAGACTAATTTTTGTGGGGCTAAGTTAAGGCTTCTGTCTGCTGGGACAAGTCCACAATGGTTGACGAAACTGCAAGCCAATATTGAAGAATTTATTCGTGAGATACCCACATATATGTTGGGGAGATCATGCCAAAATTGAACCCAGCGTGTGAACTATTTGAGACGAACATTTACATGAAATCATTTTTAAACGTTGAATTATATAGATCTTTCTATGGACTGAAATAAAGATTTCATTAATTTCTCTAAATTTTATGTGCTTTTTTTTAAATCAAATCCAAAACCTCTTAAAAAATCACCCTATATTTCACGTTAATTCAACATGATTTACAATAGTCTTCAAAGAATTGTTATCTTATTTGAAATAACCTTATTTCATGTTGATTTAACATACCAGCATTGTTAAATCAAAAGGAAGAACCATGTTGAATCAAAGTTATTACAAGTTAAAACAACTTGAATGTGATACTGAAACATCATGAAAACCCATGTTGAATCAAAATCTTTTCAAATTTAATTTTATGCAATATAGTCATTTTATTTTATTTTGTGATATTCGCACAGGCATCATCTGCTTAAAAACATCAAAATAAGCAAACAACAACTAAACAAGAAACTTCACACAACAACTGAACACAACAGTGTGTATTTAAGCTTTGAGAAAAGCTAATAAAGACCTTCTCACTTGAATACGAAATTATTTATACACAGAGAAAAACTGATTTGATTCAAGAATTGTCAGAATCATATTTTTATTACAATTATGGTCTTATGTTAGTGAACATGGATTGTTTTTTAAATTAATGGGCGGCTGAAATAAATGTAATATGATTTGCAATCAAAATTTGTTCATAAAAATTTTACACTGAAATTTTTTTCTGTTTGTGTAAAATGGCGTTTTCGTAAATAACGAAGAATCTTTAAGAGCAATCCTTAAAAACATGATACTTAAAACAAATATACATTTGTGTAATTATTTTAGGTTGTTTGCATATATTTTGAAACTGAATATATATAAGCATTAAAGTTGGTTAATATATGGGCATTTCGGTAAAGGGTACATAAGATTCGGCACGGCCAAATAGAGCAGTCTTCTTTGTTCAAATTTGTTTTAATTTTGACAAGCCTGGTATTAAAAAAATTACATAATTATTTCTTTTGAGACACAATTTGATATAAAAATGTTCTCAAACATTAATAATAATAACATAATAACATTTTCTAAACAATGTTAAAAAATTCATGAAATTTTCCTCAAAAAATAACATATTCTTTTAACTAATCCCATATTGTTTCATAGAATAATAAAAATTATTTTATATAATAAATTATTCGAAGATAAATTTTAATTTAAGTTATAACAACTTTAAGGTTATTTGTTTGTGCTATTAAAATTAACAAATTCTTAAATTTTTGCATTTATGTAAGAGTTCTTGTATGCAAATCAACAAATAGTTTCTTATGCTTGTCTAAAATTTTTCCCAAAACTTTTCTTAAAACAAATGAAATGCAATAAATGGAAAAGTAAGCATAAGACTTTAACAAAACTACTCTCTAAGAAGTAAACAAGTTTAACTCTTACAAAGGAGAAACATTTTAAATATTTTGTTTGAAAAATATCCTAGAGCTATTTGCTTTACAAAATTTATAAATAGATTTTCATGTGGTGTTTAAAATATCTTGTTGTATTAGAAAACTTATGAAATCTTGTGTAAAATTAAGCATTTAAGTCTTATATATATATATATAAATACACACAGAAAAAATAGCAATGTAAAATCAACATGCAAAAATTTTGATTGCAAATCATATTAAATTTATTGGATATAATGTATTGTTTAAGTGTGTTGGTGTTTGTGTTGTTTTCAGTTATGTGACTTGTGCTTGTTTTTTTGTTGTTGTTTTTTTAAGTCCGTAAATGACCGCGAAAAACTTCGCAATACCAGCGAAAACTTCCTACCGCTGGCTAGTAGACAGTGTAATAGTGTTGTAGTTGGAGGGTCGCATGCTCAAATCCTGCGTGAAGGCCAGCTTATACCTTAATTTTCCTGATGCCTGGTAACAATATACATAGCATGTAAATTAAATAATTAATAAAATAAAATTACTTTATTCATTTAATTCATGTTATTTTAACTTGAATTAACTTTAATTCAACATGGTTCTTTGTTTTATTTTAATATCGAATTCACATTCTTTTGACTTGAAAAAACTTTGATTCAACATGAGTTTTCAATTAGTTTTAACAGTACTTACAGTGGTGTAAATCAACATGAAATAAAGTTATTTCAAAAAAGATTACTGTAAATCGTATTAAATTAACATGAAACACATATGAAGCAACATTATTGCCGAACAATTTTTAATTAACCTTGTTTTCGTAGACTTTAAAACTAATTTTTTTTGAGTGTATTATAAATTTTATTACTAAGTCTTTTAAGCAAATAGTGAGTGGCCTGGTCAATCCTTCATTTCAATAAGCCTTTTTTTCACTTGTTTCATTCGAAATGGTTGTATGCAATATACCAATGGTTTTTATTATTTAATTTACCCTTTATATGCATATAAATGAATTAATGAAAAAGAAAAAAGTTTTAACAAAATTATCGCACGATCATGTTGAAAACTCATGCATAAAATGTAAAAATGTTACTATTTGTCAAAACGTGTTAAATAGCAATTAATATGCTGTGTTGTTCACTTGCGGTTTTTTATTTTATTATTTTAATTAAATAAATTAATTTTGAAATAAATGTAACTTAAATAGTTTTCCAATAAGAACAAAGCGATAATGAAGTTAAATGAAACTTTTTTTATTTTATTTTAAAAGGAAATAGAGAGGGATTATACTAAAATAAATGCTATTGGCATTTATTTCGAAAGTGAGTGAGCAAATAAGTTGTACGGTCATATATTTTCTCTCAAGCAACGTCTATAGCCTGCCTTTATATGTATTTATATATTTATTTATTTATTTATTTATATATATATGTCTTTAGCCTATTCCAATATACAAGCGCGGCTCTACTTCTTTTATGCAAAAAAACTAAAATACGTTACAACTAAAAATAAAAATACACATGCGTATTAATTGCATTAACCTTCTCTCATATTTATAGTCTGAGTATGTTTATACTCAGGCTGTAGATATATAATCGGACAAAAAAACTATACACGGGATATTTTTGATCATTCGCCACGGTGTGAAAACTTGCCTTATGCATGTGTGTTAATAAAATAGCCCTGTATTTACGCATGTTTAGCCGATTAATAGTCCGAGTATTTTTGCACACATACGTGTGATTGTAGCTCACATAGTCTATATATTGTAGTTATGGTTGTTTGTGCTGCGTTATTTAAAAATCGTGTATAGACATAGTTCTGGCATGTTAATAGTTACACTTATTAAGTGTAAAATTAATGTAAGTGGAATATAAGCGTGTTTTTTACTATTAGTTGTACGCATTAAGTAAAAGTTCTCGTGTCACGCAAAGTTATCGCTTATTGCAAAACCCTGTGCTAGCTTACTTTAACAACGAACTATTCTTGTCAATTAAAAAATAATAGTTTATTAAAACATCCAACACTTATTGATATTTACACGAGCGGTGTTAAGCTTTGAAAGGATTTTGGTTAAATGGAAATATATTTATTTAAAATTTTCAATTTAAATTTGCAACAAAATAATATTAATGCAAGCAGTGGCATGTGTATAGATTTATTTTATTTAATTTTCTACTTTTGATTTATTTTATCTATGTTAGAATAATTTTTTATTTTTTAAAAAGCGTGTTATAAATTTTGTGAGTAACTTTGGTTGGTGCCGGTCCAGACTTGCAATTTTTGTTGCAGCAACTTTTGATTTTTTGGTGCGAAAGAGCTAGAGGGCAATACAAAAAGTATATATTTCTAGTTCAAAACTCTCACACATATTCAAGACATGCTGCAACAAAAATTTCAAGTTTGGACCGGGACTTGCTAATATACAAATAAAAATAATAAAAAATAAAACTTAAGCGAGGGTTAAAAAAAAAAATTTACACAAAATTGCTGAGACCGATTAATTGTGCTGAGACTGATTCTCTTCAGGTAAAGACTAGAGAAGATATTAGATCAAGTCACCTTTCAAACGAAAAAAAAAATTTGAAATTAGAATTGGCCTAGCCGTTTAGGAGCTATGGCGTCAAAGACGCTCATATTCAATAGAATATATCTCGAAAAGATGTGAAATCGTCTTCAAACTAAGAACACTCTCGGTCAAGTCATCTTTCAAACAGAAAAAAACTAAATCAAAATTGCAACAGCCGTTTTTTCTGTACCTGGAGTTTTACAGATACACAGACAGTCACTTATAATACCCATTTATTTGGTTGATGGTTAAAAGCTTTTGAGTAAAGATATTTCTAAAATATAAAACAAGAGTTTTACCATAAAAATACGAAGTTTTTCAGCTTACTTCAAAAACTTTGTGTTGAAGTCTACGAAATACATATTGACAGTGCTTAGCCAATAAAACTAGCAAAAATTCCTAACAGTTAGTTAGTTTTATCTTCAAAAAAAATTCAGATTTCCAACCCTGGAACTGTCTTTTTAACTTAGCTGTTTTTCAATACTAATCTATATTAGAACAATTTTGATACACGAGTCTAGGAATAAAACCTTTAGCTTCTCAAGGGGATTCGTAAAAGCTATTTTACGTACAGACAGATGTACAGAGGGAGATGCGGACATCGCTTATCCAACTTCCCTATTCACAAGGACCTAGAATATGTACACTTAATGGAGTAGCATATGGAAAAAAGTGTACTGAAAAACATATGTATATTTTTACCATTTTGGTTGAAGAGTATATTAGTTTTGAAATTCAAAGTTATTTAACATAGTAAACCGTAACATTTCTAATTGGCTATTTCAACCGAAAAGTTTGTTGCTTTATAACTAATCTTCACATTGTGAACTAAGCAAATATTTTAAAGTAGTTATTTAAACTAGAAAACTAGTTTGCTCGTGTGAATTACAGCAACAATTTTCACTTAAAAGAAAATAACAAATCACAATTGGTTAAATTAACCAATAAAAATTGTGTTAATTGAAATATCAAAAACAATTTACATAAACAGCAAAATTTATAACTGAGCTTCATAGAATTAGGCTTCGAAATTTTTATCAGTTAAACGTAAAGGCTGCCATGCCTTGGGTATGGGCAAGTGGAAAATTTTCTCTTTTTTTTACTCAATCTTTCTTTGTGGTGAAAGGCACCCCTCTAGAGGCCGCCACTATACCAATTTTAAAGCAAGAATTTTTAAGCTTGCAGCTGTATACTTAACCAACCTTAAATAAATGTTTTTTTTATCTAATATGCAAATTTCCGAGATGGAAATTAATTGTTTTTTTTTTCGAAATATATTTTTTTTATGGCTGTGTTACAACTTAATAAGGCAACGAACGTCTGACTACTTACTGTTGGTGATTAACATGAGAATTTCAACAGCTGCCGATAGAAAGCTAATAAGAAATGACTAAAGGGTGTTTATTTACTTTGTTCCTTTTTTCTACTATATATTTACTAATTATGTTTTTTCTCGACTATTCATCCAGAAAATGAGAATTATAATTTATGCTGGCCGTTTGCATAATATTTAGTACTTGTTAAATGTTGGATATTTATTTATTCAATGGAAAGCAATTAATCAGAGTATTTAAATAGATACTTATTTAACAATGCTATTGTTTTTTTTCTTAATAAGTTACTTTTGCAGGGAAGAGATAAAATTATATAGAAATAGTAAACTTAAATAGTAAATTAAAGCAATGGAGTGTTCTTTTCTAAAAAAATAATTTTACATTAATTGCATTTTGCAATGAGAATTCGAAATAAAAGGTTTTTTTCAAATGGAAGTTTTATTAGAAACTATGGTATCATTCCTTATGAGTGTTAATTTTTACTTTAAACTAACGCCAAATTTAATTTTTCTTAATAAAAATTTAAAAAATTGTACACATTTTCTAGAAAAAAAGACAGCGTAAGTTTAATAAAATCTTGCATTGGATGATAAATCTGAGATTTCATTACATGAAAAACTTTCAACAAATGGGAATACGAAGAAGCGAAATAATTCACGTATTCCATTTGCATTGAAATTTATTTATGATTTACCTTAAGCATTTTTTTTCATGAAATTAGTTGTATGAACATTTTTTATTTGTCAATATGAGGCCTTGAGGAGCAAAAAAGTTGCTTAATGTAAATCAGGTATATACTATCATACTGTTTGCTTCTTCTAGTTGATTGTTTTCGAGTAGTAATTTATTTCCTCTTTTTGTCCAGAAACCTATTCAAAACAAGAAATGGTTCATACGCTCTAAGATGAAGGAAGAGGTGGAGGAAAGTTGGCGTGCGACGAAAACTTCCAAAACTTCTAAAATCATATGGAACTCCTATGATCCTAATTCGACTAAATTCCTTTTATCACTAACCAGAAGCAACCGTAGATTTCTAGTGGGGGTATTAACTGTACACTGCTGGACGGCTTCATTTGCCGTCAAAATAGGACAAATACTTGACGGTACCTGAAGGGAATTTAAAGAACCCGGGGTAATTGAGACAGTAGAACATCTACTGTGCTACTGTCCGGCTCTAAGCCGCACTAGATATGACTGTCTTGGTGATCACACTTTGCGGAGTCTTAAAGTTTTATTGGGAATGAAAATGTGTAGACTGCTAAGGTTTGTTAAATCTGTGTGGGAGTGATTTGATGCAGGCACCGTGAGCTCGGCTGACATACTTGCAGGCTTCTTTTCATCTGCTGTTATCGCTAAGGATCAATCCTGGTCTTTGCGAGGTCCTTGACCACCCATACTAATATAACCTAACGTAAACTAACCTCTTTTTGCACTGAGACAAACTTTTCTCACCCCTTTGGTAACGAGTGTACTTGAAAAACATCCCATCCACGAATGGACGGCAACTTTTTGCAAGTGCATTGGCAATCACAAATGATGATTTTCTTTAAAAAATACGGGGACGCAAATTTTCAATTTCAGGTTCTTGATAATTCTCAATAAATTTTTTATAAAACGGCTTTTTATAGTTTTAAAACTAGTTTTTTTTTCTTTTATTAATATAAAAATTTACCTACTCGCCATGACAAATGGTATTATGCTTTTCTACATAGCAAACATTCAGTAATTATCGGCAAAAGCAAGCATAATCCTATTCTACACTAAAAATTTCTTTCAGTGTTGGCTAGTAAGCAACAGAACGCGTGCGCTACTTTGTGGGGCTCTGATATAGAACTTAAGTTTATACAAACTAATATCATGCACAGTAGAGCAAATACAAAAATGCTGATGTTGCTCATGCATATTGTTCCGTTCTGCTAGAGTTTGTCATAACATTTACAATTAACTTTGGTGTTATTTGTTCCTTAAATACAGAATAATAATTTGTTTACAGACCAGCCAGTCTCTTTTTTACCCTCTACCAAAAAAAAGGGTGTTATAAGTTTGTACTGAATTTACCTGATGTTCGATATACCCGAATGCTTATTAAAGCGAAAAAATTTCGAAGCAAAATTATTAAAATCTAAACAAATTCGAATGTTCGCTAAAATGAACTTCTCTCGATAGTTTCTCGAACGTGTGAACATAGGCTAGTGGATTTGTGCTAGTCTGTTAGCCTGGAGGTATGGGGTCCAAGTCCGATTGACTATAGCGTAAGTTAAAGAATTAAAAATAAATAAATAAAATTAAATTAAATAAAGATAATTCATAATTTTAAAAAATTACTTTTTCCGCTGCCTTTTTTCGATATTTAAATTAGTTCAATATTAGCTCACTTTTTGATATTGCTAGCGAACCTTTGAAATAAAATGTTTTTTGAAAAAAAAACTGAGCGTCAGGTAAACTTTTTTGAATTAATTTTTGAATGTCATTCTGGATAGTTTAACACGATAAGTTTTCGAGATATATTCGAAAACGATATCACTAACGAAAGTCTAGGTCGAGTGGGTAGTGTGTCTTTGTATCGGTGCATGTGCATGTCTGCGATTTTGTTTTAGTTTTTTCGGTTTGAAAGATGACTTGATCGAGAGTATGGCTAGACCGATTTTAATTTGGTTTTTTTTTCGTTTGAAATGTGACTTGATCTAATATCTTCTAGTCTGTACTTGAAGAAAATAGGTCCAGCTATTTGATCTGTATGTTGGAAGTTTTTACAATTTTTAGTTTTTGTTATTAAGCAGTCAGTCCGTAAATTAAAAATGGATTATAACTTCCACTAAGGAACTCCCTAATAATGTTGCTGCTGTAGAACACAAAACGTGAGAAATGAAAACAGGGTGCTTTTTCTACAAGCTGCCGAAGCAAACACATATAAAATATAATACATGATTTTTGTTGTCAAAGTACTTGCCAAAAGTGTACTCGTATAATAGTAAATAATGTAAAATAGAAAATCATTTTGTTAGTGATGAAGATGATACGATTACGATAAGATAAACTACAAATAATAAATGGGCACTCTTCTTATCGCTGTCGTTAATCTTTTACTGTATCCATTCCACACAAAAAGAAGTGATGTAATAATGTTTATCCGTTCATTTGTAACATGATATAGAATTTTCTTTTTAGGGGAGGGAAGAAAATGACACTATTGTAATTATTAGTGTTTTTCAAACTGTTTTTTTTTTAACATATTTATATTAAAAATATGCAGCTGATTGCAAATACTAATAGATATCAAAATTTGATATTTTCTAATATATTTTGTTAAAATAAATTGAATTTCACTAATGAATATAGAACATTTAATATTATAATATGTGAAAGCTTGTATGCTTAGACGTTCATTATTCCATCAAGCGAAATAAGTGCAATTCGAATTGTATAAAATTTGCTTGAGCAGAGCCAGTTTTTCACTTGGATAAATATAAAAATAATTAATTTTAACCGGGCTTAATAACATTATTTCCAGTTATTATAGAAGGAAATATTTTTATTAAATAATTATTTTTCAGAGCAAGAGAAGAAAAATTAAACTAGGCTTTTAACTGGGGGAAATACCGGCATTTTTATGTGCCGCCACGCACTTCATCAGTACCATGCATATCTCTGCCCAGTTAGATAAATAGAAATTTTAGAAAAATCCTACGTTGCCTAGAATGAAATGACACGATGAAAAACTTATATAATGCACATAAAAATGTAGTGATCGGTATTGTACAAAACAAATATATGACACTTAAAAATTAAAGGGTATTCTAAAGCGAGAAACGAAAAATGTTGAAGTCCTAATGTTATATATAAACAATTATATAAATTGTATATAGACACGTGATATTTTCAAAATTAATGTATTTTTATACAGACTACATCAACTAACACTGAAATTATAAAATCTAAAGGGTATTCTAGCAGTTAATATTATTTTAACAATGTAATTCTGCCAATGTGCTGAATCTTGGAAACCCTAAGAGGCAAAGTTTTGAAATTTTTAAAAACGCTAAAACTAAAAAATCCCAAAGTACAAAAATTGCCAAAATGAAAATATCTCCAAAAACCGAAAAAAAAATGCCAAAACGAAAAAAACCGTCAAACTAAAAAAATCGCTAAAACTAACATAAATCTGCAAAAGCCGAAAAAATCGCAAAAAAAAACTACAAAACCGCAAATATTCTCAAAAACTGGGAAAAAAATCGCCAAAACGAAAAAAATTCCAAAAACGATATGACTAAAAAATCTCAAAATAAGAAAATCGCAAAAACGAAAAAAATCGCCAAAAACCGAAAAAAATTGCAAAAACATAAAAAAGCACCAAACTAAAAAAATCGCTAAAACTAACATAAATATCCAAAAACCGAACAAATCACAAAATAAAACTCCAAAAACCAAAAATAATCTCAAAAACGTGAAAAAATCTTAAACGAAAAAAAGTGGCAAAACTAAAAACAAACCAAACTAAAATCGCCAAAAACAAAAAAAAAACCAAAAAAACCAAGAAAATAGCAATAATGAAAAAATCTCCAAAAATAAAACAAAATCGCCAAAACGAAAAAACAGCGCCAAATCTAAGAATATCGCTAAAAACTAAAAAAAAAATCGCTGTAACTAAAATTAATCTCCAAAATCGAAAAAATTGCAAAAAAAAACTTTAAAATCCGAAAATAAGCTCAGAGATGAAAAATCTCTAAAACTAAAATAAATGGCAAAAACCAAAAAATTGCCAAAATGAAAAAAATCCAAAAAACGAAAAAAAAGCACTAAAACTTAGAAACATCACTAAAATTCTAATACCAAAATCGCCAAAAAGACAGAATCGCCAAAAACCAAAAAAACCGTTTAAACTGAAAAAATCTCTGAAACTAAAATAAGTCTGCAAAAACAGAAAAAAATCGCAAAACAACTCCAAAATCCGAAAATAAGCTCAAGAACGAAAAAAAAAACATCATCAAACAAAACTAGCAAAACTGAAAAAAATCAATAAAACTAAAATAAATGCAAAAAACCGAAAAAACTAACAAAAAAAACCAAAAACGATGAATTTAAAAAATCAATCAATAAAAAAATTAACAAAAAAAAAAAAACAAAAACGATGAATCTAAAAAATCACAAATTAAAAAAATAGCCAGAAGAAATTCCAAAACCCAAAAAAATCGCCAAAAAGAAAAAAACGCCAAAAAAATTGCCAAAAAGAAAAAAGCGCCAAAACGGAAAAAAGCACCAAAACGAAAAAAATCCCTAAAACTAAAATAAATCTCCAGAAAACGGGAAAATCGCAAACAAGATCCAAAACCGAAATTATACCCAAAAACGAAATTAATTGCCAAAACGAAATGAGATGAAACTAAATTAAAGCTCCATAAATCGATAAGATCACAAAAAAATATAAAAAAGCCGAAAATCGTCTTAACAACGAAAAAATCGCTGAAACTAAAATAAATGGCCAAAAATCGGAAAAAATCGCCTTAACCGAAAATAAATAAAAAAAAAACTAAAAACAGCATCAAAACCAAGAAAAACTATCAAAACTAAAATAATTCTCTTTCTGCCAAAAAAAAACTGACTTCAATGCAAAGATCTGATAGAAGAAGATAAGAAGAAGTACGTGAAATATAAAATTAAATTTTAATAGGCGTGCCTCCGCACTATTTTTTATATACAAGATTGTGAGCTTTTTAGAGCTCAGGTTACGTGTTAAGTCTTGTAAAAATGGGTAAAGTAGAACCACTTAAAATAATATATATTAAATTTTAATGGGCGTACCTGCGCCCATTTTTTTAAATGGAGGATTGTGTCTATTTTAGAGCTCAAGGTGTGTTAAGTTTCGTAAAAATTAGTTAAGTGAATTATTATAATAAATTTTAAATTTCAAATTGTGTAATTAGAAAAACCAAAGGTATTTTAAAGTTTTCACAGCAATCAAATTAGTAGAATATCATAAAATTAAATACAAAAAAATAGTAGGCGTGTCCCGCCCACTGTTTTTAATGTACAGAGTTATGTATGAAGTAAGACCCAAAAAAAAAATTGAGACGAATTTTTAATCTGCTCCTTTTTTGAAGTCGGTTAAAAATCACCAGAAACCGAAAAAAATCCACCGGGAAAAACACGTGCTAAAATCAACAGTTTACGCTCAAAATGAAATCATTTTAATCTTAAGAGTCTATTAAAAGCGAAAATTCTTGATTCAAGAATAAAATCTTGATTTTCTTTTTTTTATCGCTTTATGATCGTAATCTTGAATAAAATCTCATTTTAAGACCGAATTCAAGATTTTGTTCTTAAAACCTTAAGAATATATAATCTTAAAATTAATATTACGTTGTTGATTTTAAGAATGCATTATTAAAGTTTAAGACCAAGTTCTTGATTTTAAGAGTTCATTTTATAAATTAAGAATTTATGCTTAAATTATTAAGATTTCTGTATTAAGATTTCTGCAATCTAAATTCAAGAATTTTCTTCTTAAATTTATATCGCAATTTTTCTCTTAGTGTACATTTTAAAACAAAAATGTCTTCATCATGTAAGAAATTCGATTTTATATACCAAATTTCGTATAGCATTACATATGTGTGTGAGTAAAAGTCGCACTTTCCTGAATTTACTTCTCATTAATGTTTTTGCAACGATTAATATTTCACCATGTGATGAGGGAAAAAATTTATCATACACAAAATTTTGCCCATAAAAATAAATTTATGTATGTATGTATGTGTGCTTTTTGTTTTTCTTTGACAACCAAACATTTTTTTATTACGATATTATCTAACACGTACATAACTTAAATGCTCTTCAAAGCCATAATAAGTCCTTGTAGTGTTTATCCCCCAAAAATATTCTTGTTTGTCTACAAAACACCCATAACAAAACATATCTATTTTTTTCCCATAAGCACGAATCATACTCATCGTACTCATCATTTGATATGATAAAACAATAAACGCTTTTTTGTGACAATCAATTTGTTACATATCAATAATCAATGTATGACAAAACGTTCGCTTCAACGCACACAAGCACAAATTCTGATGTTTGTTTGTTATTGAGTACAACCATAATGTTGTCTATATCCCGGAAATCCATATTTATTTATGTACATAAATATGTGTGTATATGTATGTGTATGTGTATGTGTATGTGTGTTAGTTGTATGGTTATCCTGTTTGTTTTTAAGATGCCTGTATTTAAAGCGTTGTGTGTATTAGAGCGATAGTCTGTCTGTCTGCCCTTCACTCTAGCTGTCTGCTTTTGATGGCGGAGCGAAGTAATGATTGAAAACACACACACACATACACATACACAAAGACAGTTTTTTAATGGGGGTCCTCAACTTGCTGCTGCTCTCACATTTGCTTTCTGAGTAGTTGTTGTTATTATTGGTTTTATTATTAAATGATTTGTGTGCAAGTGTGAAAACTTTTGACATTTTTCATTCTCTTATTATTATGTTTTAATGTGGAGAGCGATTGCTGCTGCCATCGTTGCTGGTGTCCTTGTTTGTTCGAGTGTGTTTGTTTGAATAGATTTGGAAAAACAAAAACTTTATGAACTAGAAATAATCATTGAATTAAAACTCTTCAGTTACCAATTTAACCAATATTGTTGTAGTAAAAATCACCATCATCATAATGAAAATCATTGATTTTTCAAATTGTTTTATGGTTAATCAATGAAGTTTTATTATTATTATTTATGATTTTACGATGCAAACAAAGGAAGGAGGGTTCATCACATGACACTGCTTTATAGTAAACATGTTAGAATGAATAAATATTGAAGCAGGAACATTGTAAAAAAAAATATTCATATGAATAAAAAGAAGAAAGAGGGAAATAATGAATTTGTATGTTTGTGTGTTAGATTTTAAGCAGGAAGCTCTAAAGAACGTTAATTTAATGATAATTCACAAACAAAAGTTATCCCAAAAAGCATTCATAAAACTAAAATTCAAGCACTTGAAATTTAACTAGAAACAAAGTTGAATTCAGGCATTTTGCAAGCATTTTTTCAACTAATTTTCAAGTTTTAAAATATTTTGAAATAAAAACTCAAACAACATATCGAGCCATAACCGCCAAAAAAATCTTAAGCGACATAATTTTTTAACTTAATTTTTTGACCAAAATCGATTATTTGCCATCGTAAATAATCGATTTTGGTCAAAAAATTAAGTTCGAATATTATGTCGCTTAAGCTATTTTAGCTGCTATGGCTCGATATGCTGTAGGTATATGTTCAAATTGTGGTGAAAACATAAATAAAAAAAATAAATTAAAAAAAACAAAATTTGATTAAAATCGTGAAAAGAATAATGAAGGTAAATGTGCATGAAATTATTATTTGAAAACAAATGAATTGCATTTCCCTTTCTATTTTAAAAACATTATTTTTAAAGCTTGAAACATACTTCAATTCAATTGTAATACAAGGCTGAATTGCAGTATAGTTCAAAGGCTATTTAATTAAACTATACAACAACCGAATTTTTCGAATTGAATTCAAGTTCCTTTTTCACTGGAGAATGCTATGGAATTAAAGTGTAAATCTAGCACAATTCAACCCTCGACAATTGATTGTGAGACTTAAAAAACACTTATTTTACACTTGATTTCAAGCAAAATTGATATGCCTCAGCAATTTGCTTGAATTTCATTTGAATTTTCAGTTGTTGTAAATAGGCTTTTTCTAATAAATTTTTCGTGACCCGATTTTATATATACTTACATATTATTTGAACAGAAATGTGATAATTTTTAATGACAAGTAAATTTTTTATTCCTCTTTTAGTTTGAATTACTTATTTTAATTTTATAATTCTCTAGCAAATTCATAATTATGTAGATGTCTTTTACAATAAACTTTCGATTCCCTTTTAATTAACACATAAAATTAAGGGATATTAAAAAATAGAATTATAATGCCGATGTCCATACTGATTTGTTTCACCTTTTTTTGATATGAGATTCGTTATGAACGATTACTCACTAAAGCGAAGAAATTTCTTCGATATTTTTTCGCTAATATAAAAATTTTTAATGTTCGCTAAAGCGAACTTTTCTCGATAGATTCTCGAATGTGTGACGATAGCCTACTGGATGTGCGCTTGTATGCTAGCCTGGAGGTAACGGATTCAAATCTTGCAGCGTTAGTTAAAGAACTAAAAAATAAATGAAATTAATTAATATAAACAATTTTAAAAAAAATATTGCTTTTGCTTACATTTTCTGCTGCCTTTTTGCAGTATCGAAATAAGTTCGATATTGTCTTATTTTTGATATTGCTAGCTAACCTTATTAATTGAAAGTTGTTTGAAATAAATATGAGCGTATGAAAAACTTTTTTTTTTAGTAATTTTTGAGTGTCATTCTCGATAGTTTTACACGATAAATGTTCGAGATATATTCGATAAATCGATATCATTCCCAACCAAAATGAGATTCAAAAATAAACGAATGTTCGCTGTACCCAAAAATTCTCGAAACATTCTCGTTAAAAAAATTTAGCAACAAGAAACAATTTGTTTCTCTCAATTTTGTATTTTTTTTTGCATGTACAACAAAAGAGGAATGATGTTTTTTGCTATATAGAAGCAATGAATTCGAACTATTAATAACGTTGTTTATGATTACATAAGGATATTGCTAAAGCTTCGCTATTGATTCGTGAGCGAAACATTTTAATCGAAAGACTTTCTGCCACAAACTGAGCGACTAGTGAGCTCTAGCAGCACTTTCTCTTTCCGTTTACGATAGCCGTTCTCTAGTGTTTTGTCCGAGATGTGTTTACGTAACATTCGAATGCGATATTATTACACGAATGGTTTGGTTAGGTGGGTAACGAAAATCTGGATCAATTGGGTCTACGTGTGTGCTTATGTGAGTGTGTGCGTGTAGCATTAACGATCTATATATCTCTTTCTTTTATGTGTGTGTGTGTCGGCGCCATTAAAATATTTTAAACTATTAAACCAATTGGTTTTATTGGATTTCGAGAATTTTCGAAAAAAAATTCAATTTTTTTTTCAAAATAAATTTTTAAATATTATTGTCGAAATTGTTTGTTATTTGGAACCTTAAAAGTCCTTTTCGGATCTTCCATATTATTTTTTATTTATTAAAATTTATTTTCTTTTAAAAAATAGCATAAACTAAATTTTAATGAAAATGTTTTCCTTTTTCTTTTCAGGTATGTTGTTACATTATGAACAATCTCCGTCTTGTAAGTTTTATTTATATACAATTTAAGCAACTTTTTTGAGTATATATCAGTTTTTACCAAAAGTTTACAGAAAATTTTAAATTATATAACTATACATTTTAAAATATATAATTCAATTATAAAGCCTCTTAGTCGTGGGTTCAATTTCTTCACAGACCTTGGGTATTTTCCGCAATATAAAAAAAAAATTTATATTGTATATAATGTAATGTAATATAATGTATATTGGCATCCTCTTTTTATTAATTCTAAGCATTTGTAAACATAATTTATCGGTAGCAATGCCTCACATTTCGAATCCAAAAAGTACGAAAAAAATTATTTTTGTTTTATATTTTATGTCCCGGTTCAAAAACCAAGTACACTTTTTCTTAAATCATCAGAAATCTTATGAAAATGGAGTGACTCATTTGACTCGAAAGCACCTCGCGTATTGACGGGCCACGGACGGATGGGCAGATATGCTGCTGGTAGGCTTTGTCTTCCCCATAATATGTTCTGCTCACATAGCAAGAACAAGTTTCTAGGCAAACATATAACTACTAGAAGACCCAACGGTGTTATCAATAATATGTGATATAAAGTGACCTCATTCGTTACCTCACTGGATTTTGTATTGATCAAAACCTCTTTTATAGATTAGGACTTGGAGGAGTTGTGTAATATCCATTAAGAAGGAATCTCACTATTCCACATGAATGCTTCTAAGCATGGACTGAAACCATTTATTAAGAACCAGAACCCATTCAACCGAAAAATTCAGCAAGGTTCGAGTTTAAAAATATAAAAAAATAGAGAAATATTTAAAAGATGAATAATAAGATCCATAACATTTCTTGCATGCAAAAAAAAAAAAATTAAAAACAAAATCAAAATAAAATAACGACCAAGGCGGATTGAACACTGGGTGTCCTTTACATCTACATATGTGACGCGCAAAATAGAAAGGGACGTAAGGGTAAAAACCGGTTTTGTACAGGAGAGCCATTTTAAAGATTTAAATACGTGTATCTTTAATGTACCATCACTGAGCGTGTTGGTATTGGTCTCATTTGAAAGCGACACATCTCATGACGTCAGGAACGTGTTGGTCAACCTTGAAAACGCGCGTAGGTCGTCCCTACCTTTTGTTTTGTGTAGTTGGTTTTTACTGTTTTCTACCTAGCGCGCTGTTTCCATGAGTTTAATATCAATTTTGTTCGCGTTTTTTCGAATCCAGGTTTATTTTCTGAAATTATTAATTGTGAATTACAATAAATACTCATTTATAATTCTTTTAAATCGTGAATATCACTCTGTTAGTACAAAAATTTTTTCACATAACCTTAGAATCGTCGAATTCAATTTCATAAAACGCACATATCTCTGGAAGAGAACTCTTTTGGGGCATGGGATCGGTCTCATTCGATGCTCAGATGCTGTCCACATAAAAAAAAGTGAAAATTAATTATTTTCACCCTTAGGTCCCTTTCTCCATGCGCTGTCACATATGCATGTATCTGTGTATATACTAATGCAGCTTTTACTAATAAAATAATTTTTAGAATATTCCATTAGGGGAAATTTGTATTTGTTAACTCAAAGCATCATACATAAATATATATTTTACAAATTCACAAGCGATTATATTTTTGTTTATGTACGAGTATGTATAACATCGACTGATATCATGATATTTTGAACAACATGTCTATAAATTTACTTTTTATGCCTGTCAAATTTATTTTGTTTGTTTTTGAAAAAAAAACTAAATAAAATCATTATTTACGAACCCTTCACCATAACTTCCCTTTTTGTTCCGCTTTAAACAATCACAGTCATAAATCTCTCTTGAAAATCAGTTATTGTTACATTAACAAGAAACAAAAAAAAAAACAAATTGTTAAGTTCAGAATAAAATACCATTTCTTTATTCATTTATATGCAGACATATTTATATTTCATTCATACACTCACAATGACGCATGTTTGTATCAAATATTTCATTTATGTAAGTACCCCACCCCTAAAGTCATGGTGTAGTAGTACTCGTATTATAACTCTAGTAACTTTTTGTCACATTATTAACATGATAATAGTTTTTCAAACAAACCGAATTGAAAACAATTATTGTATTTTATTTTTGCTTTTCAGTTTTTTTTTATTTATTTATTTCTTTTATTGCAATTTATTGAAAACCATTTGAAACGCATTTAATGGAATAGAGGGTATGGCGAATTTGTTGTTGAAATCTCATTCTTTTTGTTAATTTATTTTGAATCAGTAGAAGTTTGTAGTAAAACACCAAGTTGAGATATGTATGAAATAATGGGTGTTTTTTATTGAGGTATAGAACTTTAAGTTGGCATCACTTTTTTAACTGGCGGCCATTTTGTCAGCTGTCAAGTGATTAATATTTAGTTTGGTTTGCCATTTCATCATGAACAGGTTGACAAAAGAACAACGCTTGCAAATCGTGCAAATTTATTTCGAAAATAATGGTTCAGTTCGCGAAGTTTACCGCAAGCTCCGTCCATTTTATGGTCGACATAATCGTCCATCAGAGCAATTAATTCGGTTAACCATGGATCGTTTTCGCACTACGTTTACTCTATGTGATAATACGCATCCGCAGAGACGTCGAACAGTGCGCACCGAAGAAACAATTGCCGCTGTAGAGCAAAGTGTTGAAGAGGACCCGAATGAATCGATTCGCCACCGTGCACAGCAATTGGAGCCAACAAACCAGAAACGTTAGGCGACTTGGAAGCCAACATTCGTGGCGTTATTGCCAACATACGGCCCCATATGCTCGAAAAAGTGGTTGAAAATTGGACCTGTAGAATTGGCTTTATTCGAGCCAGCCGCGGCGGCCACATGCCCGAAATCATATTTAAACATTAATGGCATAAAATTATCCTTCCAATAAAGTCAAATTGATGGACATTAAAACGATTTTCTTGTGTTTTATTTCAATTCGAAGTTCTATACCTCTAAAAAAAACACCCTGTATTTACTTGTTCATAATGTTTTAGGAAATTTGTATTAGTAATTTCTTGGAATGTTAAGTGTACTTAAAGGACTTTCATATAACAAAGAATGGTGGCAATTGTTAATAAATGTAATATTAAAACACTAAACAACAAAATCAATTTACTTTTGCAAAATAAGAAGCTCTTTTTTTTGTTAATAATTAATCCTTAAAGACACAGTAAATTTAAGGTCGAAATCAATTTCAAATTATTCGGAAACATTCATTAGCATATGGTTACAAACAATTTCAGTTGATATGTTTCGAAAAGATTTTTACTATAAGAATAATTTGAAAATAAGTTTTTATTCGAATATTTTACTCGAATAATTTTACTCGAATAATTTTATTCGAATTATTTTATCTGAATAATTTTATTTGAATCATTGTTTCGAGTAATACTGCATTAAAAAATCTTAAATTTGAATAAATTTGGATTAATTCTATTGCGAAAATTTTAATATAAAACATATTGTTTCGAATAATTCGTATTTAAGCATATTTTAAGAAGTCTTAAGCATTTTTGAAAAGAAAAAAGTATCTAACTAATTTCTGATTCAAATTTTTTTATTCCGAATATTAATTGTTTTTAAATTAAACTGTTGTTAATTTGATAATAATATTTAAATTTATTTCTTATTCGAATAATGTTATTTCAATCGTTTTTATGTCAACCTGTTTGTCTAAAATAATTTTTATTACTAAGGGCCAATTTCACCAACTCTATTTAAATATCAAATAATATTTAAATGCCGATTTTCATTAGATTTTGTATGAAAAAATTAAATTAAGAATTAAAAAGAGTTTTAAAAAACTTATTTGCATAAAAACAATTGAAATAACATTATTCGAATAAAAAATAAATGAACATATTATTATCAAATTGAGAATTATTTCATTAAAAACAAATTTTTAAATTTTCGAAACAAAAATATGTGCATGATATTTAAAAACTTTAATCGTTTGGAAAATATTTAACTCATCTAAAAATATGTTAAAATACGAATTGTTCCAAACAATATATCGTAACCGAAAATTGTGTTAATAAAATTAGTAAAATTTATTAAAAAAATCAGATTTTTCATTATTATCTCTTGTGAAAAAAATATACGAATAAAAGCATTCGGTTAAAATTATTTGAATAAAAACTTATGTTTAAATAACTATTCTCCCTTATCGTGGTAGGCGCATTTCGCCTTCGAATAGAAAATTTTTTTAATATACGATGAAAATGTCGCAGTGGCAGTCGCAGTCGCAGTCGCAGTCGGAACCGAAATAGGCCAACCACGATTATAAGGCACACAATAAGGCACATATATTAAACAAATTTAGTCGAATAATTTTAATTTTCATGTCATATACATATTATGAAGAAGCTTTCTGGAAGAAATATCGTATGCCCTAATTCTGTTCGATGACTGTATCCTCTTGTCTATGGACGAAAAACAGCAGCAGTTTTGATTCTTTAAAACAATTATTATTTATTGTCTGTGCTAGAAGGTTCGTGTATTTGCTTTACGATTTTGTTCCAAACATTATATCCAACATATATTTTTTCATGTATTTTTCAAACTATTGTATAATACTTTAATTGAAGACAACAACCATTATTGAAGAAAAAGATTTAGAGCATTAAAAGACAAGAACTCAGAAGCATTTTCAAACAAAAAAGTCCTAAATCTTCTTACTGAATTAGGGCATTAGTTTCTTACTATATTTGTTAAAAGAATTAAAAGATATTTTATTCGATTAATTTTATTCGAATAATTTGAAATTTTCTTGTGTTGCTTCGGTTAATTTTTTGTTTTTAATTTGCATAAGTAATTAAATTTTCTTTCTATGCCAAAAATTCTCGGGTGAATATTTACTCGAATAATTTTATTCGTAAAAACAAAATTTGATATGGGATGATGAAAAATCATTCTAAATTGAAGAAACTCCCATGGGAAGTATAGCATAGTTCTTACGAATAAAAGACTTACGAATACAAGCATTCGAATAAAGATTCATCCGAGCCTTTTGTATTAAAAAGTATTTGTGAATTAAATTTGACGTGGTATGACGGAAAATCATTCCAAATTAAAAATATAATATTATGTAATAATTACACTGAAATTATTTTTATTAAAATAAATTGTTTCTAATTATTTTATTGGGAAACGTTTCGAAAAAATTCAGTTAAGGAAAGTTTGAATAATATGTTATTGAACATATTTTAGTTTTATAATTCGAGTATTCGAATAATTTCATTCGATTGTTTTTATGACTGTTTGCTTAAAATAAATTTTTTAAATAAATTTTATATGTACAGCAGTAATATTCCTCGAATAATTTTTTAATCACTATTATTAAGCTAATCAATTTATATATTTTTTCGAGTGCCCACCAGAGATCTGCATGATTACGAATCAAGCCGCATAATTTTGCATTTTCAAAAATGAAGCTCAATATTCACTTAACATTAAAAAAATTAAAGATGCTATTGCATGAGACTGTTGTTAATAAATGCATGCCAATGCTTGCAATTTCTATTCATTCATATGATTCACTAAAGCAATGAATCAGTATGATTGTTTTAAAAACTTCTTAAAACCCCTTCTGGCAAATATAGTTTTATGGAATATTATAAAATAAAATGCTCATTCTATTTCACAAATTATTTAATACGAGAAAACATATTAATTAATACGCAATGTCTTATTAACTTAAGACTTCATCTAGTCAATGCACTTTTGCGAGTTATTTGATTACTATACAAAACAATCAAACAACAGTAAAAAGTTTTTATTTATTTTTACTAAAGGCACTTATAAAAAGAGAGTGAGTTAATGGCAAACAAAAGCATTGTAAAAGTGAGTGGAGGACGAAAGTGAATCAACTCATGCAGTTCTCTGATGCCCACCATAGCAGTTAAATTTAAATTACTTTAATTCCTTGCGCAGATATAAAAATTGCGGCCTCTATTACGGACTATTAAAGCTCCTTCATAATATTAGCACTTGGTAAATCCATGCAAAAATATAAATGTTTAAAGGATATTGTAAGAAGATAAATAAGATTGAATTCAGACATTCAAATATGAATACAGGTACATTAGTTGCCACTTGAGGGATTTCTACCTAATTGATTTAAATGCTTAACTAATTAAAAAAAAAGAAGTAGTTGCGTTAGTAGATTCTTTAAAAAAGTATCTCATGAATGCTTTATGCATTTAAGTGCATTTAAACTTTAGTATTTTTGAAAAATAATTCAAGTGAAATGTACTATATATAATATTTTTCGAAAGACTTATAAATAAACATAAGGAACACCAATAGAAAATTAATTTAGTAATTTTTAGAACTAACAAACAAAAAATTCTTATTATTTCTGAAAATACAGCAGAAGGGAGTTGTAGGGAGCTTTCGCATGCATTTGCTACTTCTTCGTAATTAATTTGAAATGCTTTATATAAACATGTTTCAATGGAAATAGAATACGAGAAGTATATGTTTCATTAAAAAAAGGAACATTAATTTTTAATGGCCGCTAGAAAAATATCAATAAAAAAAATTTGTTAGTCCTAATTTACACTCAGAAAGTCTTACTGCTAAGCTGATTACTTTGTCGGAGTGAGAGAGACGAAGGGAACATAAATTTTTCTTTTCCCCTCGTCTCTCTCTCTCCTAAAAAAGTAATCAGCTTAGCAGTAATACTTGCTGAGTGTAAATTCGGACTTCTATTGGCAAATCTTACTCGTATAATTATTGTACTTTGCTCTGCTGGGCACAAAGTTTCTAATTTACTTCTAATCTACTATATTCTTATTTTAAAATGTTTAAATTTAAATGAAATAGTTCACAATTCAACTGACTGTGAAATGAACTAGGAAAAATTTAATATATTTTTAAATACATATGTATATGTGGATGCTTGTATCCGCAACAACAATATTGTTATTCAAATTTAATTTATTTAGAAATTGAATGAAATTAGTTTGTTTCTATTTATATCTCCTTTATTGGCGAAAATAACAAACATTAACAAAATTTATACAAATATAATTTCGTTTGTAATTTCTCGAACAATCTAACGCGAATTTTATGCATTAAAAATTTGCGGATATTATAAATTAGAGAATTATTTTTTTCATATGGAATTTATCATACAAATAGCGAAATAATAAAATAAATAAATATGCCATATATTTATTATTTTATTGAACTATAATGAAATTTATAATAATAATAATAAGTTTTTTTTTTATATTATAGTTTCTTAAGTGAATATTACAATATCCTCGATTGTTTTTAATTTTTTCGGTGCGATAATTCATTAATACTGAAATTTTTTTAACATAATTCTAAAGCTGGCAGTAACCGACACTAAACACACAGTGGATCAAGCACGTGCGTATTTTTGCAAGCCTTGTTACATACATATTTTTGCATATTTAAAGCTTAAAAGCATATTTTTGTGTAATTTAAGCTTAAAAGCTTATTTACTGTAATATCTGTAGGTCTTTGGTGTGTTTTTTATACAATGTTTTGAATCATGGATACATTTTTGCAATTAAGACAAATAAAAATGTTTGCAGAACTTATTCTAGGCATCAGCTAAAAAGTTATTTTAACAAAAATGCACTAAGAATTAATAAATTTTCTTGATTTTCATTATTTTCTTTATCATATTAGAAGGCTAAATAAAACTTATATTGGAAAGCAGTATTTTCTATGAAACTCGATATCTTTAAGTGTGTGAAAACTTTGGTTTCGCTGTACTCGGCAAAAACTCATGTACAGGGAAACCGCAAATATGCGGACGTATTGATGCGGGGACAAGATGTTTATCCATTTCAGAGCTTTTCGTTAGTGCATATTTTTGCATAATTTAGCCTTTAACGCATGTTTTTGCATATATCGGTCGCATATCTTTAGCATATTTTCCAGTTTTTAGAGCATAATTTACGCTTCTAGGGCATATTTTGATACTTTATAGAATTGTTTGATTTTAATAAGCTTACAAGCTTATGTGCTGGTAAAAACAATTTTTCGCCATCCAATGTTCCATATAGTGTATAAATTTTTCTTATATATTACGCAGTTATTTTGGACGTTAGTTTCACTCAAAATTCTGTTTTGCTCTTTGTGACGGACTCTACCCCAAGTAGACGTTGAAGGAACATTGTGAATGTATAAAAGTTTATTTGGATATGCCAGGCAATGATTTTTATTTGAAAATCTAGATCAATATTTTGTTGTTTATTGCCATAAAAATTATAAATAAAAAGTTTGTCTTATTTATCCAACATACAGTTTCAAAGTTTTAATTCTGATACCATGATCTCTTTTGAAGTTGAATTTTTACGAGAGTATTCAAAAAGAAGTTTTCTTTTAACGTACACTTCAAACCCAAATTATAGTTTTTTATACGACAGATATCTTTGTAATTTTTTTTATTGATTCCTTTTTTTTTTGTTTATTTTATTTTTCTTTTATTTTATATGCGACTATTGTTCAACTTATTTTACTTTTAAGAGCATATTTTTAAGTTTTAAGTGCATATTTTTAAGTTTTTAGTGCATATTGAATGGGCATAAAATACTTTTTTTAAGAGCATATTTCTGGTTTCCCTGCTCATGTAAAATATTCTCACACCACAACAAGGTTGGCGGCAAACTGTAGAAATTTATTACTCGTATTAGTTTATGTTGAAGTTCTTTATTTATATATACATATATTTTTTTTTCCTTTGCCACAACACAATATAAAATTCAATTTTGCAATGACTCCATCTTATAAATTGTGGTTGTTTGGGTTGTATATCTTTCAGTAAAGAAAATTTATTTATATGTGTGTATATTTAACCCAAATTACTTTGAAAAATAACATGTTAGTTATTTTTTTATTTCTTTTTTTTTTTTTGCACAAAAATAAAGTAAAACAAAAAGAAAAATAAAAGTTGAAGAAAACAAAGAGATAAAAATAAATGAACGTAACTTAAGAAACAAATGCTCTTCTCATAAACAACATTAAATCAAACAAGCGGAAAAATCTAATTCCGAAAAACAAATCCCTATAGATCTAAGAAAAAAAAAAAGAAACTACAAACGCTAAAAGCGGTTTCTTTTGAGTAACAGCAGCAGCAGCAACAACAACATGTTGTCATCGTCATCATAAGCGTCGTTCGTTGTCTTTATCATTGGCCTTCGACATTATAATTGGCCAGGCAAGCGTCAAAAGAGCAAGAGAGAAATATACTATTCTTAAATTTTATTAACTGACATCTAACCGAACCTTGAATTCAACCATTTATATCATGCAACTTAGCCATAAAAAAGTAAATAACAACATTTGTATTTGAAAAGTTAAATATACTTTTTAAATTAATATTATATGGCTCGAAAGGACTGACGAAAGTCAAACTTTGAAACTACATATTGAAGGTTCTTATGCATGTAATTTCCTGTCACTTTGTATAATACTTTGCAAAAGGATCAGTAATTTGGGTAACAAGTAGTTTGCCTAACAAAAAATAAGCTTGCGATCCCCGGAATGGTAATACATTCCGGGGGCCGCAGGCTTAATTCTTTCTAGAAATTTTAGATATTTTCTTATATGTATTAGGGACGTAACGATTACCAGTTTAGCGAATGCAAAAGCAAATAATACATTTTAATTTTTGCGAAAGCGAATGCAAATACAAATCCCACTTGACCTGAGAATCAATAAAAACGAATGTTCACTGAAGCGAAGAAACTTCTAAACAAAATTGTTCGATATACGTTCGCAAATCTACAAAAATTGGAATGTTCGCTAAAGCTTCGAACTTCGAACTTCTCTCGATAGTTTTTCGAATGTGTGATGGTAGCCGAGTGAATGTGTGATAGTCTGTTAGTCTAGAGCAGAGCTGGCCACCAATAAAAGCACGAGAGAAATGTATTCGCGTATGTGTATTCAATTGTATAAGAAGCCGACTGATGTTCGGCACTCTGGTGCTAATTTGGCAGTTCAGCTCCAGAGTTACCAAGTTCGAGGCATGACAGTACTGTTAGCCATGATAGATCCTAGTGGATGTGTGCTAGTTTGTTAGAATGGTAGTACCATGTTCAAAGCCTGCAGCGTAGGGTGTGAGTCAAGGAATTTCAAGAAAATAAATCAATAAAATAAAATAAGTAAGTTAAAATAAATAAATTAAAAACTAAAACTACTTTGTTACTTTTTCTGCTGCCTTTTTGCGATATCGAAATTAGTTCGATATTCTCTCATTTTTGGTATTGCTAGCGAACCTTTGAAATCTAATGTTTTTTGGGACAAAGCTGAGCGAATTGTGAACTTTTTTCAATTAATTTTTAAGTGTCACTCTCAATAGTCTTACACGATAAATGTTCGAGTTAGATTCGAAATCGATATAAAGAACTAAAGTCTTGATCAACTGGGTAGTGTATGCACTTAGTTGTGTGAGTTGTTTTTTGTTGTTGTTGTTTAAAGGTGTTTGTAAATAGCCGTAAAACTGCTGCTGGCTAGTAGGCAGTATGCTAGCCTTGTAGTCGCAGATTCGCAGGTTCGAATCCTGGAGAAAAGTCAAGGTATTATATACATATATATATTTTTTTTAACTAAAACTATTCAAATAAATTGTATGTTAAATGATAAATTAAATAATGTTGAATTAAAATTTTATTCATGGTGGTATATATTTAGTGAGTATCTAAAGAATATTTAAAGTTGTTGTGGCTGCAGTGGTAAGCGCATTGACTACAACGCTATGAGTTCCAAGTTCAAATATTGGCCGGGGAAAAGGCCAATTTATATATATACATACAAAAATTTTTCTGATGCTTTTGCCAATATGCTCGGTGTTGTACACGTAAGTTTAATAATTGATAAAATATAATTACTATATTCAATTAAATTCATACTGTTTCAAATTGATATAACTTTAATTCAACATTGTTATTCATGTTATATCAGTATCGAATTTACGTTGCTCCAACTTGAAATAAATTTAATTGAACAGAATTTTTTATTTAGATTTAAACAGTACGTATATGTTATATCAACATGAAATAAAGTTATTTTGAAAGGAAAATTATTTTTGAGAATTCCTCTAAATCATGTTAGAATAACATGAAACAAATATGAAGCAAAATCATTGCCGAAAAAGATTAAAATTAACCTTGTTTACGTAGATTGTAGAAGTTGAAATTTTTCTGTGTGTATGCATAAAGATGTGCTGTGTAGTATCGGAAAACTAAACTCAAATAATGTTATTTTGCTTCAATATATAGAACGGATCCTGGAATTGAATAGAAAAGGTGTAGAGAAGCTTTCTGAGCAGAAGAGCGTCAGAAATTATATTTTTAGATATATTTTTCTTTTGCTCTCTTTCGAAACTTTCTGTGTTATAGGCGAGTTCCAAAATTAAAAATTTAATATATTTTATAAATACTTGATTTATGAAATACAAATATGAGGGTGGGCCATTAATTCAGTGAGTTTTTGTAGAAACACAGTTTTTTATGTAAAAAGTTATTTTATTAAACCGACAAATTTCAGGAAAAAAATCAACATGAAAGCTCACTTATTTCAGCTTTTTATTTGGTTTTAAGATTTCATATGCTTGAGATATTTTATCTGAACTTAATTTTGATTGCACTAAATAAAGATATAAAGAGAACACTGTTTTCCGTTTTTGAAACTTTGCGATTTCAAAACGAAATGGTTTTCAGAACCTGGCCGATAGTTTCTTTTGAATTCTATACACTTAGCCCAAAGTTTCTATAATGTTTTTTATTCCTTCCGAAAAATATGAATTGGTGAGGTCATTCAAATAGACATTTGTTTGTGAGATGATTCATCGTTTGAGACAATTATCTTTCGCCCTAGCCATTTCTTCAGGTTTGGGTACAAAAATATCTATTAGAGGCTAAATCTGGAGAATAGGGCGGACAAGGAAGTATTTCGTAGCCCATTTGATTGTGAGCAAACGCGACACCCATCTGGCGACAAGCTTTCTCATACCCAAGAGATCATTCGAAGTTGAAACCACTGATCCATGTGATATACCTATGGCATCTACAATCTATATCGCTTTCAATCTCCAATAGGCTGGAACCATATCATGAATTTCTTCAATTGTTTCGGCTTGTACGGCCGCAACAAAATTCACTAAACCACATTTTTACCATTGAAATTTATGGTACATAGTCGCCATAGTGTTTATCAAGTTTAGCTTTGGTTAGAATAATGTTTTTTTTTCCGCAAAACATAATGCTTAATGAGCACACGAAATCCACTATTTTTGGTTTTATTCTTCTCAAAACGAGACTGTCAAACACAAACTAAATGATGCAGTTTGTTGAAGTTTAGACAAGAGTCAACTGACAGCTGTCTTTTGACAGGAAAAGTGTTGCCATTTCAATTAAGAGGCTTAAAATTCAAAAAGACACTGGGTTAATGACCCACCCTCATATATGAAATTTTGCCTTTTCCTCAATTACCTGCTCCTTTCCATAGTAATAGGCAATATTAACTTACATAACTGCAATTTCATATTGATTATCAATTACATTATAGCATATTGGGGAAAAAAAAGGTATGACCTACTTTGACAATTATTGGTTTTTCGCTTAATTTTTCCATAAACAATTCTCGTATTCTGTTTCAATTCAAAAACTTTTATATAAAAGAGAATCAATTACAGCCATGTTGAAGATTTAGTGGCATAGGAATACAACAATTCTTTCTAACAATAAGTCGATTTTTTTTTCGAGCTAGTATTGCAGATATCATCTTCCTACTATCGCTTATTTGCAGGTCCTGGATATTAGTGTGAGATTATGTTTCGTTATTATGAACCATGTTTTTCTATAATTAAAACATAAAAATTGTTGATTGTTGATATTACAGAGTAATCTCGTAGTGGGCTTTCGAGGTCTTTATTGTATTTTAATGTAAATAAAAAAACTTATATTACATTATTTTATCCAACGTTTCGCTGGTATTTTCCAGGGATAAGTTTTATTTAATCTAGCAACCATTTGTAAATATAATGGATATAATAAATAAGAGTTATTTGGTTATACAACAAATGGATCATTAAATTAATTAAACAAATAAATAAATTTATTTATTTCCACACGCATATTTTCAATTTGGATTGGATTTTCGCCTCAATTCAACTCATCTCAGTCCTTGTATTAAAAAAAAGCAACAGAAAGTACAAAAATATACAAATAAACAACAATATTTATTCGAACAAAAAGCCTATGATAGTTAAGCAAACTACGAGTAGTTGCAACAAGAAAGCTCTTGATTGTCTTATAACTTCTTTAAAGTGACTGTTTAAATATTATATGTCTTTGTTGTGGCTGTTTTTCCTTCTTATGAAGTTATATAAAGAATATTCTGAGGTAAGAGGGTCACTTAAATATTGAATTGACCCATACGGGTGAAATTTAATGTTTCAAATTAAGTTGAGTGAACAAAATATTTTTTATAATAATAAAACAGAATTAAAAACCCTCATCATGCATTAGACAATATGACGAGGTTAGATTTAGTTTTTGTTAATTTTTTGGGTAAATAAAATTTTAAATTGGAAGCAAAACTTTAATGAAAGCCAACATCGAAATACGTTTAGAATGATTGCAAGGTGACATCATTTCAGCTTTTATACTATCCCACAGACACAACAAGCCTGCTCGCCTTAAACTAATTTTCTTTAATGCTTTCATTTTTAAATAGAACCTAATGATCTAGTGCCTTAAATGTAGGCATATAACCAATTTAAAAATTCTATTTTCTTGCTAACAAAAATAAAAATCATTTTATAGCCTTTTTTAATTTGGCAAGTGTCATTCTAATACAGATTTTCGTATATTTCAACAGTTAAGGGCACATACGAAACAAGAAATTAAAATTAACTTGCTTAGAGGTACCGAACCAATATCCCTATGTGTACATTAGTACATATGTATGTAAGTATATGACTTAGTAATTGCAGTATGTCGTCAGTCAGTAGTAAGAACTTGTTTTCCAAGTATCCGGACTACTAACCAACAAATACATACAATGAATATCTACATTAGAGAGATAAAAAAAAGATAAACGAAACAATTTAAAATCTCAATTGTTGTTCTGTAATAGATTCTATGGAAAGTTTTCGCAACGAAACGATAAGAAACTGTTGGTGTGTGTAAT
Source organism: Tachina lurida (assembly GCA_944452675.1). NCBI lineage: Eukaryota > Metazoa > Arthropoda > Insecta > Diptera > Tachinidae > Tachina > Tachina lurida. The sequence goes on from OX101754.1 coordinate 129,983,430, forward strand.
AGAAGGTGATTCAATTTGCATTTTTTAAGCCAGTGAAGCGAAATGCAGACAAACAGTTTTTAGATTGTGTTACACTTAAATGGTTAATAAAAAGGTAAAAGGCCAACAAAGAAAGATAGGGATTTTTCCTACACTGCCCAAAAAAACTTTGTAGAAAGTGAGCGTGAAGCCAAAGAGCAGTAACACTCGGGCAATTAATATGAGGGCACAGCAACAGACACACTTGTACTTATCCTTCTTTAGAAAAAATAAATTCAGTAAAGCTCGACTATGAATCGCGTGCGTAGGGTTCCGTACGGACACTAGATATGTAGTACTATACGAACCTAAGCCCATATAATATTAGTTTTGTAAATTTTTTCGTATTTGTAAATTTTTTGAGCAGTAGTTGTTTTGTGGGGGTCCTGGATCACTTTTTCAGTACAAAAGTCTGCTCATGCCTGGATGGGAATGTCATGTATTTAAGTTATGTTTCTTGCTTTATATATTTTATGAGCATTTATTTATAATATGAGTTTTCCAGCCCTGTTGATCTGTATCTGGCTTATATCTGATTTGTATAAGATACAGCAAGTTGTCTAAATTACATAGTCACGTACATTAACTGATAGAACACCCTTTAATAAAATTTTTGTTTTAATTTTAGTGTTAACTGTTGTGGGCTGTATAAAAATACATTAACTTTTTTCAAGTGTCTATATACGAATACATATAATTGTACAATAAGCACTCTAAAATTAAAATTCCAGCACTTGAAATTTAACTGGAAACAAAGTTGAATTCAATCATTTTTTAAAGTAATATTCAAGTTTGAAAATATTTTGAAATAAGAAATCAAACAACATACATATTTGTTTAAACCTTGTCAAATACGTAATTTATTTAAAAAAAAAATTGAGATTGTGCTGAAAAATATCAAAGATAAATAAAAAAGTGAATTTTTAAAAAACAAAAGGGGATTAAAAACGTAAAAACAATAGTGAAGGTAGATATGCAGAAAATTATTGTAAGAAAACTTGTCGATTGCATTTTCCTTTATATTTTAAAAGAATTTTTTTTAAGCTTGAAATACACTTGAATTCAATTGTAATACAAGGTTGAATTACATTATAATTCAAGGCTTGAATTCAACTGTAATACAATTGAATTGTTCGAATTGAATTCAAGTTCCCTTTTCACTGGAGAATGCTATTGAAATAAAGTGTAAATCAAGCATAATTCAACCCTTGACAATTGAATATGTGACTTGAATAACAATTGTTTTACACTTGATTTCAAACAAAATTGCTTATTGTGTATATTGTATTATTACATGGGATTTTAACGGTTTTTGTTACTCGTTTTGGCACACCCTTCAATTTGTAACTCCCATGTATTTGTTGTTGTTGCGGCCAAAGTTCTACATACTCTGTCTACATTTCAGGTCCGTAGCTCTGTGACGGACAGCGTAGCGAAAACATTAAGGTTCCTTTTCACCTTTGGTGTACGGAACCCTAAAAATAGTGAATAGGCATTTGTTCCGAAGTTTTTTTTTACAACTTGTAATTAAATGACCGATAACTAACTACAGGACCGATTGAAATTAGTTTATGGAATCAACCTTTGAAAGCTCCCTCTTAACGTCCTTAAAGGTTTTATCACTTAATCTCACGAAATGAAATAAAAAATTATGACTCACGCTCACGTTCTCTCAAGCGTGACAGCTTTTGACTAATGTTAATAATACACTAATTTTCTATATTACTTAAAATATTTTGAATTTTATTATGAAAACCTTCACTACACACAAGCATTATTTGAAATCGCGCACAAGACACTTGATAAAGTGACTACAGTAAATCAAAATTTTCGAAAAAAAATCTAAATTGTAGTTTTCTTCGTGATTCTTTTTATATTCAAGCAAAAATAAAATTATTTTTCACTCACGCTCCCGCATTCTCTCACGCGTGAAAAATTTGAAACATTCATTTATTTGCAATTTCTTCCCCGTACAGTAAATATTTCGTTTTAGTTACCTAGACAAATTAATTTTTCTTCAACTGGTGAAATAAAAATTTTTACAATATATTGACTCTTTTTTCAGTGTATAGACATTATTTTAATGCCCATATGAACACACTACCTACATTTAATGGTTGAAGTATTAAAAAAAAATCTGCTTAATTTTGTTTTTAGCAAATTTACCCAAGTTGAGATAATCTTTATTTTATATCCACAACAAATTCACGACATGCCCAAGCAAGCACTGAACTGTTGTAACTCCAGCAAGACCCTTAACTATTGGGGCATACAGCAAAATGTAATAACTATTAGAAGAAAAAATAACAGAGTTTGTTAATTTGTTTAAATATCTGCAGTTTTGCTGCTCTTAATTTTAACTGCATACAAGCATTTTTCTATTATCAAATATTTTCTTTTCAAAGTGTTTCAAGTAATTTTTTTTTTATGATGCTCTCCAAATCTTTTGAACATACACACACACACGCACACGCACACTTCAGTTCAAACTGAGCAATACATATGTATCTTTATGTATATATGTACATATACATATGTATAGTTAAGTGCAAACAAAGGCTCAGTATCTATCTAATCCATGATGTTGGTGCTGCCTTTGCCATGATTTTATTTAACATGTTGCCAACTAACTGGCTGTATGCAGATTAAAATATGCAAAAATATTTGCTGTAATGATTAAACAGTTTGTGTAAAGAAAAGCAGCAGCATACACAGACTCTATGCCAAATTGGTGTAAAGAGTTCTCAATCTGTTTTGCATCGATTAAATCTACTATTAAAAACGATTTAATGGCATTTTAAATGTACACAGATTATGGACAGAACTAAGAAGATCTGTTGGCTGGCAAAGTTTAAAAAAAATCCTTAAATGTGTAAACAAATAAATGAAAACAAGCAACTGGTGTTGATGGTGTTATGGTAGAAGGTTCTTCGGTTCTTTGGCTTACACTAAATAGTTGAGAGTGCTTCTTCAGGTAAGAACAATATCTATTGATTTTTTTTTAATTTGATTAGAATTGAAATGGAAAGTAATTTACTTCAAAATACATATTTTGTGCAAACTTTATACAACACAGAGAAAAAACTGCCTCATAGAATCAATAAGATTTTCTCCATGAAACGTTTTCAGGCTAAGGGGTATCCCAGCAGAAAGAAGCGAAGATTTTTTCATAGAGATTCCTTATTGTTTTTATGTGGTAAATCTTATTAATTTTATCAGGAAGAAAACCACATAAAATCAAGAAGAAATCTTATTATTCACAATTTTTTTACTCAATTTCCGTTATTTTTGGCACCAAAAAAACAATCCATAGAGAAAAACTTCTTGATTCTATTAGGTTTTCTTATAAACTGTAAGCTATAGGGATTTCGATTTCTTATTGATTTTATTAGGTTGCCTTCTTGATGTTTTTAAAAATGTTTTCTTCTTGATTTTATTAGGTTGCCTTATTGATTTTTTCAATAAGGTTTTCTTTTTGATTTTAGTAGGTTCCTATATGATTATGTGTAAAGCATCGTATTGATTTTTTTAATAAGAAAATCTTCTTGATTTTATGAGGTGTCTTGTTATTTCGTTTGTATAAATAGACATACAGACAATTTTTTTCATGATCTTTTTCCTTTTTGTATAAGAATGTTTGCACAATAATTTGAATGGTTATTCAGGCTGCTTGTTAGCATATTGGATAGAGTGCTTGTCTACCAGGTAGAAGTTTGCTGGTTCAATACTTGGTGAGTAAGTTAGTTAAGAAAATAACATAATGTGTATGTATGTACAAATAAATAACATCTACAACACAGTACATACATACATACATATGTACATACATACATATGTATATGGTATAGAATTTAAATGAAAATACATAAGTACAGAGAATAAAGACGCAATTTTATTATATTTTTTATTGAAAAAATCAATAAGATAACCTCATAAAAACTACAAGATTTCTTTTTGATTTTTTCAAAAAGATTTTCTCTATGAAAGTAATAAGATTTCCTTATTGAAAAAAAAACCATAGAGATTTCTTATTAATTTTGTTCTATTTTATGAGGTATTTAGTAGGCACTGTTTTCTCTGTGAATTTTCTAAAAAAAATATATTTTTTTAGATATTTTTTTAGGATTCCATACACCAAAGGTGAAAAGCTGCTCTATTGAATTGGCTACCATGTCCTTCCGTCTGTCTGTCTGTTTTCTAGAGAACTCTAGGAGCTACAGAGCTGATAGTTTCTGCTGGCCACTACAACAACAAATATAGGACAGTTAAAAATTAAAGGGTGTTCTAAAGCGAATTTTTTTTTAAATAGTGTATTTTTTTGCAGACAATGCAGAAATGTTTAAAAACGCGAAAACTAGAAAATCCCAAAAAATAAGCGCTTATATGAAAAATATCACTAAAAATAAGAAAAATCGCTTAAATTCATAAGATCACCAGAAGCAAAAAGATGGGCAAAAAAAAACCAAAAGCAAATTGCAAAAATCCTAAAAAAATCACCAAAGAGAAAAAACCGCCCTAATGCAAAAAGCGCCAAAACTAAAAGACTATCGAAATAATCACCAAAAACCGAAACAAGCCATCAAAAGGCAAAAAAGCGCAAAACTACAAAATCGCCAAAAAACCGAGAAAAATCGGAAAAATGAAAAAACCTCTAAAATTAAAAAAAAATGCCAAAACAAATTAAAATTAAAAGTGTACATCAGGTGACCCTAGTCCACTATCGGCACAATGTACCGATTTTCGTAGGCTAACTGCAATAAAGTGATAAGTAATAAACCAAAATATTGTTATATCTCAATTAATTCTGGAATAAGTATATGCGGACTCATTGCCAATATAGTGTGGGGCAATAATGTCCTTATATTTAAATTAGTTGAAAAATAAGGCCAATTTTGCCTATTATTTATGACTTTATATAAGTGAGCCGACGAAAATCGGTACGTTGTGCCGATAGTGGAATCTAGGCTTAGCACTTACGTTTGGTCTGGTGGAGGGTACGTTAATACTTTGCTCTCCTAGTGGGATATACGCTTCCTCCTAAAAACGATATCCTTAAAAAGAATCCTAGTTTTTAAAATTTTTGCAAACCTTGCTTTAGTTTTAGAAAAAATTATACTTGATGTTTGGAATTAACAGTGTCCTAAGTGTTCGGAGGTAAAATATACATATTCTATAGTAATCTTTGGCAAAACTAGTTTTTTGTCTGAAAAAGTATATTCAAAGAGGAAAATGAATTTACATAGCTAAATAAGATTAAATTTTAGCGGAATTTTTCGTCAATGGGCCATTCCAATAAAATCTGTGAAAAAAAAATTCGAATTAATTATTCTGGAACTACTTTTTCTCTACTTCCAAAATATCAATATGTGTGTATTTTTGACTTTTTAGGAATCGATTATTAACAACATCCAAATAGTTAATTAAGAAACTATTTCACTTATGTATGCAAAATTGGAGACCATTTGTTATACGATATCAATGTCATGAAGTATATTGAATTAAAAGAAATTTAGGAAAGAAAAACAGAAAACATACGAAAAATCAGATTAACTTAACATGACTTCATATTCACTGAATATGTATCAAAACAGAGAACTTCTTGCAATGACAACCATATGTAAAAATTATGTGAAATTTTCCAAATTTTCACTACTTCCGGATCGCAGGTTGAGCATCTTAATGACTTCCTAGAAAGATGTTATTTTACTGGGAATTTGTGGAGTTTGCATAATTGTCTAAGTAAAAAAAAATTAATAAGGCAATATTTTTTTGTGCATTTTATTAAAAATTTGACGTAAACGAAATCGCTCGAATGTTCGATAGATTTTCCTCACAATGCTGTTTTATTAATTTAAAAACTTACACAGTACAATAAATTCAAACTTTTTCTATAAAGTTATGACGACTTAATTTCCCCAAAAATAAAAGGATACGAGTATTTCCGGACTTTCGTTTAAGCGCCTCCTGTCTTTAAATCAAATTAACAAATTATAAGTGACATATCAACGAACTTTTTTAAATATCTTAAAGGGCTATCAATGCCATTAAGTATGAAATTTGTCAAGTTGAAGATTTTTCTTGATTCATTTGGAAAAAAAATGTGAAATTATTGCATACATTTTTTTTACCATAATTAAGATAAAGTTCACGTTGGCACGTTAATGCCATGGAAAAATTAAAATATATTTTCCTATTCTTTTAACAAGCTGTTTTCTTATTAAGAAAGTTTACTTTTCGTTATACTAAAGTGTGAAGCGATTTTATTATTATGCATTTTTAAAAGGGATTTTTTCATTTCAGCGCAAAAAAAAAATCCCCACCGGTAACTAAATTGTCATTTCGATAGCTAAAGCCATAATTTATAGTGAACGTTTATAAATTTAAATATATTTTTATTTATATTTTTTGCCTTCCTTTTTATTATCCATTTACCTATAACTTTAAAAATTAAAAACCAAAAAAAAAAAGAAAACAGTTCAACAGAACAGGACTGGCCAACCCGGTTTTGGAAAAATATTGTGTATTTTGAGGAAAAATTTAATAAGAAAATCAAGTTGCTACCGAAATGTTTTGTTTAACTTTATAAACATATTGGAAACCGTTTGGTTTAAGAAAAGCATCCTATTTTCTTTAGGATTATTGTTCAGTCATACCAGCGCCATTCTTCGTCGATATTTGTAGCAATGAATCGTTGGCGAACTAAAATACCTAATGAAATGGCTTTGTAGCTGAAACTAAAGCGCCTATTTAACACCAGAGGTGCTGCAACGATGCTATAAAATTATCAAATCGCACAACAGCAGTTTTGTAAAACGAGTTTACTTCACCATCTGTAATCTCTCTTCGCTATATATTTTCTGAAAAAAAGATCTTCGAAATTAATTGCAGCATTTTATTGCATACGTAAAAGCTAAACAAGTAACAAATCTTGAAATCTCCGACTGCTAAAAGTATTGCGCAATTCCTCATAAATCATTTTGTAATTTTGCTTTGACTGAAACTGCTGTTCAAAAGCATAAGCAGAAGCAAAATCAAGAGAAATAAAAAATTATTGTATTTTTTAAAACACAACTTCCTGCAAAACAATAATAGGTAGAAAAGTTTTTTCGTACTGGAATAGCAGCTGGAAATTGTTCGAATAAAATTTTTTATTCGAATAATTTAATAAAATTTAATAACCTTAATTTTATTTAAAAAAAAACTCTGGTTTGGCTAATAAACATTTCGAATAACTTAATTGTTGGTCTGGACAGTCCACAAAGTTCGAAGCTTTATTCGATTTTTCGAAAAGAAGTAGTAAAGTTCTTGCTGGAATTTGATTGAATTTTTTTATTCATTCAAATTCAAAATCATTGCAGTATTTTTTTTAATTGTAATAAGCAAGTGAAAATTAAGTTTCTTTTGATTTTTTAACAGAGGATAAAAAAATCAGCACGAATTAAAAATTGACTGAATCAAATAGTGTTGTAATAGTCGACTCGAATCGTAATCGAATAAATTCAAAACTTAACTTAAGCAACAGCTTGGCTCTTTTTTCTCGAGCTCGAAATCGTTTGAATATAATATTTGTATTAGAAGAATAGGAGAGCTGTTTTAGGACTTCCGGTTATAGCTATGCTGCTTAACTTAATGTGTTAAATAACAATGCCATAAAATTATATTATATGATGATGTCAAATTAGCCGCAAATATTTCAAAACGTTTCCATTTATTTCCCAGTATTTTCTTTTCTAGCGGCGTATGATTTAATTAATGTATTGTTTGCGAGCGGCGCACAGTGTCGTGAGTTCATATAACGAGCGGCCAAAAATAGAAGGGGTTATCATAAGGAAATGAAATTTGGAACACACACTTTAGTTGGTAAAATATAATCACACATAAAATTTGGCCATTTAATTTCCAAGTATTCGTGTCCTTCCCATATATCCTGAAATAAAAAATTACCATAACAGAGAGAAAAATAATTGTAACTCAATGAAATTGTGTATAGACACTAATTTTAATATATTTAATGCTTCGTAAAAATTTCGGTCAATTCAGAGAAAGGATACGCATACCTCAAAAATGTCCTTTTTCAAAAATGTGAAACAAAAAAATTGTCTTCACTTAGAGTGAGTTAAATGTTTAACTAGACGCAATATAGATAATAGACACCTACAATTTGGCCATTTAAATTTAAAGGACTAGTGTCCTTGCCAAATGTCTTAGAAGTAAATAATATACTGGAAATATGCAAATTCTAACTTAAACAATATTGTGTAAAATTAAATTGTAAGGGGGAGAAAGGTGGACAAGAAAGAGTACAAAAAATTTTAAATGTAGATACTTGTAGAAATATAATGTGAAAGTATGAAAAATATATTTTTATATATTTTTTTTCTATAGACCACTTAACTCCTACTTTTTCACCCACAGATGTTTTTCTTTCCATTTACATTATAAGAGACGGCACATAGCATATAAGTTACAAAATATAGAAAAAATATATTGTAACCATATTATAACAATATTCCCCTCATGTTTTATTGGAAGTTGTAGTGCAATATCTAAAAAAATTTTAATTAACCTGTTAAAGTTTGCATGTGTCCGTACCATATTTTCAGATAGTTGAATACTGGCTTAAAACCGTTGCATTTGAATCTTCAAAACTCTTTAAAAAATAAAAATTTTTAAAAAAATTTCTTTTTATTTTACGTAATTAGAATATTGCACATGCAACAAAGTAATTTGTTCGTTTTAATTTAAAAATAATTTTTTTCATTGTTGGCCACCTTCGCGACAGGCTGTGTTCTGTGATTTTTGCTCATGTGCAAAAACAACACAAAATTAAAAATAAATTTAGAAATGGTAAATTTGAGCTTTCATTACAAAAAAGTTTTCAGCAAAATTTAATACTATGAATCAAAACAATTCACATATTCCATTTGCAATAATAGGTGAGTATGTAAAGCAGAAATCTACATTAACTGATGTCACAAACAGTAGACCAAACACTAAAGAACACTTATAATGAAGGTGTAGTGGCCTTTGAAAACAGGTAGTTGTTCCGTTCTACTACGTGTTTGTTGGAATATTTACTTACAATAAACTTTGGTGTTATTTTTTCATTAATAATTATCACATGTAATTTGGCTCAGAAATCAATATGAACTTTAGCCTGGTTAAATTATTAATATAGAAGCAAATGAAGTTCGAACAATAATAATTAAAATTAACTAGTACAAAAAGAAATTGAGCAATCCTCGTCATTGTTTTTGTTTGACCTACTTCAATGAATAAAACAAAACAAAATCAAATATTTCGTTTATTTTCGTACTCTGGTTTTAAGTACAAAGAAATCAAAACAAAAATACATTTAGAGCTATAAGTTGCTGCCAACAAGCTTGCCGCTTATTCGAGCTCAAAAGTGTACGAATAAAAACTTTTTATCTAAATAAGCGAATGAAATTTTATTGAATTTTATTCGCCGATTAAAATTAGAATAATTTTTCAATTAAAATAATTGCTCTTTTCGGTAACTGAAACTAAAGAGTTCTTTATAAAAAAAAATGATTCGATTATTCGAAAAAACAATTATCGAATATGATATATTCATTTCCAAATTAAAAATTTCAATAATTAAAAAAAAAAACAAATCATAGTTAATCCATGTAATCGATGGATAATACCCATTGATGCCAAGAAAACTAGAAGTTAAGTTAAATTTTTAAAATAATAATTATAAATTTGTGCCTCTCTGATAAAAAAAAAAATCAGCACGAATTAAAAATTGCGTAAATGAAGTAGTGTGTAGTAGTCGAATCAAATCATAATCGAATAAATTCAAAACCTAACTCATCACTAGGAAAAAATAATGAGTTGAAAAACTTTTTTTTTTTGTATTTGAGCGACAGGTTGGCTTTTTATTCGAGCTCGGAATCGTTTGAATAAAATATTTGTATAGAAAACTAAGAGAGCTGTTTAAGGTTATAGCTATGCTGCTTAGCTATATAAAAAAGTAGGACAATAATGCTCTTGAAGATTTTTACATACAAACTGGTATATATATATGTATTCTAGACATGTTTGTGTACACATGTCTGCAGATATATTGGACATATCTGCTTTTCACAAATTACTTACCTACATTCACACATATTTGTTTAAATAGTGAAGTATTTATTAGTGGTGCATTCTTGTATCGAACATTGTTGGACATTTTTTATTTTAGCTAAAAAAGTTTATGCAGCAAAACAAAAAATTCCGCTTTGTGTTTTAACCGGAATAAATAATATCATTTGTGAAAGGACACGAAAAAAAAAACAAAAGTATCATATGTATTTGTGCAGGAGTTTATATGGATGTATGTACCCGTAAGTATGTATGTATATGTAATACGTTTTTGTTAGTTTATGTTCATCGTGTATGTCACACCATATTTTGCTTTCAGTTATCAATTACTATCGACTACACTTTTAATTCTTTTTAGCGAAAAAGTTAAAAAAAAACAAAAAATTTTTTTTTTTGAATTCTGTTTAAATAATACGTATTTTAAATTAATGAAGACAGCTGCTTTTTATTAAAATATATTGAGATAAAAATATAATTTTTTTAGTTTATAAAAACACATAAATATTTAGTTTAGAAATATACTGAAATGGAAATAAATTATTTAAACTAAATAGAAAATTAAATACTCTCAACGTTTAATATATATGTATATAGTTTTTTAATTTCTAAATAACGCTTGACAATATAAGCCAGTAGTTATTTTTTTTTTGACAGCAGCTGGATATTAGTTTTCACAAAGAGCAACAAAATCTGTTATTAAGGGTATTAGTTTAAAATTTTACAAAAGCGATTAAAACTAGTTTTTAGGCATTGGATATTTTTTATAAACTTCAACAAAAACGGTAGGGAGTATATCATTACCTTAATATAGAAAGGCCCTAACTAATAATTTTTTGGAAATCGAGATTTTTGCGTTCTTCGATACATTAGATGTTCTTCTATCGAAATATTCCAAAATATCTGATTTAAAAAAATTAGTTAGGGCCTTTCTATATTAAGGTAACGATGTACAGGTTTGTTATTTCGTGTATAATTTCCACTATATTAATATGTGACCCATAATAAAATATATATTCTGGGTCCTTATGAATAGGGAAGACGAATAAGCGTTGTCCGTTTGTCCGTCTGTCTGTACTTATAAGTGGTTTTCCGAAACTCTCAAAAAAGCTAAACACTTCGGTCTTGGACTAGTGTGTCCGCAATGGATTGGTAATTGATTAATCGAGAAAACGGTTTCAGAGCTGGAAAATTTAAACTTTTTTGGTTTACAAAAGTATCTAACTAAAACTAATTTGTGTTTTTTTTTTGTTAATTTTATATTTCATTGAGAACTAAATTAACATTAAATTAAAAAAAAAGTAAAAAAAAAATGATTCCAGAGTTGGAAAATTTCATATTTTTTGGTAATCCATTAAAACGAATTTTTTCTTTTTAACCATTTTGTATTTTAGATAGAAATATGTAGATTGGTATAAGAAATCAGAAAAATATAAAAGCATGATTCCAGGGTTGGAAAATTAAATTTTTTATATAATAGCAATCATGTCAAATTAATTTTTTCTTTTCCTCTAGAAATGAAGCTAGGTACACAAAATTGGAAAGCTTAATGGAAAGCTTAATTTTTTATGATATACATTTAAAAGTTACTTAATAAAACTAAATTTTTCTTTGTCATTTAAAAATATTTTATATTACATTGTATATAGACATATTTAATATATCATCAACAATTAAACTAGCATTAACATGAACATTAAAAAAAATTAAAAAGACAATTCCAGAGTTGGAAAATTTCATTTTTTTTGGAATCTAAAAGTAATCCACTAAAATTAATTTTTTCTTTTTAACCATTTTGTATTTTAGAAAAAATTATGTTGGTATAGGAAATCAGAAAAATATAAAACTATGATTCCAGGGTTGGAAACATAATTTTTTTTGGTATATACATAAATTAAATATATTACATATTTTAGAAAGAAATATTTTGGTAAAAAAAATCAGAAAAACACAAAACTCAGATCCAGAGCTGGAAAATTTAGATTTATTTGTTATATAAAACTTATTAAACAGAAAAAATTTTGTCCTTTGTTGATTACATATATATACTATATTAGTACTAAAAATCAAAAATATGGTTTCAGGGTTGGAAAATTTAATTATATTTTATTTTTTATTTCTTGTATATAAAAATGACTTAATAAATATATTTATTTTTAATTTTCACAAAAGAAATATGTGCATATGTATGCACTTCTGCTTGTATGTATATCTGTGGCTATAAGGAAAAACTGCTTATTTCATATTTAATTGTTTTACAGGAGAGCTATTTTAAGCTTTCAAATCGATTTTCAGAAACTCAGTTTTTTACGGTTGAATTGGGAACTTCTCTCTTAATTTGTTCAGCAAACATCGTTCTACACACTATGAGTAATACATAAATAAATTATATCCTTAATTAAGCTATTATTCCAAATGAGATCAGAAGTCTAAAAAAGATAAATCGCAAGTCATACAAATCACACAAATAAATTGAGATTTTGACCAGGGTACTTTAAAATATGAGGATTACAGAGGTACCACTAGCTCAAAATCAGCTAATCTCGACTTAAACTTTTTTCCCCTTTTGCCACAGATATATAAATATATATATATATATATATATATATTCCATAAACGTACCTTGGTGATGGGTATATAATAGTCGGCACAGCCGAGTATAGTACTCTTACTTGTTTAATTTTTTGTCCTTTAGAATTTTTTTAGTTGGGATGTGGAATATTTTTTAACGTCAAACTGAGCTTAGGTCATTCTAGCATTTTATTTTGAGAGGTGCTAAATGACAAAAATCGCTTGTGGGCTCTCACTTATTTAATATTGGGTGTAAGGACACTCTAGCTATTTATTTTTTGTAAAAACAAACTACAAAAAAATATTACAAATTGTGAAATAAAATCTCTTTCAGTTTGATTTGAATTTTGTGTTTAAACTTTATTGTCATTTGAATAACCATAAAATATTTGCCAAACTATAAAAATATATATCTATTATATATTTATTAACATTGTTGAAATTTGCTTTTGATATACAAAAACTAATGCCCTTATTACTTGCTTCTACATCTCTTCACTATTTATTTAGTGCACAATTTATAGAAAAGCTTTTTCGTCCCCTTTTTGGAAAATATAATTTTGATTTCCATAATATTTCAATTACTTATTAAAACGGAAAGCATAATGACAATAAAAATTGTTTATAGACACATTACAAAATCTCTTGCCCAAATTTTGTTAATAAATATTATTATTTTAAAGGGAATAAAATGTTGCCGTCATTTCACTGTTTTTACAGAAATGTCATAGAAACTTCCCTCTAACGAACGCACAGTCACTTTCTCTATCTGAATCATTGGATTGTTTTATTTTTTGTTTTCTTTCTTTTTGCACAACAAATTTAAATCTAAAATAATACGACAGTAACATTATTGCCATCATTGACTTTGTCGTCATTGTTCAAGCAGGAAACAATTTACTGACAAACTTCATACTGTCGTCGTCGCTTGCCACTTCTCCACAAATGCTAAACAATAAAATATTGCAAATTTTATTTTATATTTTTTTTTATTTCTCCTATGTCCATAAAATTTTATGTTTAAATCGGCATTGCAACATACGACGAACACAACATATTTTACTGTGGCACATAAAAAGACACTTGAGTAAAGGGTTTTTCGACAAACGTGAGTTGTGGGTTGTTGGCAGGCCCTTGGCGGGCTTATAAAGAGAGAATTTTGTATATAATTTAGATACCACTGTTAGTGTTTGTGGAACTATCTTTTTGTGAAATTATTTTCTCTTAATTCAATTAGAACTACTCGTATATGGACGTGCAGGACATGTGGCTACGACGAAGTGGCGCTATGAAACACACGGCGGGATTAAGAGGGGCGTTTCTTGTAAATGATTTGGGAATTCGTTTATATTCCATGAAAATGAAAAAAGTCGGCCATTATATATACTCGTGTTATATCCTACAGTACCTTTAAGGAACAAAAAGCCAGAGTTGGCCAGCAGATTCAAGCAAATTTACTGCATTTTTCAAGTTTTTTTCAATCGTTCAACATCATTATAAATCAGGTTATAATTAAAATTAAGTAACTCTGATCGTATGTGGCTGCAGTTTATATAGAAATTATATTAAATTATATTTAGGGTGTCCTCGTGGATGAGTGGTAGCGAGGTCGTGGGTTCAGTTCCTGCCATAAGCTAAGGTTGTGTTTGTAAAAACTAAAAATCAGAACTTTCTTAAAGTTATTTCGTTATGCTCCAGTGCAGACAACAACCCCCTCTTATCGCAAAACTCTTTATGTGAATAGCACAAGTGTATGCAGACCGTATATGCAGAGTATTTAATGTTTCAGTATTTAAGATGTGGCTGAGTGTTGATAAAATCAAAAACCAACCACACTTTTAGCATAGAAATGAAGCGAATAGCAGAGCAGACTGGCTAAATACTACCCCTGAAATAATAAAATAAAATAAAATAAAATAAAAATAAGAAAATGAAAAAAAATGGCAGGAAAAAGAAATGAACGCAAGAACGCTCTCTGCTAGACATTAATTATTATTATGGTCGTGTGTCTTGTGTCAATGTTGGATCTTGTTAGTTAAACATTAAAATACTCGTACATTCAAACAAACAATTGCAAATGCACACAAACACACTTTTCAGCTCCAGACACTCTTAGTAATGGCAAGAAGGAATAAATAACTACAGGAATATTGCACAGTGAAACGCATGTGCAGTTTCCATGGTCAAAATCCATGAATTGGGCTAAGGATGGCTCCCTCATCCGCTCTATTCTTCAGATTTAGCCCCGAGTTACTATTTCTTATTGCCAAAAACTACTATTTTTTATACAAAAACTGGAGAAACGTTGGACTAAGTGCAATGAGTTAAAAGGAGATTATGGTGAAAAATAAATTTTTGTTTTGCACAAAAAAAACTGTGTTTCATTCAAAAAGTCATGGGCTTGTTGATCCACCCTCGTATATCATTGAAAAATGATTTCGTTTAAAATTATTTTTTTATATTAAATTAGCGGAACCGGCGAACTTCGCTTCGCCCCAATTTTAAGCCTTCAGACAAACTTTAGAGTAATAATACAACACAAATATTTAAATATTAATGTGATTTTTTTCAATGAAATCAGTAGAGAGCGATTTAATGAACAATGTTTTTCGATTTGTTTTCCGGCTCAAAACCAAAAAACGAAGACGGTTTCCCAACATGCGAACATGCAACGTACAGCTGACCGTGCGAAAAACAGGGAAATTCGAGATTAATCCCACAGACTTCTAGTTATTGGCCTTGCAATTTATTGATTGTCATCGCCAATGCCAATCGAACGGGGAACTGAATCCACTTGAATTGGAATGGAAGGTTAGTTGGAATAATGGGAATTCGTGGAATAGGGACTTCCTCTCCTTTGAATTTGCCCTTCATGATTGTCGCGTGAATCACATTGCTTATTAGCTTTTTGACGGACAACCGCGTACCGTTGCACAATTTTGGAGGATTGAGATTCCGCAACATGATTATGATCGATGCTACTTTTAGCTGTAAATTATGAGGCGGAGTTTCTGGTACATCAAGCGAGTTCAAAAATTCCGTCGAGTAGTTGGCCGCTTCATTTTCGTCGGTCACGCAGTCAACAGACTTGTACGTATGCAGTTGTCCTACGATTTGACTTTGAATAATTAAGTTTAAGCTATCGACGTCCTTATCTTCGCTGCTAGTATTGCCCGTTCACCAATCCAATCGAAATTTTTGTAATTTTGTGCAATACCGATGAGTTCCTCCTTGGACGATGTGAATTCACAAAAATTTTCAGGGAACGGGAATTTGGCCGTTGCCAAGCTCCATCAGTTATGTCGAGAATTCAGCAGCCGATGGGTCGTTCTGCAACGCGACTCTCATGTTTGTGGTCAATTGCAACTTCTGGACATTCCGCCACAAAAACGACGATTTCAGGTACGCGTTAAGCTCATCCGCAGCAGAAGATTTGGGGATGACGGGAAGTGTTTGACGAAAATATCCGGAGAGCAATATCAAAGCCCCACCAAATCGTCTTAAATCACCTCGTAAATCCTTCATTGTTCGGTAAACTGCCTCTAAAGCTCTATTATGCGCCATCGTGCATTCATCCCAAATGATGATTTTGCATTCGCGCATCAATTTGCATGTCGCCGAATTCTTGGTTATTGGCCACGTTGGCTACCAACAATGTGGCAGCAATTCCAGAAGATACAACAGCCAACGCAATTTGTGATCTTGATCGAATTGTTGCCAGAATGGACGAAATGACGAATGTCTAACCTGTCGTACCGGGAGCATTGAGAAAGTAAATGCCTCCCGTTCCATCGTCAACAACCCTCATCAGCGAATCGTATACGTTATTCTGCTCGGGATTCAATAGTGCCACATTTGTTCGGACTCTCTCGGACAGCTCATCTCGATCATAGGCTTGCTCCCGTTGCAATTCGGAATTGAGTGCATCGTGGATCGAACGATTGGGCGCTGGCAATCCTAATGTCGACAGCACACTGCCACACATGAGCAAACATGGCTGAGAACTTTCTATTTTTTCATTCAGAAAGGCATTAAGGAATAATTTCACACAAAATTTCATACAAAAAATCAGTTTTCGATTTTTCCAATTTTCCGCATTTCCCGCAACTTTCCATGCTTTACACCAAGAACTTTCTATTTTTTCTTTCGAAAAGACATTAAGGAATAATTTCACACAAAATTTCGTACAAAAAAATCAATTTTCGATTTTTCCAATTTTATGACTTTTGCGGAGAGATTTGCCAATTTTCCGCATTTCGCATTTTGCGCAATTTGCCATGATTTACACTAACAACTTTCTATTTTTTTATTTGGAAAGCTATTAAGGAATAATTTCACACAAAATTTTATACAAGAACTCGATTTTTCAATTTTCCGACTATTCCGGAGGGATTTCCAATTTAAGAAAGAGGGAAAAAATCTCGATTCTAGTGCCCGTACTAACTGGACACTGTGCCATAGATAGGCATGCACAATGTTTTTTTTTTTTGCTGCAGTTGCCAGTTTATCGATGAAGAGGAAAGTGTATGACATTTTCTGTGTCACTGTCCTGGACTTGCAAGAAAGACAATGGCCACAATTGGCGCTTTTGAGTTCCGGGAACTTTCTGAGATTAATTTCACTCTTCACAATTCAGCGTAAAAATACATCATTGGATTAAGAGTTTGTGCATTATAATAAAAATTACATTAACCCTTTAATATTTATCTATACAATTTAATAGTTAATTTAGGCTTGCAGTTCCACTGTAAACTTATTTACTTGTATGCATATTTAAGGAACTGTCTAGCCTGTTGCAAAAAATATACATACATATATAAATATTTACATATGTACATATGTATATAACATATGTATGTTTGTATATACCCTGCAGAAAATGCGAATAGTGAAATTGTAGTGATTTACTAGTGACATTGTCAGTAGCACTACTGACCAGGTGTACCCCTGCCAATGTAATTATCTATTGACATTTAACATTAGCTTGTCATTGAAAATCCACCACTAGACTGTAGCAATACTGACTAAGTAGTTCTTTTGGTACCACATGGAGACATTGGCACCAAAGATTCACTAGTAAATTTTAGGGGTTCTAGTCTACAATATCGATATTTCCTAGCTCGTTGTCAATAGTAAAATTGTGGTGACTTACTATTGACATTGTCAATAGTACAACTGAATATGTGAACCGCAGCCTGTGCAATTGCCTATTGACATATAACATAAGGTTGTCATTGAAAATCTACCAGTAGAATTTAGCACTATTCTTTTACAACCATATGGAGACATTTGAACTAAAGATTCACTAGTAAATTTTAGTGACTCTCGTCTACAGTTTTATAAGGGTTGGGGCAACAAACTTAAATACATACCCACATACATATGTACGTAAGTTTGTAATATTATTGCATAGCATAATAAAAGAGAAAAACAAACTATTGACGCGTTTATTGATAATGTCACCAGAAATACACTAGAACTGTTGTCTCTAACGTATCTCTACTCGCGCATTAAAAGGAAAGTTGTCGACATTTCAACTAGTGCAATTGTCGCTAGAGAAAAGAGTGTTGACATAGAGACATATGGTTCTAGGCTGACTAGAGGGTAATGTCAGTTATACATACAAATGCATGTATTTTGTGTGTATGCGTGTGAAGAAGAAAATACCTACTCAGCCATAAGACACAAATATCTTTTACCATAAGGGCCCTATCGCAGGCCTTTAGGAATATTAATTTGTCAGAATTATAAAAAAAAATATTCCAGAAATTTTCTTGTTCTACCGTTTGTAATTCTTTAAATATATTTTCGTATATGAAATACTAAAGAAATATTAAAAACAAATATATATTACACAGAAAAAAATTAATACGAACAATTTTGTAATATCAATTAAAAAAGTATCATTTAACTTTTCCCCTCGAATTAATTAAAGTAATTAAGAATTTAATTGAATATATTAAATTTTAAGTGGTAAAAACATTTTTCACCTCTGTCTATAATTTAATTTAATACATTTTCTACTCATGTCCACCGTCTGAGTTGAGGATACAAGTTTTTAAAGGCTTGTGTTGTAGGTATCATATAAGGAAATGTATTCAATAGAAATTATTAGCCTTCTTGCAAATTACAAGTGTGTTTGGTGGTGGGCTGGGTTCGTCACATAACCTTTATAAAAAGAAGATATTTTACAGGCCCTTGACATTTTTGTGGCAGCTTAAAATATCCTTCTATTTTTACCACTCAACTCAACTCAAAACTGTCGCTTTATTCTGGCCAATAACTGTAGTGGCAAATTAGTCAGGCGTAGTTGTTGCATATTCATACATGCAAACATGTAAAAGCTAAAGTAGAAAATGTCGTTAGAAGGAAGAATGTTTAGATATATTGAATTTTTAATTGTCTGGCCGCAGTTTCCTTTTCAAGTGATCGATTTGTGGGCAAAGAAGTGTTATTTATTCGAATTTGTCTTCAAAGATTATATCGTTTTATTGCAAAGTTTGTTTTTGCAAAATAAATAAATAATAATTTAATTGTATAAATAAAAAATTTACACTCAAAAAGTTGGGGAATTTTTTTTGAGAAAAAAGAACAATTTATTTCTTCATGGTTTGGACTTTCAAAACTGCTTTGACATTAAATGAGATATACTGAATAGAATAATGAATTACAATATAAATATATACTTTTGTTAAGCTAATAATAAACACCATTTGAAAGTAGTCTTAAGTTGATATAAAAATAAAAGCAAAAACGATTATATTAAAATAATTTAAACCAATCTGACACTATCGCTTGAATCTCCCAAATATGATAATAACCAGTTTAAAAATATTCAATTTATAACACAAAATTTAAATTTAGTTAAATTGTATCACCGAACTTTGATTTAACAGCGCTGTATCCAAAAAGTCCTTGCAAATTATTAAATTATATATTTATGGTGATTTATATAGAACACTTCATGAATCTAAAAATATTCTCTCACTTCTAATCATGGATTGAATTTTTTAAATTGATGATATGTAGGAGGATTTCATGTTTAATAATTGCGATTGTAATAAATAATTTCAATTGTAATAAATAAATACAAATTAAGTAAGTAAATAAAATATTCTAATATACAACATTAAGGCCATATTGGTGGGTAGGCATGTGCTTGCTTCGATTCTAAAGAAATTCACCACATTTTTTAGCTGTACAGTTTTGCAAATACTTAAATATTTTCCTCGCATTATAATTATAATTGTAGCTTACATTAAATTTTTAGCATTAAGGATATATGGGAGGTATGGATGAACTTACTTTGATTGGCAATACTTTACCCAACAGGAATTATTTAAATAGTTCTAGAAAAAGATATGAGATATCGCTGATTCAAATATTACAGTCTTAGCAAGATTTAAATATTTTAACATCAAGGATATATGAAATGAAAGTACGTCCTTGCTCTGTTTAAGGCTAATTAATCTGCAGCGTTTAGTTATCTAATGCGGAAAATATCTGATAGTTATGTTATCCTATATTCCGGTGGTAGTTTTAGATAAAAATAAAATTGTTTAAAATAAAGGATATATGGGAGGTGTAGACTTTATTGTGCGAATTTCTTTGAAAAGTTTTGAACAAGCTTAGTAAGTAGTTGCACATTCAGTAACTAATTTTGGCTAAAATCGAGACACAATTGTAGCTAAAATTAAAATTTCAAGAAAAAGGATATATGGGAGACATGGGAGACATGTACAAATTTGCTTGGATTATAATATATTTACACAGTAAAAATTACTTGCATGGTCCTTAAGATAGCTGAAAATTATAGCTGCATTTGGAACATAACTGTAACAAATTTTCAGTTTTGAAAAATCAAGGATATATGAAAGCTAACACTTACTTCCTTGCTCTTCTAAGAGTAAAATTTTGTGCAGATTTTATTTGTATAACGCTGGCTTCATTTAGCAATTATGATTGTACATATTATGATCGTAATTGTAGCAAAAATAATTTTTTTAAAATAAAGGATATATGGGAGGTATAAGCATTCTTGTACAGATAATAAAGAAATTTTATGGAGAGATTAACTGAAAGGATTTGCAAGTAGTAACGAGCTTTCACCAAATTTGGAGCCTAATTGCAGCCAAAGTTATATTTTTAAAATAAAGGGTATATGGGAGGTACAAGCGTTCTTGCCCAGGTAGAAAAAAAAACTTATCTGGATAGATTTACTAAAATGTTTTGCATGTAGTAGTGAGCTTACACTCGATTTAGAATTCAATTGTAGCAAAAATTTAATTTTACACAAAAAGGATATATGGGAGCTGTGCATGTTCTTATGCCAATTGCTTTGAAATTTCCTGAAGTGGTATACTGAGTAGTTGCACATACAATAACTAATTTTCGCTAAACTTGCAACTTGCTAATTGCACTCAAAATTTCATTTTCCAGAAAAAGGATATGTGAGAGGTATTCTCATTTTTATGCCAATTGCTTTGAAAATCTATCAGAAAGTTAACTGAATAGTTTGACATGCAGTTACTAGTTATCGTTAAATTTGCGCAACAATTGCAGCTGAAATCCAATTTTGAAGAAAAATAATATATGAAAGTTGTATATATCCTTGCACCGATCATCGTAGAATTAATTCAGTAGCTTATCGATGTAACTTTAAAAATGCTCACAAGTTATCTTAAAATCTTAGCCATAATTTTAGCCAAAGTTCAATACTTTATGTCCAGAAAAAGGACATGTAGGAGCTATGCATATCCGTATGTTAATAGCTTTGAAATTTCTTAAAATAGTCTACTGAGTAGTTGCACGTGCAGTAACTTATTTTCGCTAAATTTGGGCCGTAATTGTAGCAAAAAAAAAAAAAATTCCAGAAAAGGGACATATGAGAGTTATGGCTATTTTTAAACCAATTGCTTTGGAATTCTTGAAAAAGGTTTACTGATTAGTTTTACGTACAGTTACTTGTTTTTTTTTTTTTTTTATTTTTTATTTTTTTTTTAAAGAGAAGTAACACTCAGGCAATTAATGCCTACTACTATTACTAGGTGTTACCTTCTTTAGGAAAGGGATAGTGGGAGAGAAGACAGGTGGTGAAGGAAGAGATAGAGGAAAGCTTCATTCTTTTACAACTCTGCTTTTTGCACGTTTTTAATAATGCAGTGTTGCATCGCCTCTGATGTTAAATGAGGCGTATTAATTTTTTGAAGCTGTGTTTTGTAGCCATTTTATTGATTATTTTACTTCGCCGATGATTTTTGCTACACAACGAAGGAGGGCGCTCTGATGTTACATTAGGATTAGTATCTGCTGAAGTCGGTATAGTTCAGTGACCAGTGACTATGCCTTCATCACTTGAACTTTCCTACAACAACTGACACAAAGGGACACTAATGCACATCAGAAAAATGCGTGGTGTTGTTATTTAATGACTGTCGGATACAGGGATTGAACCCAGGACCTTCGGTTTTGTGTCAACGTGCTAACTACTTCAGCCAACGCCACCCTCAAATTTAATTTGGGCTATAATTATAGCTGAAATCAAATTTTCATGAAAAAGGATATATGGGAGGTATCTGTATCCTTTACAGATTATCCTAGAATTATGTCAGTACCATAACTATAAAACTTTTAAATGTTTACAAAGCTTTCTTAAATAAAGTCTTAGTCATAATTTTAGCAAAAATTCATTATTTCATTAATTCCGGAAAAAGGATGGGAGCTTTGCATATCCTTGTGCCAATTGGTTTGAAAGTCACTGAAACGGTCTGTTAAGTAGTTGCACATACAGTAACTAATTTTTGCTAAGCTTGGACCGTAATTTTAGTCAAAAATTTAATTTTCCAGAAAAAGGATATATGAGAGGTGTGCTCATTTTTTAGCCACTTACTTTGAGATTTTCGGTAAAGGTTGACTGACTAGTTTTACGTACAGTTACTGGGTTTCGTTTAATTTGGGTCATAATTGTAGCTAAAATCCAATTTTCAAGAAAAATGATATATGGGAGGGGTGTGTATCCATGCAGAAATTATTCTAAAATTAGGTCAGTAGCTTAACTATGGAACTTAAAAAATGTTTGCAAGTTTTCTTTAAATCTTAGTCATAATTTTAGCCAAAAAATTAATATTTTACATCCAGGATATATGTATGCTTGATGTAATTGAAATGAAATATAATAGAATAAATTAATAATTTTTTTAATAGTTTAGAAAAACGTTTCCTTGCTTTTTGATCAATTTTAATTGCATCTGCTGGAAATTTTAATTTTCTGATGCTAGACGTGACCAGCACTCATAAGAGATACAACTTTAAGGGCCATTATTACAACTTAAAGTTAGTTAAAAGTAGGATTTTGTAGGACGTATAAAATGCTATTCATTATTATAAATTTAATTTAACTTACCAGGAAGGATACATTTGCCTTTACCTTAGCGCTTACTTTAGGTTAAGCTAAAATTGTACTGATGGAAAACTTTTTATTCGTCCGATAAGATCTTACTTTTAACTAACTGTAAATTGTAATAATCATTTTAAAGATTTTTTTGTACATTAGCCTTTGAAAAAAGTGCTCCTTTCTTTATTTTTTTTCAGCAAACACTTAAACAAAAATTTAATCTTTGCTTCTTTAACTTGATATGCTAATTTAAACTTTCAATGCATATGTTTAAATATATATTAAAATACACAGTCGTTTCACTGAAGAAATTACATAACGAACTGCAACGTAATAATTATAACGTTGTAATACATCATCTTTAGCTTTTGCTGAACATTTGTAAATTGAATAATTTCACTTCTTGTCTACTTTCAATTTCATAATTCCCCAATGTGAATAAATTGCAATCGGCCCATCAACACGTTTACATTTAAACATATTGAATTTCATTTAAGAAACACACACACACACACACTTACACACGCTCGCAAGGCAGCAGTCTTGTTAGAAAAAAATTTAACACATACATACATACATACATACATATTTAATGGTTTATTAAAAATACATAATAATGCACACACTTCAGCAACAAGATTAATACCAATGAACAAGAAGGGCGTAAACCAATTTAAATTAAGAGGCGTTACGACAAGGAACCCCATACGGTTTCTAAATATACAGTCCACAAATGTCGCATAAATGACGAAAATGTCTATAAAACTTCCCCTTGTTGTTGGCAAGCGAAAAATAAACTAAGAAACAAAAACAAAACTTTAACTGAATTGAACTGTAGAGAACTGAAATGACAGCAACAGCAACAGCAACAGAAACAAAACTTAAAATAAACATAAATGCAGATTGAAATATTTATGCTGTTTAAAGCAACAAATGACAAAAATAAAAAACTGGTAGGAAAAAAAGTCATAGAAAGGATAATACAGCAGTCATGATAGACACAGACATAGAAATACGAGAATGTAGAAACGACAGTCATTTAACTGGTAAAGAAAACCCTCATGTAATGCGGTGGTCAAATTTGAAATGGGGGTGTGGGTAAATAATTTTGTGCTGGGAAAATAATACGTTACATTATAGAGAATTTTTTAAAAAGGACTTTGATTTTCTTTTAAATAAGCCAAGTACCCAGGAGATGTGCTAGAACTAGAAAAATGGGTCATAGGGAGTGGACATAGGGAGTAGTGTTTGTAGATATTGCTTTAGATTCATTCGACATTGAAAGTGACAGGCAGTTTATTCCACGAATTTTCTCGGTAGTGGATATTGCAAACCACCAGGCAATTGAGCCCAAATGGTTATGAAAAAAAAGTCAGGCAACCCTTGACCACTGCTATGCTCCTAAATGCTCAGTTACCCGACGGTAATGTAATGTAACTGCAACGTATGAAGCAGCTGATCGATATTTTTATATGAAAAGTAGGTTACGTTACATTACATCTCTATAAAGGCTCAGTTAGCCGACTGTAATGTAAATTAACTGCAACAGTAGGAAACAGCTGATCGATATTGTTATGTGAAAAGTAATGAAAATGGTTATAAAAATGTACTGTAACGCAATCTACTTTTCGTAAAAAAATATCGGTCAGCTGTTTCCTACGTTGCAGTTACATTACATTACCGTCAAGTAACTGAGTCTTAACCATTTGCATTACTTTTCACATAACAATATCGATCAGCTGTTTCTTACTGTTGCAGTTACATTACATTACAGTCGGGTAACTGAGCCTTTACCCGACTGTAATGTAAAGTAACTGCAACAGTAGAAAACAGCTGCTCGATATTGTTATGTGAAAAGTAATGTTAATTGTTATAGAGATGTAATGTAACGTAGCCTATTTTTCATATAAAAGTATCGATCAGCTGTTTCCTACTTTACAGTTACTTTACATTACAGTCGGGTAAAAGAGCCTTAACCATTTCCATTACTTTTCCGATAACAAAATCGATCAGCTGTTTCTTACTGTTGCAGTTACATTACATTACAGTCGGTTAAAGGCTCAGTTACCCGACTGTAATGTAAAGTAACTGCAACAGTAGAAAACAGCTGCTCGATATTGTTATGTGAAAAGTAATGTTAATTGTTATAGAGATGTAATGCAACGTAGCCTACTTTTTATATAAAAGTATCGATCAGCTGTTTCCTACTTTACAGTTACTTTACATTACAGTCGGGTAACTGAGCCTTAACTGAGCCTTAAAGCACTTTACAAAGCAGTTGATTTTAGTAATAGAACAACATACAATTAAAGCTTACAGCGAATAAGCAACTTCCCATTTTATTTTTATAACCATGCTACTAAAGAGTAACCTGTTGGATTTATTTAAATTTCCCTCTTTGCTAATAGACATTTATATAGAGTAAAATACTGGGCAACATTTCAAAAAGTAACAAAATGAAACATAAAAAATTTGCAATTTTTTTTTTAGATTTGCAAATTTTCGTGTATGTTTGTTTGTATGTTTATGCAAGTATGTAGATATGTATTTGTAAGCACATACATATTTTATAAATCGCAATAAGAACATAAAATACTAATGACAATCCCATTATTATTTAGTCGAAATGAACATGGAAAAACAAAACCGGAGATTAAGTTGCCTCTCGTTTCGTACACAAAAATTTTTTTCGCACTTAAAAATTTTGTTCAGTTATTGAATACAACAAAATTTTTTTTAATTATGCAGAAAAAAAGTATAGCAGACATAAATATTAATATAAAAAAAAAATAAAACATATCAAAACTGATTAAAATAGGCTTTCATTTCATTTTTTATTTATGAGTAAAAGCACGGCAAATAATTTTTTTCTTAAACCAGCCAATTTTACAAGCCAGACTACATTTTTTATGCCGACTACACATTATGGCATTTTGAGACATCGCAATAGTGTGTACCAGTGGCAACGCTTGTCATTTCTGATATTTTTCGTTGTTTGGCATTGCATTAATTTTTAAAGTCGCGTGGTATTCATAAAAAAAAAGTCATCAGTAGACTTCATATACATATTTTAAAGTCTAATGAAAATATGGCAAAGCACCAATGAAATGCATATAGACATGCTTAACCACCAGCAAATAAATTTCAATTAAAATAAACTTATAACAATATGTCAAATAATAAATTTCTTAACTGCAATAATTTAATCATTAATCTCAAATAATTTATATATACATATCTATGGTTTCAAGTATAAAGGCCCTAACTCATATTTTCACGAAATTGGGGTTTTCAGTGATTCATTTTCACATTTCACGCAAATACACCTCGTCACAAAAATTTAATGCAATATTGTAAAAAAGAACGCTTTTACAAGCAGTTGTACAAAGCAGTTATAGCGTTTATTATTATGTTTTTATCCAGGGCTGCTAAATTTTGATTACGATTAGTAATCAATTAGATTATCTTTTAAAAAGAATTGTAATGATTATATAATTGCCTTCAAAAGAATTGCTGATAAACAATTGATTACGATTACTAATAATCGAAAAGTAATCTGAATTACTTAAAATTGCTAAAAATAATCAAAAAGAATCAAAATTAATCAAAAAGTAATGCGACCACTTTCAAAGATTACTTTTGATTCTTAATAAATAATAAAAAATAATCAAAAGTAATCCTTAGAAGTAATCGGATTATTTTTTTTTTTTGATTACTTTTGATTCTTTTTGATTATTTTTAGTAATTTTAAGTAATTCGGATTACTTTTCCATTGTTAGTAATCGTAATCAATTAGTAATCGTGCGAAACTGAATATAATCGTAATTTAATCATTACTTCGTCCTTAAAAACAAAGTAATCAAATTAGTAATCATTACGATTACTAATCATTACTTAACAGCTTTGTTTTTATCTTCTCCTGTGGACTTATAGTTATTTGAGTTAGG
This sequence comes from Tachina lurida, assembly GCA_944452675.1. Lineage (NCBI taxonomy): Eukaryota > Metazoa > Arthropoda > Insecta > Diptera > Tachinidae > Tachina > Tachina lurida. The sequence continues at coordinate 130,010,466 of OX101754.1, forward strand.
GCCTTTCTGCTTGTGACCAACGATATTTTATTCAACTTTAAAAGGACCGGGCTTCTCAATTAGCTTGTGTTTTGTTGTATGCATTATTTCATTGCTTCTTTGGGACAACGCCTACTAATTTATTCCTCTATGTACTTTTATTTATTCCCTTGCTACCATACCTGGCAAACACTTTGTTTGTTCCTTTGCGGCACTATATAAATCGAACGCACGGACCGATTTCGATGATTCTAACATCAATTGATATTTCTTAATCCTGGGATATGACACTAGTAAAAATTCAATATGGCGGCGAATTTTTCGATTCGAATGACCATTTAAGATATTTAGCGGTTCAAAGTAGGTCGCAGTCGGGTTTTAAATTAAAAACACAAACAATAAAAAAACTAAAAAAAATATCGTTTTAATTATGCTACCACATGTTGTACTAAAATTCCTAGTAAAAGGATAACACATTGATTTTATCCCTAAATGCCAATATTTTAATTAAAACACATTGCAAGTGTTATAAAATAGACACTAAAAATATATATTAACACTCAACTGTTTAAATAAAAGAAGGAAAAAAAAGTATGTGTGTAAAATTGTTGCTCTTTAAAAACAAGTGCAAAAACCCATAAAAAAAATGTCAGTGTAGCAGGATTAATAGCAAAGCAAGAATACTTTAGTACAGTTAGTCATTTGATGCTTGTTGCTCGCTATGTTCTTGCAACACTAACATAGACACAGACAGAAGTCTAATTTAAGCTGAAATTGAGGCATGTGTATACACCTGCCAGCTTACAGCAGGTTTTCGGGTTTATATATGTCTACATTTAATATACACAGACTTTTGCCACCTTCAGCTAAAATAGCAGGGACAAAAAAGGCGCTTCCAAAAAAAAATAAAGAATAAAAATACAAAAAGAATTAAATTTCCAAACAGCAACAGACATAAAATAAAAGCCATGCCACAGTTGTACATTGAGGTTAAAGGCATTTGTGTGGAACAAAAAAAAAAGCATTTCTGCAAAGTGGTTTCCAGCGAATCTTTACGTCAAACATATTGCGGCATATTATGCAAAATCGTGTCAGTTTTTTTGGAGAACTCTATGACTATCATTTTTGGTAACTCTAATTACGAAGGACATTCGAAGTGTGAATATTATTAATAATAACGCATCTAATGTTTGTTTACCTTTTACATTTTACACCTTTCAATATTAAATACAAAATTTTTAATTCTAAAATAAATAGTTTTTCAATAAGAGATTTTATTCTAATATGAGAAGTTTGAAGCGAAATAAGCAGATGTTAATTTAATAGTACAGAGTAAGGTATGCCACTAGTAATGGAAAACAATATTAGCCAACGGCTACGCAGGACCACTACTTCAGCGTTGGCTGAAATACTTAGCTCGTTGACTACAAAACCGAAGGTCCTGGGTTGGAGTCCGGCCTCTGAAAGTCATTAAATAGCAACGCCATGCATTTTTCTGATGTGCATTAGTGTCCTTTGTATCAGTTGGTGTGGGAAAAGATCTAGTGATGCAGGCACAAGGTACTGGTCACTAAAACTACACTGGCTTCAGCTAATGTTAATCATAATGTAACATCAGAGCACCCTCTTTCGTCGGCATTGTTTAGCAGAATCATCGGCGAAGTAAAATAACCAATAACACGCCTCATTTCACACCAGAGGCGCTGCAACAAACACTAAATTATTAAATAAAAAAAGCGTGCAAAAAAGCAGAGTTGTAAAATAATGAAGCTTTCCTCTATCTCTTCTTCACCACCTCTCTTCTCTATCACTTTCCCTTCCCTTCCATGCTCTCTCACTATCATCTCTTTAACTCATAGCTAGCACAAAAGGATCATTGTATTGGATCCAAATGAGCTGGACTCTTCTCTTCTTCGGGACTGCTGCCCTAACCTAACTAATTAATACATTTGCGACTGTATCTCCCCTAAACTTACTTAAATCCATTGAAGTCCTGAATCCATTAGCAAAGTGTATGTGTTTCAGTCAGCTTCCAAGATAAAAGTCTCAAAGTTGTTAAATCACAAGATTGTGATCGCCTGTTCGAGAAATGATACGGTCAGAAAACTTTTGACGCAAAAGGACGGTAGTGCCTTTTTGTTCAAATTGATCGTTCACTGTAACAGTGTACCAGCCTTATTTTGGAAAAAATAAGGTCCAGTGACAACATCAGACAAACAACCACATCAAACAGTCACATTTGTAGGATGCCTAAACTTTTCAACAATAATTCTTAACCTTTTCGAGTCCCAAATGTAACAATTCTACTTGTTAACCTATACTCGGAGGTGAAAATGAGTCTCACCACTCAAGCTGATTTCTCGATGAAATTCTGGATCTGTTTGATGCATTTGAAAGATCCAATCATCAAAGACAAGAGGATTTTGATGGTCGGTAAGCATGAGACTCATTGTGCCAACTGAGCTTGAAAAGTCTTAAGACAGAAATCTTTATGCCAAATACGGTGTAGTGTCGTTTATGGAATACCCGATTCCTGAGATTTCCCCAACACTATGGGCTACGCAAGGCACAATCTCAGTAGTTCTTAGGCCACGTGCACGAGTTGGATTCTTCACACGACCAACTTGTGCCAAAAGCTTTAAATCTTTCCACCAGTTTCACTATTGTTTGCCAGCAATCAAACATGCTTTAGTTTAGCATACTGTGACCATGAAATTGTTTCTTCTTTTACCCGGCTGTATCTCGAGCCTCGTTGCAGTTATGACGGGGCACTGTGGACGGTCAGCATACATGCTATAGCATGTATCCTACTATAGTACGAGTAGGATAGTTTTGCCGAAGTTGTTGAGTAGAAAGCAAAGAAGAAACAATCTTCCACTTTCTTTGCGGAGTGTCCAACTTTGCATATCTCGAGACTCAAGTTTTTAGGCAGAAATGTACTAGACGACCTTTCAGATTTATCTGAAATTGGGTTGAGTGACCTTATCAGATATCTCAACACCACGGGCTGGATCTAGTATCTATCACCGTATCAGAAAATGTAGATATGGCTCTACTTAGGTTGAAACCGACTAGTGGAGTGGTCTTTTAAAAAGGAATCATCTAGATTCTGCCTGAATGCCTACGTGAAGAAGGCACTCACGTAAACCAACCAAATAACCAAGCAACCAACTAACCAACCAACCAACAGTACTGCGTGATGCCAAGAAGGGTATTGTGCTTATCAGCCTATGTATGTATGTATTTTCCTTTCCGGCACTATATAAACCGAACACATAGACCAGGTTTGATGATGTATAGTCTTGATCTTGAGCCTATTTAATTCAGACTCGGTCTACTAACTATTGTAGTAACTGGCACTGGGTATGTTCGATATGGTTGAATGCAGGACCTATAAAATACTGTAAATATAATGTTAATTTCTTCGTCCAATGTGACTCTGGAACCAGTCCCGTAACTATACTTAGATAGTAACCTAAGCTTAAGTGGTAATATGAATGACACTGTGGTCGAGTGGGTAGTGTGCAAGCCTGTCATGCACGAGGTTGTCTGTTGGAATCTCAAAACATTTTTAAGATTAAAAATAAAATGTCATTGCATTTGTAAGAATAAAAAAAAGTTATAGTTAAGTGTTCATTGTTACAGTTAAATATCGGAATAACATTTATATTATTCTACACCGAATAGGTCCATATGATAGTTCAGTGACAAGTCACAGAGCGCATGCAAAGTATCAAATAACCTCATCCTAGGATATCCCCATCTAAAAGTGACTGGTCCGCTTCATAAGAAGTGTTAGAACTCGGACTGGTCCCTATCACTTGGGTAGCGGTCACGTGGATAGTCTTGTGTTAGTTCCATATCCTGCAGGGTAATTATTACTTGTTGCATTCTACAAGGCTACAGATATATATCTCCGATCAAGCTACAACAACAACATCATCCGCCAAACTAAAGTTTAGTCTGATGAACAACGTTATAGGAAAAAGCCAAAAAAGTTCAATTACTAGAGCATAATGCAAAATTGAAGGCGGGGTAAAATTTACCGCCATCTCCTTAAAGGTTAAGAAACATTTTTAGCTTTAACATAAAACAAAATCTTCTAAATCCAAAACTGCAACTAAATCGATTTATAAATAGGAAACACTGTATTTTTGAAGTCTCAGCATGACAGCAAATTACTTTGTAATATATTCTGCATACAACTAGTATTTCAACATACAAGTACGAGTGCATCCATCACACATACATACTCTCATCCAGGATATGCATAGATACCTTGATAGGATTTAGAGTGAACACATTCACATAAATACCCCAGCTAGCATTTGGGTGATCATTTTTGGCAGAAATATCTTATATGATTCTCTACAGATCGCTTTTGATGATTAAAAAGTGATTTATCACTTGGGCGATTGAAAGAGGATTCACTTATGATTCATCTATATGATCAAATAACGATTTCTTGAAAATAGAGGAACATCATGCAAACCGCAAAAAGGTGATTTAAATGATTTAATATGAAAATTGCTCAAAAATAATCAGCAAATCGTATCATAACTGATTCTTTGGTATGATTCATCTGTAGGGTACCATTTTCTCACAACGGGAGTATCATTCATGATCGAAAAATGAGCTCATATACGGTTATTTTTCCCGTCAAGCTGATTCGGAAACGATTGGATTATGATACAAAATGCTAGCTGGGACGTTGCAAATAAATGTCCAAAATACAAACAGTGATACAAACGGTGGCAGTAGCTTTAGCTTTCTGTATACGTGTATGTATGTATGTTTATATTCCTGTTTATTTATAACCGTGCATATATGTATGTATGTATGTGTGCGTGTGTGTATTTGTTTTAAATTAAAACTGTTGCTGTCTAGCGAGCAAGAGAAGCACCGCCCGCCCGCCCATAAACGGAAATATTATTCCTGTTACATACTGAAGGGTTTATCTTTGGCATTGAATTGTTCTTGACACTTAATGGTGGTTGGTTGTTTTTTATTGTATCCATCTTCTACTCCGTAATACGAAAATGCTTCTGTTTGTTTTTTGTTGCTGTATTTTGCCTCTAACGCTATTTTATACGTGGATTTGTAAATTATAAATGACGTCGTTACAACTTCTATTTATTTTTATTTCTACAAATTGTTGCTCGACGAATTGAAATCATTTTATGCAAATTAAAATTTTTTTTATTTTTTTCTCCTTGCAAATCGTTTGTAAGTATGTAAGTATGAGGTGTTACTTACCCATTGTGGAGTTTCATTTTTATTGTTTTTGAAATTGCTGAGCTGTTTTGGCTGCTGTACTTGTACTGTGAAATGGTTAATTTCATGCATGCGTTAAACGTTTTGCCAATATAATAAAATTTTATGCAAATATTTGCTATTTGCGTGCTAAAATAATTTTTTTGCCATATGCTTAACAAAGAGGTGTAATACATATTACCGAACTTTAAGTAGCAAATTATGTTTTATAGCAACAGCAACGTTTTGCATTTTTTGCCTTATGATGTAATGAGCTCGTATAACTAGAAGATATTGGAGTCATAAAAGCTATAGACTTATCCCTCGATTCATACTATACTTTTTTTACACGATTTCACTTTTACACCATTATTTTGGTTTTCGTGTAAATTGAGAGATTTATGAAATACTTCGATTTACACGATTTTTGATGTGTTTTATTGAATATTTTTGAATATTTTATGAATCACATTTATTTTGTTTTTGTTTTTATGAATAGCATTCATTTTCTTTAATGAATATAGGTTTATTTTTATGTGTTTTGAGTAAACGCTTCTGATATTTTAAAAACTAAGTTGAAATACATATATAAATTCTTATTGAAATCAATTTTTTACGCGATTCTGCCTTTATTTTCGATTTATTTATTTTATTTTTATACCCTTTACCACAAAAATGGTAAAAGGGTATATATAGGTTTGTCATTCCGTTTGTAATTTCTATAATATCAATAAGCGATCCATAAAATATATATATTCTGGATCCTTATGCATAGGGAAGATGAATAAGCGATGTCCGTCTGTCCGTCTGTCCATCTGTCCGTCTGTCCGTCTGTCCGTCTGTCCGTCTGTCCGTCTGTCCGTCTGTCCGTCTGTCTGTACGTGAAATCGGTTTTCCGAAGCTCCCAGAAAAGCTAGAGACTTCGTTCTTGGACTGGTGTGTCAGAAATTTTCCAAAATAGATTGGTATTGAAATTCAGCAAAATCGAGCAGACGATTGCAGAGCTGGGAAATTTAAACTTAATTTTGCCATATAAAAGTAACTACCGAAAACAAATTTTTATTTTTTTTTAATAAATGAACTTATTTTACACTTCAGTACGACTAAAATTGGAATTTTAAATAAAAAAAAAATAAAAAATAAATAAAAAGACGTTTCCAGGGTTGGAAAACTTTAACTTTTTGTGTTATGTAACATTAACTATGTCTAAAACTATATTAGTATTTTCTCGAGAACCGTAAGAGCTACAGACCTGAAATTTGGACTCAGTATGTAGACCCTTGGCCGCTACAACAACAAATACATGAGAATTGGAAATTAAAGGGTGTTCCAAAACGAGCAACGAAAAATTTTAAAATCCCATGTAATATACATATAATTGTATGTATGTATGTATATACACTTGAAATTTGTAAAGTTAGTGCATTTTTATACAGACTACAACAATTAACACTAAAATTTAAAAAATTTTAATTAAAGGGTGTACCATCAGTTAATGTAATTTCGACTATGTAATTTTGATAAATTGCTGTATCTTGGAAACCGTAAGAGCAAAACTCTTGAAATTTTCAAAAACGGTAAAAGTAAAAAAATAAAAAATTATAAAATCGTCAATCAAAAAAAAATCGCCAAAAACAAAAAAAAAATCGCCAAAATGAAAAAAAGCACCAAATCCAAAAAAATTTCTAAGACTAAAATAAATCGCAAAAAAACGGAAAAATTGCTAAAATTAAAACAAAAATCGCCAAAATGAAAGAAAATCGCCAAAATGAAAAAAAATCGCCAATATGAAAAAAATCACCAAAACGAAAAAAAACCCTAAAAAACAGAAAAAATCGCCAAAATGAAAAAAAATCGCCAAAAAGGAAAAAAACGCCAAAACGAAAAAAATCGCCAAAACGAAGAAATTCCAAAAAACAGAAAAAATCGCCAAATTGAAAAAAACCTCCAAAAACAGAAAAAAATCGCCAAAACGAGAAAAAAGCGACAACACTGAAAAAATCGTTTAAACTGAAAAAATTTTCGGAAAAGCAAAATAGCCTGCCTGAATCGTGCGCGATTCAAAGTCGCACTTTACTGAATTTTTTAATATTAAAGGAATTAAATGAAACTAAGTTTTTCCTTATTTCGTTTTTGCTTTGTTTACTTAACATATTTTATGTATTTTTTACAGAACTAGATTGGTATCAATAATCAGGAAAATCCAAAATTATGACTCCAGGGTTGGAAAACTCACACTTTTTGTGTTATGTAAAATTAAATAGGTCTAATTTTTTTTCTTTTTCTTTATAAATTGAATATATTTTATGCTTCTGAAAGAAAAGTTTGGCGTATGAAATTTGAAAAATGAAAATTACAGCTCCAAAGATGGAAACTTTAAAAAAATGATAAATTTTTTCACAAAACAAATGTGTATGTATGTGTCTGTATACTATATATATGTACATACGTTGGTAAAGGGTATATAAGATTCGGCACAGCCGAATATAGCACTCTTACTTGTTTATTTTATTTTATTTAAATATATTTTGTAATACAGTAAGCCTGCAAGGCCAAAATCGTATTACTAGAGTACATTTCTATTGCTAAAATTATATACAATAATTATCAGAAAAAAAATATATAACAATAAATGTGAAATTCTTTAGCATATACGTAAACAAAAAAGAATTTGTATAAATATATGTATTATTATATCAGAACAAAATAAGGTATAATTGGTCAGGAAGTACATCTTTGAAAAAAAAGGGCGAGCGGTGTGTTTGTATACCAAGTAGTCCATATCGGTGAAAAACGTAGATATAGTAGAAAAAAAAAATATTTAAAAAAATATTTAAAAAAAACATATACTTGCAGATGTCATTACATATTTAAAATAAAATAAAGACTTGGTAATGTACATATGTATATTCAGTATTCTAACGACTGGAAGTAGTTAAAAATACCTTTTTTAAAAAAATTGCATGAGTTGGAGAAAGATCGCAATGCGCATGGTAACGTATTCCAAGATCTAGCAATCCTTACAAAAAACGAGCGCTCAAAAATAGAGTTGCTTATTAACGAAATGATAATTTGGGGATTTCTTGCAGATCTGGTAAAATAGAATTTATTATAGAGATAATTGGGAGTTCCATATTTCATAACTTTATAAAAAATAACAAACACGATTTTTCATACAAAAATTTAAAATTTCCATTTACTCGACTTTCTCAGGAACGTATCTATCGTGTGAATCGAGGGATATGTGTAAAATCATATCGTAAATATAATTTTTCCCGGGGAATAATAATAAGATTCGGAGGAGCAATAAAACCAAAGTTTTAATATATAAATAAAGCTTAAAAAATGTAATCGACTTAAAAAATTAGCACCGAAAAGCTAAAAATATTTAAGATTAATTCAAACAAAACATTTTTGAAGGCAATGCATACATAGTTGTAGTTCTATTCGAAGTCGGGGCCAATCATTTTTATGCGTTTATCATTATTTTTGTCATGTCATTTTGTGTGGCAAGTAGAAAAGCATGATATATAATATTTAACTTTGATGGGCGTGGTTCTGCCCGTTTTTTCAAGTTTAATATTACAAATAAAATTTTAGCTCAACGTGTGTGTTAAGAATCTTAGCGGTATGATAAGTGAAATTATATACAATATAATGAAAAAATTTTATGGGCGTGTTATCGCCCATTATTTTTTTTTGAAGCTGCACTCTTTTATCAAAAAAAAAAAAAAAAGAAGACGAATTTCTTATCTGAATCGGTCTAAAATGATGGAGTTTTGTAGTGACACAAACATAAAACAAATGAATATTTAAAAAACCAAAATACGCGACTGTATCTCACTTTTAACCATTAATGATCCTAAAGTCACATTTCACACTAGTCAAGTCTTATGGCTAAGCTTATCACTTTTTCTTCTTTGTAGTTTGATCGGCCTCCACCCAATTCAAGTCTTATTTTTCAGCTCATATTTTTTTTATGCATAGTTTTGTGTATGCACGTGTGCTTTTTTAATATGATGAATGGAAAAGCAAAACGTATTGACAGTACATGAAGCTGAGTACTCGTTTCTTTTCCCCCCGTCTCTCTCTCTCTCCTACAAACTAATCAGCTTAGCAATAAGACTTGCATTGTGTAAACTAGGACAAATGGTGATTCGAAATGAAAAATCATAAAAGAAACTTAATTATGATTTTGAAATACCTCTAGAATGATACCAATTTTAATATAGTTAGTCCGCTGATTTTTTATTTATGTCGTATTCACAAAATGGCATCTGTTGGCCACCATATTGAATTTTAACTACTGTCAAAACAAGACACATACAAGCACATATATGTACATATGTAAATAGTTTGAAAAACCCAATGCGTTTCTTTGCGTTGCGCAGTCGGTTAAAACTACAGACAAATTGATTATCTTCTCCTTTTTGGAAGACGCTTAAAGGGAACGCGTTCTGCCATCGGACACCGGGCATGAAAGAAATACAATAACAGCTGACACATTCGATACAATAACAGCTGACACATTCTAGCTAACATTCAGTCTTAAAGACGATACGATTTGACTAACGAAGCCATTAGGGTTTAGTACATCAAAGATGAAAAGGAACCCTATAATTTTTGCTACAATATCCGTCTGTCGGTCTGTCAGAGGCAGTTTTCTCGAGAACGATAAAAGCTACGAATTTTCACAAAGTTTGGCCACTTAAAGTTTTCAAAATTAGTGTATTTCTTTAAAAATCCCCAAAAATAAAAATATCAACAAAATAAAAAAAATTGCCAAAACGAAAAAATCTCCAAAAATCGAAAAAAAAATTGGCAAATCAATATAAAGTGCCAGAACTAAAAAAATCACGAAAAAAACGCCAAAACTAAAAACGTCAAAAAACAAAAAAAAAATAAAAAAAAAATCCAAAAAAATGAAAAAATCGTCAAAACTAAAAAAAATAAAAAGCGCAAAAACCGAAAACTTTTGCCATTTACTTAAATTTTTTTTAAATGTCCACATCCGTACCTGATTTCTGAAATTTTGCGAATTGAAAATCGTAATATTTATCTGTTTGCGTTAACGATATTGTGATTCCCTAATTTCTTTTTTACGATAGTCTCCAGCTTTATCTTACTCACTCACCACTTAATTCAATATTATGTGATATCTTTGTATAGAAAATGTTAAAATAAGCGAAAATCACAAACAATAATAAAGAAAAACTCAATGAATTTGATCTTGTGATTTAATATCTTGTTCTCCAACCGACAGTAAATATCGTTAAAATATATTACTGAATAGCAAATTCGATAGATGTTTGTTATTTACATATATTATAGCGATACGATTATTGTAATAAAAGTTACTGCATCCAGGTGCAGGTAAGATATTCGAGTATACGAGTATAGGCTAAAGTTCGTATGGTATTAGGTACATATGTATATAGTGTCCGTACGGAACCATTAGTGTGCGAAGGGTACATTTGTTGCATATTTTCGTTAATACTATTTGTTACCAGTATTCTTTAATTATATTTGGTTTCTCGTTTTTGTTAAATATTTTTCTGTTTTGTTACGAAATCTTGCATGGAAAATGCATTGATTTTTTTCTATTTAAAGTATTGATATGCATATCGAGCCATGATGAACTAAATTCCAAAAGCAAAATATTAAGCAAATTTTGCTCTATATGATGGACTTACTGCAAAATTTTGGGTATAATCTTATTCCCATAAATGCAGTGTGATTTGGAAAATTGCGTAAAGGTTACCTCATGTGTAAGCCAGCAAACGATCCATAATTTTACGGAACTGTTCCAGGCAACAGGTCAGTTTTCAATTATATATTCTATGTACTTATTTATAAAAGTTATTAAGGCTTTATAAAGGGGTTTTAAAATTGTTTCCATATAAAAATTTGCTTATTAAGCTTTTATAAAGCCTTAATAATTTTTATAAATAAACCTGTAAATATCTTTTTTACTTCATAAAGTAAATATATGGCTAAACTAAAACATTTTCTTAAACATTAAGGTCAAAGCTTAATCTGGTTGCTTGGCTCAAAGACCATGATTTACTTACATAAATAAAATAAGTTTATGATCAGTCTTGCAGCACACAGTTTTGGTCATATTTAACTTTCACCCCTTTTTTTTAATAAAAACTCACCTGGCAACCGCACATAAATTTCTTTACTTTATATGGCGAATAACAAAAAATTTTGTTACTCATTTTGTTTGAATATAAAAAGTGTCACTTTTATTTTATATTATTTTACCTCTGTCGCACTTTGTTTAAGTGAAAATATTTCGCATTTGCACGCAATACTCAAAGGGCAGGTGAACATTTTATTGGACATCTTATTCAAGTTTTCCCTAAAGTACCGGCAGTACTTCTTTTTCTTGCATTCATATTTTATTCAAATAAAAACAAACATACGCTAAAGGTTTACTTGGAAATTTCTAACTACGGTCAAGGCTTGCATGATATTTATGTTTGTATGTGGGCAAGTAGAAAAGGAGTGGTACAATAAGTTTAAATAGGTTAAGTTTTCGTTCAAAGCCTTTTTAGGCCATCAGATGGTTAAAATGACTGATAGCTGTCACTTGTGACCCAATAACTTGACAACTTACATGTTAATATCCTGCTCCATAGAGATTTCTTTGCATACTTGAGTATTAAATTTATTAATATTCTATTTACTTTTTGTGAATTTATAACGAAATGTTGTCATAAATGTCACATTGGATAGGAATTATACGCTTCATCTTTGGCCAACTAAAAAGGCCTGTAACTACATTTCCTTGATTGATTTGTTTTAATAAATGAATACTAAGCGACGTCAAGAGCAGAATAATCTTATCTACAAAAAGAATAATCACATCTACTACCACCCAAAAACCCATAGATATAGGTATGACTGTCTTGAGGAAAGTGATTGTAAATGTGACTCTTTGGCAAACTGAACTACTCTCTAATCACAAATATTGCTAACACAGACGGTGTGGCCGTAGATGTGGCTGGAATTCATATAAAAGAGGCCCTAAAAATAGTAAGTAATTGGTGCTTGGCATGCTGACTAATGCAAATACAGTAAGGCCTCGAATATTCGTAATGTGCGGGACCGGGAGCAATCTGAACAATTGATTTTTCCGGTTAATATAGTAACAGTTTCTAGAGGTTTTTTTAATGTTATTCATTAATATTTTTGTCTTTATTTATATTTGATTTAAGCTGTTAAATAGGTGCTCTAAAAAAACACCCTTTATTGTGAGAGTCGTCATTACAAAAGTGCATTATAAAATTTAAATTAATTTAACTTCCTTTAGTAACTCATATGTTTCACTGTGATTTCTCTGCTATTGTATTTTAATGAGAGTTTCTCAATCCTTCGAAGCCTGCGTTATTATATTTAGTGGTATTTGTGTTCTCGCTTTTTCGTTTTTTCTCCTCAATTAGTTTGAATAATTTAATGTTGTATGACTTACAGAAAACAAGACTACAGTAATAAAATTGCTACACAGAGATAACAGTGTCTACTAAATAACTCATAAAATAGAACAAAATTAATAAGAAATCTCTATGGTTTTTTTTTCAATAAGGAAATCATAGAGAAAACCTTTTTGAAAAAATCAAGAAGAAATCTTCTAGTTTTTATGAGGTTATCTTATTGATTTTTTCAATAAGAAAAAAATTGCGTCTTTATTCTCTGTACTTATGTATTTTTATTTAAATTCTATACCATATACATGTGTATGTATGTATGTAGTATATTGCAGATGTTATTTATTTATACATACATACATACATACATACATACATACATACATACATCCATACACATTATGTTATATTCTTAACTAACTTACTCACCAAGTATTGAACCATCAAACTTCTACCTGATAGACAATCACTCTACCCAATATGCTAACAAGCAGCCTGAATAACCATTGAAATTATTGTGCCAACATTCTTATACAAAAATGAAAAAGATCATGAAAAAAGTTGTCTCTATGTGTACTTATAGATATGAAATAACAAGACACCTCACAAAATCAAGAAGATTTCCTTATTAAAAAAATCAATAAGATGCTTTACACATACTCATATAGGAACCTACTAAAATTAAGAAGAAAATCTTATTAAAAAAATCAATAAGGCAACCTATTAAAATCAAGACGAAAACCTTTTTAAAAAATCAAGAAGGCAACCTATTAAAATCAATATGAAATCCCTATAGTTTTCAATTTATAAGAAAACCTAATAGAATCAAGAAGTTTTTCTCTATGGATTGCTTTTTTTGTTGCGAAAAATAACGGAAAGTTGTGAATAATAAGATTTCTTCTTGATTTTATGTGGTTTTCTTCTTGATAAAATTAAGTAATCTCTATGAAAAAATATTCGCTTCTTTCTGCTGGGATACCCCTTAGCCTAAAAACGGTTCATAGAGAAAATCTTCTTGATTATATGCGGCATTTTTTTCTCTGTGTAGTTTTAGAGCTGCAATCAGTAGAGTCTTTACGCATTTCATGCAAGAGAAAGTATGGCGAATATGTTTGTGACAGGAAACGGTGGCGTGCACGTGATTAGCGCAAAAACGAAAAGGGGACCATGCAGATCATTAAGTTTTCCCCTGCAAATAAGTTGTACTTATTGGAAATTCTGGCGTGGGTTAGAATTTAACAGTAATCAACTTCTTGAGAATTGAAAATTAATTGGACACGAGTCTTAGGATATCCGCTTATAGCTATGGTGTTCAGCTATATAAAACAAACTTAATGTGTTAGATAACAATGCAATAAAATTATATTAAATGATGATGACAAATTCCCCATTATTATTGTGTTATTTCTAGCGGCTCACGATAAAATTTATGTATTGTTTGTAGCCGGTGGCGGCTGTTAGCCGGCTTACAGCCGATTGGCTGTGTTCTCTGGCTTGTGCTCATATGCTAAACAACACAAAAACACATTGAGCAATCGATCTCATTGTTTTTGCTTTGTCTTTATTTCACTCACTTCAAAGAACCAAACAAAACAAAATCCAACAATTTGTTGCGTTTATGTTCGTACTATGCTTTTAAGTATAAAGAAATCAAAACAAAAATAAATTTATAACTGCAATAGTGTCAATTATTTTTGTTACGAAAATCACGTCCTAACTCCTGTATCGCGCCATAAATAGCATAGCTATAATAAGAGATTGTGAAAAAAAGAAACTACTTGTGAGTCTTAACAATAATTCTTATCGTGAGTGGAAACTAACTTACAATTCCATCTTTAATTTCACATAACAGCAAGAAGAAAAAACTAATTATTTATCTTGGGAAAACTACTCGTATAATGCTATCTCTAGTAAATATATTAAGAATAACATAAATGAATGCAAAGAATTCCCTCAGTTTTACTTAAAACTCTATGTGCTACCAACAACTACTTCTTACTGCGACAGCACACACACACACACAACACAAAAACATAACTTTGTTAAAACAACTTTAAAAACAATTTGTATGATTAGTCTGGCATGAAACAAGCAACAACATGACTTGAACACTAAAACAACACAAAATAAAATCACAGGAATCCTTAGCAGAAAAATCTTTTAGAAAATATTCTTTTTATTTCTGTTCAAAAGAATGAAAAAAATTAAATGAAATGAAAAAAAGGTGTTGCAAATATTATTATCATAATTTATGCATTTAGAAAAGTTTATATTAATGCAACAGAAAACAAAATAAGATGCTATTATTTTGCACACTTGTGCATCATATTCTCTAACCTGAATACTTAGGCGAAATAATGTCTGGTTATTGTTGAAAGTTTAAATTAAATTTCTACAAATTCTTTTCATTTGGAATTGTTGTTAAAAACAAATCACAAAGCTCGAAAAGATTTAGAGAATTTTTGTAATTTGAAGTTAATATTTGTAAGCGATTGCAATTATACTAATGAATTATTTATTTTTCTTGGAGTAGAAGAATGTTTAGAAGAAAATATGCAGAACACATATTTTTGCAAGATATTTATCTATAAAGGAAATTACTTAAGAATAGCAAAGGTTTTTAAATGTCAATTATTAAACTAAAAGTCAAGAGCAAAACTTGGCGCTAAGAGCTGAAGAAAATAAACAAGAACTTGCCTTTTAGAATTGATTCTTTCTCAGGTTTAAAGTTAACATCGAAAGATAATATGCAATTCAAGACCACCAAGCACACAGAGATGTCACGAGACGGAAGATAATTGCGAATTCTGACGTCTCGCTCACACCGAGTCTGTGTCTTCTTAAATTTTTTTTCGTAGTGGCATTAATTTAACGTATTTTAATTTTATGCGTTGTGTGTTTATGACTCAAAAGCTTAAAGTTAAATCAGGAATCATTTGAAAACAAATCTTAATCAGTTTTTTAATACTAATAATCATTTCCGCATTCTGGTTTTTTAATTCAACACCACAAATTCCTTGATCTAATATTGTACAAATGTTGACTTGTTGAAATGTACGTATTTTCATTTTATACTTTGGGGTTTCATTCGCTGTGTGCTTTTTGGGAGTAAATGGTAAAAATTAATATTTTTTAAATGAGAATGCTTAAAATAAAGTCTGTAATCATCTGAAAACTAATACATGTTAATAATTTTTTTAATACTAAATCACTTTCACATTGTGTTTTTAGTTCAACACTACAAAATCATTCATTTAATTTTGTTAAAATATTATTTTATTCATTTCACAAAAAACACATCTTCTCTTATTTTTTTTGAGGAAGAAACTGGGGTCTGCAACAAAAGATAGTAGACTGGATTTACACATCTTTCCTATGGTTGTTTGGTATGGTGGGAGGCATTGAGGAAGGAAAGTCACAGGAGATTACTAGCTGAGGTTCAGATATGTGCCTCGCTGGGCATCACAGGTGCCCAGATAAGCACACCTCGGGCTGCCTTCATTCTTCATCTACTTCCTATAGAAAACTTTGTGGCGGGAACAGCGACTAGAAGTCTCTTTAGACTCTTAGAAACAGATTTGAGGACAGAAATAACACGTCACACATTAATCTTAAATGAGTTCAGTTTTAGTGATCAAGGATTCGTAACCTCTGGGTTTACGGACTTTAAGGTCGCTGAAATCCATTTTAGTAGAAGACCCCCACTGGTAATTCCAGATAGATACTATTGGCTCAAATCCGATAAGCTATATGAGGGTAGTGCAGATGGATCAAAAATGTGGTAAGGCTCAGAGGCTCGTGTCTATATCTTTGGAACGAACATTTATAGTTCTTCCAGACTGCCGAATGAATACAGCGTTTTCCAGGCCGAGATCTTGGCGATTCTCAGGGCCACGGATTAGACTCCTGCTATTGTATGTGAATTTTAATTTATATTTAACTAGCAGAGACAAAAACCAAAATGTTTAGCAAAACACATTTTGAAGTTCACAGAGCACTGTTAACCATACATATGAGATCTATATAAAAAATATGAGCATAAAAGAAAGCGAGCTTAAGGCAATTGAATTAAAACAAGGAATTTTTAAAACAGCTTCTTCACTTTCTTTGCTTGTCACAAATGTTTTCCAATTGAAAAATTAGTGCTTCTCATTGTTTTCTTGAAAAATATTATATAAGACAAAGTTTTTAGCATTTACAGAATATATTTATATAAGTGGGAATAAATAACAAGGAAATGCAAGCAATCATATAGGCTAAATTAAATAATTATTATAAAGAATTTTAATTTGTTGTTGGTTAAGCTATTCATATCATTTGAGCTTGAGACTTCAACCAAAAAAATTCCTTAAAAAATTTAAAAGAAAACTTCGTAATTGTATAGAAAAATTTTTGGGAATGACGTACACAAACATCACACACAAAAAGAAAAGTTCTCGGAAAACGATGGAAATCTTAAACAATGTCTTCAATTGCTTCAAAAATCCATTGGTTTTCTATCGCTTTGAGTTTGAAATTAGCGAGGAGTTTCATTGATGGCTTGCTTTGACCCATATTTATGTTTACTTTTTATAAATGAAATTTTTTTTCAAATATTTAAATCAGCTGTGGACGTAGCCATATGCACAATGTGCAAACTTTTACAAAATTGCTTTTGTGCTTTCACACCGACAATAGTACAACAGCCACAACAACAACACACCAGACAACAATGCTTGCCCTTACTTTGCAAAGAAACAATCACAAATTTAAGAGCTTTCAAAGCTGTTTAGCTCAGATGCAAATATCAGTGTATGTGTGTTTTAAGTAGCTGATTTAAATGTTTGGAATATAAAAAAAATAAATTTTATTTTCCAACAGTGAAAGCTTTTACAAAATTTTAATTAATATCACAAAAGCTTAAATTTATGTTTCAGTTGTTATAAGCCAATATATTTTACGAAATTTGGAATGACTTTTGCTCCCAATTGCCTTAAAATGTTGTCAAAATGACAGTTTACACTAAAAAATTTAAACATTCCTAATTACGCAAAAATTATGCTAGATATGCTTTCTATCTGGTGATGTTTTTTTTAATAGGGTTTACATGAAACGAACCCAACGAGAAATGTCTATCATAAAATAATGAGAAGTGTCTCATTTGGAAGTCTACTAAAGAATTTATTACAAAAATAAAAAAAAATTAAGAAGTTGTTGCTCCTAAAAAAGGATTCAAAACAGGAATCTTTAGAATTTTATTTTCTTCAGGAAAGTAAAAAAAAAATACAATTTCGTACGCTTGTAAAGAAACTGAAAGTGGAAAAATTGAAATTCAATTTTCTTCTAAGTTCACATTCACACAATTTATGTGTTCATTTGAATTAATCCCTTAAAACATTAAATATTAAAAATATTCTAAGCAAATTTCATATTAATCCATCTCACCTGTTGTCTGACATTAAAAATATCACTGTCAAGAGAATAAAAGGATGTTACACAAATACAAAAACAAAACATTGAGCAAAAAATAAAACAATGAACCCCTTTTTTCATACAACAACACTTCACTCATACCAAACTCCCTTTGTAATTTGACTTGCTTTCAAGTCAAAGCATAAAAGAAAATATGATAAGGAATTTGGAATTTTTGAATTCACATTTGAAATATTTATGAAATACGAGCATATCTAGAGTTATTGTACATTTAACTTCATTACTTATTAAAATGAATGCATAAACAATACGAGTATGTTTTCACGCAGCATACAACATGCAACAAACAAAGGCGGTCGGTCGAAGCAATAAAATAAATTCATGGCATTACAATAAAAATTTGTAACTTAAGTGCAAAAGAAAATGAATATTTACTTAGCATTTGGGTATTTAGAAGGCGACAGGAATTCATATACATACAAGGAACAGCAACGATACCCTCGATATACAACTTGCAATAATAAAACATGAACAACTGGGGAATTGAAAAACGTTGTTTGTATGTTACGAGTGCGACGATCTCTATTTTGGGGGAGTCGAGTCATAAAAAGGTCCTGCGTCCATAAATGTACTTACACATGCACAAAAAATACTAAAATGACATTTCAATAAAAATAAAGGTACAACAATACAAAATTTATGGGAGTGTGGGAGAGAGGGAGAGAAAAACAAATGTAACATAAACATAAAATAACACGTGTGTTGTGTCCACAAAAATACTGCAGATAAAAAGGAAAAATGAGAATAACAAATAAATGAAATTCATACTAATCTATACAGCCGTCAGTTCATTGAAAGAATTAGTTCGCAAGAGAAAATTTAAATTTAATATAACTTAATTTAGGACTTAAGATCTGTTTTGTTCTAGAAAATAGTGTTAATAGATCCTGAAGTTCCCTAATAAGATTTGCAAAAAAAAAATTGGTTAGACCTTGCAGGCCATCAGCATCAAAGTCCTGGACAATCCCTAGATTTTTGGAGTAATATAAATTTTTTTTCCAAATTTTCGACGAGTCAGTTTTTAAATCCAAAAAATTAAAGGGATGCTGAAAATCGACTTGACAAGAGCTTTTGGAGTTATTAAACTTAAGTTTCTTTTTAAAAGTTTTTCCTCAGCGATATCTGTATCTAGCACAAAGTAATCGCTTTTAATCAGATTTGTGGCTTAAAATTTATTTGAGAAAAATTTTAAAAATCTTTCTTATCGAATCGGTTTGTTATATTAAATAAGGCCAATGTCTTTAGAAAGCCGGAAATTTGGTTGCGATCGTTTAAGGTATTTTAACTTGTGAAAGCTTTACACAAATACACACATTCACACACCCAAAACAAGCGCGCACACACACACAACACCATGAGGTAGCGGGTTAGAATTCTAACTCAGTGGTTCCCTGCTAATCGTAAGAGGTGACTAAATGGGAAAGCATATATCGAGGTTGCCCGTTTTAGGGCGGATGCCGCTCAAGGACGCACACAGTGGAGCACAATGTTGGAAGCCTAGATACATAGGCATCAGTATCTATACCAGTAAGATTCTGATTACGGCATACTATACTGCAGCAAAACGTTTGGAATTGATTACATGGACTGGCGGATGAGGTATTCTGTTACCATTATGAACTACAGTAAAATCTTATTCATATGGCTTTCAGGCTAATGCGTCATCCGTCTACATTTCTTTAAAGTCTGGCAAGCTTTGGAAAATAATATTGAGATCGTACCGTTAAGTTGGTGTGTAGCAACAGTTAAGAATATCAGCTGCTCTTTCTCCTCTCTGCATCCTTTCTGTGAAAAATGAGAACATGCGCCCAATAATGACAACAATTCTCGGCATATGCTTGACTTTTTTCATACTTTGTATACTCTACCGCGCTGTAGCAAGTATACCTCCTTGAGAACATTCCCTCGTTGTCCTTCCTGCAAGACATTCCTCCTCTACTTGGGTCTACGCAATCACACTGCCGAGCATATCTCGTACCCACATAGCTATAGTAGTGCCAGCTTCCTTTCTTCTGAGCGTAGAGGTAATCTTATTATATATAATACAAAAACACGTTTATTTGTTATGGGTGAACTCTTCAATGCCCCAACAGATTTTCGACTTCCACCCCGCAAGATATTCGTAAAAGACCTGTGCGTGTTTATATATATATATATTCTATCCCGGTAAATGCTACGCCCCTTTCAGAAATAGTGATTCGTCCGACAGATGGCGCAATTTTTAGTTTTTTTGTGTTTTTGCACATTAACTCAAGAACTACTGAACCGATTTTGACCAAACTTCATATACATGCTCTATAAGGCGTGAGTAGTGTTTCTGTGTAGTTTGAAGTTCGTCCGACATGGCGCCATATTTAGTTTTTTTGGGTTTTTGCACCGTAACTCAAGAACTACTGCACCGATTTAGACCAAACTTTATATACATGCTCTATGGGGCGTGAGGAGCGTTTCTGTGTAGTTTGAAGTTCGTCCGGCAGATAGCGCCATATTTAGTTTTTTTTGTGATTTTGCACCGTAACTCAAGAACTACCGCACCGATTTAGACCAAACCTTATATACATGCTCTATGGGGCGCGAGGAGCATATGTAGTTTGAAGTTCGTCCGGCAGATGGCGCAATATTTAGTTTATTCGTGGGCAAAATCCAATTTTCATATTGTACCACCAATGCCATATACAACACTAATGTTTGCTTAGGGCCAGCAACGTGGACCGGGGTCAGCTAGTTGGTATATATATTGTCGAAGTCCTCCTCCGAAGGGTCTTTCATTCAGCCCCATCTATTTTTCAATTTAAATAGAAGAAAGTGTGTTTGAGATATTATAGAAATTTTTTATTCGTTTGAAAGACCTACACAGAAAAACAAATGTCCTGCAATAAAGACGTTTAAATGAAAAAAAAAAACCAAAATCAATTAAAAATGTAATTGAGTCAATTAAAATTTTGTTTAAAAATTTAATTTAATTAAAAGTTTAATTGACTCCAAAAAATTTTTAATTGATTTTTCGTTTTTCTTTCAACTAAATGTCTGTATTGCAGCAAATTTTTTTTTCTTTGTATTGATGCCATTATGTGTGGAATATAACATTGCTCAAATGTCCGCATCCGATATAATAAATTTTTCATGACTCTGGCGCATAGATCAAACTGAATTTGATCGATGACATGGGTTATATTGGGTTGGAGGATCGCTGTGGCTTGTGGCATATTCGCATGTGACTTAAGAAAACCCCTCAAGAAAAACTATTATGTGGTCAAATCGCACGATGTCGTTGGAAAGCTTTAATCGGCTCCACTTCAGATGGCCGTGCCCTCAAAACGCTCGTTCAAAATATCCAATATCGCGTGAACTGTGTGAAACGGATGCACATTCATATTGAAATAAGATATTTTTATTGTCCAATTCAATTTTAATAAAATATTGGTAATCATCGCTCGCCACTGACGGTGATGTCCTGGCTAATATTGTTCTCAAAATTGGATGAGTGGAGCGATGATGCCACCAGCCTGAAATCCAAACGAAACAGTAACTTTTTCGGGATTCTTTGTAGGCTCTTGTGTCTCATGGAGATTGGTACTCTCCCAAATTTTTTTAACAAACACAAACCGCCAAGCGATTATCTTATCTGCAGAAAACACCCAGGGTCTATTGCGGGAATCGAACCCACCACCTCTGAACTGAGAAGCTAGCATCGCTACCACTCAGCCACAAGGGCACCTGTGTTGTTGTTTATTGACGTACCCATTCTTCCAGAAATGGTTCTTGTCGTAAAATGAATGAAGTGCGCCTAAAGTTGCCCGAACATTACAAATTTTTTTTTAAATAGTTTTAGCATTTGTGCTCGTTATTCAAGCCTACTTCTGTCCATGGTGATTTGGGAAAACAGACTGTATATACGACGTACAATTCCACAGATGTAGCTTCAATAATATGGCTGCAATCCACTGTCAAAGTTAGAAAGTGGCGATGAAAGTTATCAATTGTCACCTTAAGCATGAAAGAGGTTTAAATTTTGGGTCGGTATGAGGTACTCCTTACTAACACTATTAAGTGGGGCCATAAGCTCATTTTTCTCCTATTGGAGAAGTTTTGGGAATGTGACCTCCACTGTTGTAGATTTGTACATTTGAAAGGTGATAAATGCCTTTTCTATTTGCTTTCATCAATGCGTAGTTTCCATGCAAATTACCGGGATTCCTTGTTTTTTTCTAAGTCCTACAGATATTTCTGTCGCCAAACCTTATATACCACCCGAAAAGTGAGTCGAGAGTAGCAGTAGTGATTTCTCTCTCACTCTCTCTCACTCATATTGTATATCGATATCTGGCCTTTTCGCCTTAATTTTGTGCATCTTTTCACAAAAGTTCCTACAGGCACTTCTTTTTGCCCCTCAGAACTACCCAGTCGCACTCCGTTACACATTTTGTATTCGAACCCCTCCCCACCCACCTCCGCACACATATAACCCGGAAGAGCATAAATAATGATTTGACTACTTTAAGTTCTGAACACACTAACAAGTTTTTAAGTACAAATACATAAAATATATTCCCAAAAATTTTATGCAAAACTACAATGAAGAAAAAAAAAGGAAAGCAATCTTGTCACATATGAAGCACAGCCGATGGAGACTTTTAAGGGATAATAACCGGGGGTATAAAAACATTTGTGCAAAAACGCACAAAGGGACTTTTCTTTGAGAAACAAAAAAAAAAACAGAAATACTGGAAAAGCGCATAAACATTTAATATCCACTCACTCAGCGACTTAGTATACACCAATGTTAGAAATAAATCCCCTCCATGTAATCGTTAGTAAATGGTAAGAAAATTGTTAGAAATATCTGTATGTGTATTTGTGCATAAGTCTATGTGTGTGCCCATAAGACTGTTTGTATTTGTATATTTAGTTGGGTATTTTTTTCATTATTGGTATTGTTGCTATTGCTGTTGCTCCTGCTGATGCTGGAATTTTGTTACAAGTTTTAGCACGAAGCATGATGTTGGCAGGTTAATACTCAAACTACCATTAGATATGCATAGATATGACTTTATTTGTAAATTTCTTTGTAGGTTTTTTATGAACACACACACACACACACAGATGTTTTATTTAACGCCACTGGCAACAGACAAATGAAAAATTCATAGAGTTAAAGTTGCATGCTTGACTGGAGAGATGGTTGCAAAATTGCCAAACGAGGAAAACACATAAAAATAGTAATAATAGTTTGTAGTAATAAAAAAATAGCAGCATGTTGCATACTCGTATTCCTATAATACACATTCATACGTTCATTGTTTAGTAAAAATATGCTCGTTCCGCATTTACAAATATGCCGACTATCAACACAATACCAAATACGAAACAACATCAGTGGCAACATCAGTTGTTGCTGGCGAAACAATTGCTTGAACATCAAATAGTGGGCAACTAAGAACTTGAAAAAATATATATATACATATGTACATGGAAGTTATAAATTAAAACAACATGCAAAAATAGACACATTAAAATGAACATACGGCTAAAGTTTACTGAGCAGAGTTAAGCTAGTTTACTAGTGCAACAATAAGGAAAAAAAGGAAAAAGGAACACTAACCCTTATGCTACGTGTTGCATTTACAGCAATGAAAGCAGAGTGATTAAAGATTGCTTTTTTGAACTGGTGAAGTAAATTTGATTCATTTAATTTTTGAAAAAAAATTTTTTTTAAACAACTTTGGAGATCCGCGGTGGAGTAGAAGGAACTGCCACGTTGGTGGGCCGGTGAATGTTAAGCTTTGTAAAAATCGGTATGAGTTCTCTAAATTATTTTCTTCAAAATTGGTTGTTGTCCTTAATAATGAAAAATAAAAATATTATTACCACATTCTTAAAACATACAAATTAAATTGAAGTATTATACAATGGTTTGAAAATTACATGAAAAAATATGTGCACAGAGAACAAAACTGCCTCACAGAATCAATAAGATTTTCTCTATGAAACGTTTTTAGGCTAAGGGGTATCCCAGCAGAAAGAAGCGAAGATTTTTTCATAGGGATTCCTTATTGTTTTTATGTGGTAAATCTTTTTAATTTTATCAAGAAGAAAACCACATTTAATCAAGAAGAAATCTTATTATTCACAACTTTTTTTACTCAATTTCCGTTATTTTTGGCAACAAAAAAACAATCCATAGAGAAAAACTTCTTTATTCTATTAGGTTTTCTTATAAATTGTAAACTATAGGGATTTCTTATGGATTTTATTAGGTTGCCTTATTAATTTTTTTAAAAATGTTTTCTTCTTGATTTTATTAGGTTGCCTTATTGATTTTTTCAATAAGGTTTTCTTTTTGATTTTAGTAGGTTCCTATATGAGTATGTGTAAAGCATCTTATTGATTTTTTAATAAGGAAATCTTCTTGATTTTATGAGGTGTCTTGTTATTTCGTTTGTATAAATAGACATACAGACAATTTTTTTCATGATCTTTTTCCTTTTTGTATAAGAATGTTTGCACAATAATTTCAATGGTTATTCAGGCTGCTTGTTAGCATATTGGATAGAGTGCTTGTCTATCAGGTAGAAGTTTGCTGGTTCAATACTTGGTGAGTCAGTTAGTTAAGAATATAACATAATGTGTATGGATGTGTGTATGTATGTATAAATAAATAACATCTGCAATATACTACATACATACATACACATGTATATGGTATAGAATTTAAATGAAAATACATAAGTACAGAGAATAAAGACGCAATGTTTTTTATTTTTTATTGAAAAAATCAATAAGATAACCTCATAAAAACTACAAGATTTTTTCTTGATTTTTTCTAAAAGATTTTCTCTATGAAATTAAGAAGATTTCCTTATTGAAAAAAACCATATAGATTTCTTATTAATTTTGTTCTATTTTATGAGGTATTTAGTAGGCACTGTTTTCTCTGTGTGTTTGATATAATGTTTGGCACAAAATCATAAAGCAAATACACGAACCTTCTAGCAGAGACAATAAATAATAATTGTTGTAAAGAATCAAAACTGTGGCTTTTTTCGTCCATAGACAAGACGATACAATCGTCGAACAGAATTAGGGCATAAGTATGATGTTATTTCTGTTTCTTAAAAATTATCTCATGTAATTCGGCTTACAGGATATAACGAACTTTAGCCCATAGATATAATAATTTTTTTTTATTTGCTTAAGGAGTGTGATTTATAAAATTAATTTTAACCACTATGTAACATGGCTTACAATAGTAATTTACAAATTTTCAAAATCCCTTAATCCATTTACTATTTTTCCTTATACTCATTAGTTGTATGCATTTTTTTTTAACCCTACTAAACATTGTTTTTTTTTTTATTTATCTGCAAAGTTTTGTCAAACTTCATGTTCTAACTTTTCTAAATATAAACATAATGAATGAAATTCATTTATGGTATGAATATTCCCCACGGCCACATAATGAAAATTTTGTACATTAGACCTGCATCCTCAGATAGATGTGTTGCAAGCAGTTTTATAGTAAAATAATAGTATCATAAAAGAGCAGCAGTGATTTTTTTTTATATCTATTACTCATGTATAATGAAATGTATGTACCAAAATAAGGTAAATAGTGGTAATAAATTTTTTTATTTCTGTTTGCGGATGTGTTTTTGTGCAATATGTGTGAATATTAAGCAGATAAGTCATGTGTGGAGTAGCACTTTTATAAAAAAAATTTGTTTTAGAAAATAGAAATGAATTATATTAAAGTTTTGCAAACACTAAAATTATTATCAAGTTGACATTAATATTTAAATTGGAAATCTGATAGTGCAGCAAAGTTACTAAATTAATTTATAGTGCATTAGGAAGGCATTTACATCAGCACAACATCTAGCATATTTTGATTAAAATCTTTATGAAAATCTGTACCGTTTACACCAGCTTTTTTTGACATTTATCAAGATTCTTTTTATCCAAAACAAAACCCATCAACTGACTTGTTTCTAAAACTACAACCAAACAACTGCAGTGTAGCCAATTCACACACTTTTTTAAGCAGACCGTAGCTAATTCACTCACCTTTTGTTGTACAGGGTAGTAAAAAATAAATAAAAACATTAGATTTTTATTACATTCCATACAGATCTACTGAAAAATTAGATTTCGTTTTGTATGGGAAATCTAATTTTTCAGTAGATTTGTAGGAAATCTTTATATCCTTTTTATTACAGAGCATAATAATAAAGCATATATGCTTGGCCACATGTAATAAAAAAAACACTACATATTTACATTTTATGTGTTTGACAGTCTATTTGAGAGAGCATTTCGCCCACGGTAATACTTTATTAATCTGCCTCTAAATACATACATACATATTTCAATTTGTATATACCTTGTTTCATATAACTACATACAAGTACACACATACGAACATATGTGCGCCTGAAAAGGATAAAAGCTCTTACGCGTATTTAAGTGCATTTACGTTCATTTACATGACTGGCATATTAGCACGCTTGTATGCTAAAGTAGCTTTCAAAGGATTTATTTCTTATTGACGGCAAATACTTAAAAAAATCCAATGTATTTTTCGCCTTATTCTTTAATGCTGTTTTCTGTATTTCTGTTCTTCAATAATAAACATTTTATGTCAACAAGAAATTAAAAAAAAAGCTTAAGCAACTTGAAAACGGAACGGAATAAATTCAATAACAATAAATGTTTTAAGAGTAATTTGGTTTTAATTAAAGCCAGAAACATGTATATTTAAGTTAAAATAAAACTATTTTGTTGAAAAAAGTGACGTTTTTCGAAACCTGTTACATTTTCACAGCGATTGAAAAATCACTAATCGCAACTGTGACTGGATTTATCAAGTAACAGGTTTTAGAAATATAGTTCTTTCATAGGCTGAGTTTACATCTGGCATTTCATTCTTGTCATTTTATGGTGTCATTTTTATATGTCTGCAATGCCGCTCCCATCAAAAGGATAATCGCAAAATTTTTCAATTGGCTAGTGCCACCGTGTGTTTATCAATAATAAGAAAAAAAATTAGGAAAATCTAAAAAACGTGCCACCAAAGGATTCTATTGTAATCTGCATTCCACTTCACGGAAGCAGGATTAAAGTTGGTTGAAAAATTTCGTGTGCATGAAGACCTAATTCCACCGAAATTTCTACCCATGCAGTTTCCTTTTTTTTTTAGCATTTCTATAAATGCTACATCCATACAGCCTCACGAACCTCCACAAGCTGAATTAGCTTTTATTTTATCACACTCGTCTGTGCTTTCTTTTTTGTTTTCCATAATTTTACGAACACTACATATAAATGTAAAATGACAATTTTTTCGGCTTTTGGCGATTTTTCCAATTACTTTTTAGTCTAAGCGATTTTTGTTTGTCTTGGTGATTTTTTATAGCTATGCTATTAATTGCCCGATACAGGGAGTTAGGACGTGATTTTTGTAACAAAACTAATCGACACTATTGCAGTTATAAATTTATTTCTGTTTTATTTTCTTTGTACTTAAAAGCAGAGTACGAAAATAAACGAAGTTCCTTGAAGTGAGTGAAACCAAAAACAAAATAAAAAAAAAATGATAACGATTCCTCAAATTGTTTTGTATTGTTTCTGCACATGAGCACAAACCAGAGAATACAGCCGATCAGCTGTAAACCCCGCTGTCGGCCACAAACAATACATTAATTTAATTATATTCCGCTAGAAAAGAAAATAATGGGAAATGAGCGTTTTTAAATAATTGCGGCGAATTTTTTTTTTTTTTTTTTTTTTTTTAAAAAGAGAAGTAACACTCAGGCAATTAATGCCTACTGCTAATACTAGGTGTTACCTTCTTTAGGAAAGGGATAGTGAGAGAGAAGACAGGTGGTGAAAGAAGAGATAGAGGAAAGCTTCATTCTTTTACAACTCTGCTTTTCGCACGTTTTTAATAATGCAGTGTTGCAGCGCCTCTCTGATGTTAAACGAGGGGTATTAATTTTTTGAAGCAGTGTCTTGTAGCCATTTTATTGATTATTTTACTTCGCCGATGATTTTGCTACACAACGAAGGAGGGCGCTCTGATGTTACATTAGGACTAGTATCAGCTGAAGTCGGTATAGTTCAGTGACCAGTGACTATGCCTTCATCACTTGAACTTTCCTACAACAACTGACACAAAGGGACACTAATGCACATCAGAAAAATGCGTGGTGTTGTTATTTAATGACTGTCGGATACAGGGATTGAACCCAGGACCTTCGGTTTTGTAGTCAACGTGCTAACTACTTCAGCCAACGCCACCCTCAATTTGACAGCATCATATCGATGGCTCCATTCTAAAGCATGCTAAGTCAAAAAAGCTAGTTTCGAGATAAACGGCTTCAAAGTTTATTGATGATATCTCGGGATTGTTATGAGATAGAAACTTGAAACTTTATGTAATCATATAATAATTGCAATAGAATTTTTTTAGTTTATTTGAACTTTATAAATTTGTTGTAGATCATAGTTGAAAGTAACTTAGAATACTTAATTGTTGTCCTTTTAGTAGACTTAGTATCTATCTGGTGGTCCTTTCTCACTTACAATGGCCATCTAAGTACATATAGCATGTTTTAGTTTAGAGAAAAATTTTAATTAATTTTTTTTTTAGTGGTTAATTCCAAACTAAATCATGGTAAGTGTACTTAAAATATTTAAA
Source organism: Tachina lurida (assembly GCA_944452675.1). Taxonomy (NCBI): domain Eukaryota; kingdom Metazoa; phylum Arthropoda; class Insecta; order Diptera; family Tachinidae; genus Tachina; species Tachina lurida. Next base: position 130,039,299 of record OX101754.1, read on the forward strand.
AGTGAGGTTTTTAAACCTAACAAATTATGCTAAGTACATTTTTGCTCATAACTTTTGATATAACAGATCGATTACTATCAAAATTTAAAACAAAATCTCAGTTAATAAACGATGAATTCAGAAATGATATTCCCAGCATAACATGCTTTGTTGACTTATCATGTTTTGGATAATATAATTTTATTGCATTGTTATTTAACACATTAAGCAGCATAGCTATAACCGGATGTCCTAAGACACCTCTCTTCTTTTTTGTTTTGTTTTGCCGATTTTTTTAGTTCTTGCCAACTTCCTTAATTTCGGTGATTTTTTTTAATTTTAACGACTATTTTATTTTTGGTTATATTTTACATTTAAGCTTTTTTTCAATTTTGCGATTTTTCATTTTGGCATTTTATTTCAGTTTGAGATCTTTTAATTTTTGCGTTTTTGAAAATTTCAAGAGTTATTGTGAAAAAATTATTTATATTAAATATATGATGAAAATTTGTGTTGAAATGCTTTCAAAATTCATTTTAAGCATTATCCCAGCAAAAAACTTTGCCTACTAGAATGCAAAAAAGTGTATGTACTCCTCAGTCGTAAGTATTTACAATTTGACTGAATAACCCATTATTTTTGTTTGAGAAGTTCAAAAAGTATGCGGTACCCTATACTTTTTGCCTACAAACATACAAAAGTTAATAGATTACTGATTGCCTAAAAGTACTCAAAATTTAATGGGTTATTTTTTGCGTACAAATATGCAAAATAATATGGATTAATTTTTGCTTAAACTTATTCAAAATCAATTTGCTATATATTATAATTTTTTTATTTTAAATGAATAAAATTTTGTAACAAATTTCTCTAGATATACACATTTCTTTATTAACTGGAAAGTACTACAATAAGTACTTTCACGTAGTGATATAAATAAGGTCTTATTTTATTCATTACATGACAGTCATTATTATGCAAATAAAATAATTAGATAAATAAGTACCACTCGTTACTTTGTAAGCCATTAAAAGAGTATTACACATTACAAAATTTCGAAAATTTTTTGCTGGGATCATACAGAAATAAAAATTATTTACCTTTTACTTACAAATAACACACCTCGAATAATGCCACAAAATATGAAGTGGAAATACATTAAGGGGATTTGATGACTGTGGGAGCGAGACAAGACAAAAGACTTAAATTTAATTATTTATATATATTATAAAAATGTTAAAAAAATATTCCAAAATATTCGACCTTTATACGTACATAAATATCTTGCCTTGTTCCTTTGACCTCAAGCTTAAAGGAGTTAGGCAAAATATTTATATGTATATATGTACGAGCATATTATAATTTTAAAGGATATTATAGATTTTTATTCTCTATATGCTATCTGTAGCGTCAGAATACGATAATATACCATTTATAGATGTGTTTGATTATATGTAGAAATGTATAGTTAAATATGTTTTTAAAAAGTATGACCCGAAGTTAATTTTTTTCAAATACTTGTTGTTATCAATTTAGTGTGGATTTTAAGTCCTTTTTGTTAAACCCAACACCTTGATCAAACATTTCTTCTTCAGTATATTAAACTTATTTTTGAAAATGAAGAAAACCGATTAAAAGTATTACCATTATTGAAACAATCAGCACATTGAGTTTCCATATCGTCAACCATATTTTCTTTAAGAATAATGTGCTGCCATTCAGTTAACGGCCCTATGCACCTTGTAGCAGTAAAAGGAATAAATATGTAAATTCAGTTAACCATATGTGTAATTTACAATGTCTGCTGCTACAAAATCAACTGTATGGCAACACACTGTATGTATAGTAAATAAATTTGTATATATGGCAGCTCATTACTCTCATAGCGCTGATTTACACGGGATTAATTGTGCTGGCATAACATGCCAGTTTGTTGGTGAGAGAGGCAAAGAGAGGGGTTTTGTGTTTGGCATAATTTTTCAACCAGCTACAACCCCGCATTAGCAGCACGAAACCAATACACACACAACTTAAAAAACTCCAAATGTTAAATGAATACGAAAAACTCTAACACACACAAAGCTGTGTATACGTATACATTTTTATGACGGATGAATTAGTTTCGTGTGTTCTTAAGAGAACAAAAATTGTGCGGCATAAAATTAAGTCTCGTGTAAACTACCTCATAGAAAAGATGGTTTACTGTTTCACAGCATACTGTTCCTATAGAAAATATTGTTCACTTTATAGCACATTTCTAATAGAAAGAATAGTAGTTGGCTGTATGTCAGCAGGCTGTTCTTATAAAAAAAGGTGGTCGAGTGTATAGCAAAAATTTTGATTAAGTGCATAGCAGCAGACTTTTATTTTAGAGAAGATTGTTGGCAGTATGTCAGCACATTGTTCTTATAGAAAATATTATTGACATTAACTATTACTACGTTCATACGCGCACTATTTGCAAATAAAATTATTTACAAATAAATTAACTCAGTGTTTATACGGCATAGCAAAAGTACACAAACTTGGTAGCACTTCTATAGAAAGCTTACTTATGTTGACAAAAAAAAAATAGTGTAAATGCACAAAATAACAAATAATTATTTAATTTAATTGTTATTATTTGCTTCTATCAATGTTTTTTGTTGCATTATTTGTTCATTTATTGTTTTTGTTATCAAACCTTTGTAAGCGTGGCAACCTTAAGCATTTTATTTGCAAATAGTGCGTTAATCGTGAATAGTTTTCTAAATTAGTAAGTCCCTATAAAGAGAATAATATGGCAACAATTTACAGTTTTATTTGCAAATAAGCCCTGCGTATAAACGTAGTATATGGCAGCAAATATAGTTTTTTATTTTTTTATTCAAAAACAGAAAGTACTTAATCAAGAACGCTATAATAGTGATAAACAAATAGTCACTTTATGGTTCAGTACAAATGTAGTTGACATTTAAGGGATTCTGTTATTTTTAATTTTTCATAGTTCCCTCTTTTACACATTTTGAAATTTTTGCAACTTACATATTTAATGTTTTATAAAAATGATTTTTCTTCACTTTCTCACCTTTAGTTTACAATTAAGCTTGCTGAAATTTATTAAAGAAAAAAAGTTTGCTAAGTATAGTTGACGTATTTATTAGATATCGTGGTGTTTTGGGGACAGCGATAAATAAAAAGACAACAAAAAGCAACAAAAAACAATATTAAATTTGCACGAGGTGCAAATATTTAACTGAATGTAATAAAATGTGCTTTTAAGCTCTTTCATTTTTATTGTTTAAATTTTTTTTAATTAAAAGCTCATTCCTAGCGAAGGGCAAATGAAGTAGAAAATGAAACGTTTACTATTAAAAAAACTTTATGTATTGAACTTTTTATACAAAGATACGAGTACCTTTTACGAAAAGTATATTTTACAAAAAAAAAACTTTATAATTAAAAAAAAAATAAATAAAAAAAGTTAAACAAAAAATAATCTTAAAAAAAACAACACTTTACAATAAGTTCTGCTACAAAAATACATTTTACAAAAATTATCTGTTTCCAAAAATTATCTTTCCAGAAAAAGTATCTTCTTCCAAAAGCACTTTTCAAAAAATTATGTTTTATAGAAAGAAAAGTTTGCAAAAAAAGCACTTTTTGCAAGAGTTTCTTTTCACAAAAAGTACAGAACAATACTTTATAAATTTCTTTTTTGGTACTTTTCGTCAAGGTTACTTTTTTGAGCAGATACTTTTTGCAAAACGTACGTTTTGGACGCCACTTTTTGTTAAAGGTACTTTATTATTAAATGTAATCTGAGTAAAAAGCTACTTTTCCAAAAAGGTACTTTTTAAGAAGTAATTTTTGTTAAAGCATTTTTTGCAGAGATTACTTTTAATATCAAAAAATACCTTTTACAATAAATATCTTCCAAAAAGTACCTTTTACAGAAGAAAAAGTTACCTTGATGCGACATGTAAATAGCCACACGCGCATTTGGCGATGATTTCACGATCATTTTAGGAATTTTTTTTTTCGTAATAAATAGTGGTGACTATATGCCATTAAATTTTGAAAGTTGTGTTATCCCAAAATCCAAATGTAATACATTTAGACGAAGAGGACACATTTGCAGAGCCACATCCCCTGTAGGCTTAAGAACTTAATTTAAGAGAAAGAACCTTGTGTATAAATAAGTTTTTAAAAAGTTGGCTTTTGCAAAAAAAAACATTCAACAAATATTACATTAAACAAAAATACTTTCTCCAAAAAGTGACTTTAAAAAAATATTTTCCCGTACCTCATACAAAAAGTACATTTTTCAAAAAGTACCTACCCCAAAAAATACGTTAAAAAGTGCCTTTTACAATAAGTAGCTTTTAGGTACAGATTTTTTTTACAAAAAGTACCTTTTACAAAAGCAACCTTCTACAAAAAGTACTTTTTACATAAATTAGTTTTTACAATTAGTACCTTTTACAAAAGTACTTTTGACAAAAATTAACTTCCCAAAAAGTGATTTTTACAAGAAGTACCTTATCAAAAAGTGCCTTTTACAAGCAGCAACCTTTTTAAAAAAGTACCTTCCCCAAAAATACGTTTAACAAAAAGTGGTTTTTAGAACAAGTAGATTTTAGGTACAGATTTTTTTCACAAAAAGTACCTTTTACAAAACCAACCTTTTACAAGAAGTGCCTTTTGCAAAGCGTATATTTTACATAAATCAGTTTTTACAAACAGTGCCTTTTACAAAAAAAGCCTTTTACAAAATTCTTTTGACAAAAACTAACTTCCAAAAAAGTGAGTTTTACAATAAGTACCTTTTTAAGAAGTGTCTCTTACAAAAAGTACTTTTCACAAAAATTATATTTTACAGAAAGTACCTTTTACAAAAAGTTGCTTTTACAAAACCAACCTTTTACAAGAAGTGCCTTTTGCAAAAAGTACCTTTTACAAAAACCAGTTTTTGCAAACAGTACCTTTTACAAAAAGAGCATTTTACAAAAAGTACGTTTGACAAAAATTAACTTCCCAAAAAGTGCTTTTTACAAGAAGTACCTTATCAAAAAGTGCCTTTTACAAGAAGTACATTTTACATAAATTAGTTTTTACAATTAGTACCTTTTACAAAAGTACTTTTGACAAAAATTAACTTTCCAAAAAGTGATTTTTACAAGAAGTACCTTATCAAAAAGTGCCTTTTACAAGAAGTACCTTTTTCAAAAAGTACCTTCCCCAAAAAATACGTTTAACAAAAAGTGGTTTTTAGAACAAGTAGATTTTAGGTACAGATTTTTTTTTACAAAAAGTATCTTTTACAAAACCAACCTTTTACAAGAAGTGCCTTTTGCAAAAAGTATATTTTACATAAATCAGTTTTTACAAACAGTGCCTTTTACAAAAAAAGCCTTTTACAAAATTCTTTTGACAAAAACTAACTTCCAAAAAAGTGAGTTTTACAATAAGTACCTTTTTAAGAAGTGTCTCTTACAAAAAGTACTTTTCACAAAAATTATCTTTTACAAAAAGTACCTTTTACAAAAAGTTGCTTTTACAAAACCAACCTTTTACAAGAAGTGCCTTTTGCAAAAAGTACCTTTTACAAAAACCAGTTTTTGCAAACAGTACCTTTTACAAAAAGAGCATTTTACAAAAAGTACGTTTGACAAAAATTAACTTCCCAAAAAGTGCTTTTTACAAAAAGTAGCTCTTAGGTACAGATTTTTTTTACAAAAGCAACGTTCTACAAAAAGTGCCTTTTGAAAAAAGTATCTTTTACATAAATTAGTTTTTACAAACAGTGCCTTTTACAAGAAGAGCCTCCTACAAAAAGTACTTTTGGCAAAAGATAACTTCCCAAAAAGTGATTTTTACAAGATGTACATTTTCAAAAAGTGCCTCTTACAAAAAGTACTTTTCACAAAAATTATCTTTTACAAAAATTATCTATTACAAAAAGCGCTTTTTACAAAAATTACCTTTTACAAAAAATGCCTTTTCTAAAAAGTACCTTTTACAAAAAGTACCCTTTACAAAAATTATCTTTGACAAAAAGTACCTTTTACAAAATGATTTTTTTTTCTAAAGTTCCGCAAATCTTCCTCGTAATTCAGCCAGTCTCGTTTGTAAATTATGACATCATTGAAAATAATATGAACAAGCAAAATAAATATAAAATTCCCTTATGAGTACAAGCGAAAGGACCAAAAAAAAAAAATAAAACACTCTACCAGAGCAGCACGATATGTTAAATTATTACATGCACAAAAACGGTGGAAAGGTATAGACAAGAATAAACCGGTAGACAACGGACACATACAATGCATGAACTCACATTGGGCTAAACAATGTAGACAGACTGTAAAATACTGATAGAGGAACCCAAGCCATGTTACGACTATGAACAAAATGACCATGACAACATGTTGAAAACTCATGTTGTGATGTTACCAGCAACACAAACATTTTTCAGTCTGCTTGTTTGTATTTTTCATTGAAAAAAAAAAAATTTAAAAAAAATCAAAAGGGTAAAGGATACTCGTATTATTACAGCTAAAGACATTGGCTGGGCGAAAACCGGAAAAGGAACAGTATGAGATAGTGAGCATGAAAACGTTTACAGGCAGCAAAAGGGTAGCTGGATCTTTAAAGCTTAATAAAGTAATTAAATAAATGCTTTTTAGATTGCCTAAATGATTTACTTACAAAAAAAAAAAATTTTGCATGGACACGAAACAATGGTCGCCAGTCTGCCTTTCACTTGGTGTTTATTTGTTAAGGAATATAAATAAATCAGATGTTCCAAATTTATTTGATATTGTGTTATGCCTCTGAACGCTTAAGGACCATTTAATTTGCTAAGTAATGGATTTTAAGGGAAATTTTGTTTGTGCTTCTTAAGCAAGCAACTTAAATTAATTTAACGCTCTAGAGTTTGTTTGAGTGTTAAGCCAATAACGATCCCATGATCAGATATATTCGTTTAATAGTTTGGTAGGATCTACTTTTACATGACTGCACAAATGATAAAATCTTTAAAATTTTACTAGCGTTAGATTCCCGGATGTCAAACTTTTTATTTAGATCTGACAGTGCTACTGATATCAGCTATGCTGGGATAATAAAAGGATGGTCGATGCAAAAGAAAAATTTTACATTTGAGCAAAATCTAATACTGACAAGATTTTAGGCAAAATCTAGTAGATTACCCATACAAAGCAAAATCTACTTAGTCACTAGATTTTGTCGAAATCTACTTAAAATCTAGTAGAATTTAGTGGTGCATCTACGGGTTTTTGAATTGTACTAAAAAATAAATTTGCTGTACTAAAAAGGTGTGTGAATTAGCTATGTGGTAGTTGCTTGCTTGTAGTTTAGGAAAATGTTCAGTTATAGTGCATTTACACTGTCTCGAAATCTAGTACTTACGAGATTTCGAGCTAAATCAAGCTGCTTTTTTCCATATTTCCCAAACAAAACTAAATCTCATTTTTCTAGGAAATCTAATAAAATCCAACGTTTTTATTTATTCTTTACTACCTTATACAACAAAAGGTGAGTGAATTAGCTACGGTCTGTTTAAAAAAGTGTGTGCATTGACTACATTTCAGTTGTTTGGTTGTAGTTTTGGAAACAATTCAGTAGATGGGTTTTGTTTTGGATAAAAAATCTTGATAAATGTCAAAAAAAAGTTGGTGTAAACCGTATAGATTTTCATAAAGATTTCCATCAAAATATGCTAGATTTTGTGCTGATGTAAATGCCCTATTAATGGATTTTCTTTTGGATAAGAAATTATGATAAATGTAGAAAACACTTGATGTAAAAGATATGGATTTTCATTAAGATTTTAAATCAAATCAAATGTAATAAAATTTTGATATGCATGCAGAGTTATGTACTCTAAGTCATAAGATAAATTGTAGTTCAATGGGTCTTCTGAAATTTCCGGTTTTGGAAGGCGAATTTTTTAACTTTCAGTACTGTGGCAATAAGTAAAAAGTGCTTAAGTCATATTTTACGGTTTTGCAGGAAAGCACTTCTACGCGTTCAAATCGTTTTTATACCCTTTACCAACAAAAATGGTAAAAGGGTATATATAGGTTTGTCATTCCGTTTGTAATTTCTATAATATCAATAAGCGATCCATATAATATATATATTCTGGATCCTTATGCATAGGGAAGACGAATAAGCGATGTCCGTCTGTCCGTCTGTCCGTCTGTCCGTCTGTCCGTCTGTCCGTCTGTCTGTACGTGAAATCGGTTTTCCGAAGCTCCCAGAAGAGCTAGAGACTTCGTTCTTGGACTGGTGTGTCAGAAATTTTCCAAAATAGATTGGTATTGAAATTCAGCAAAATCGGGCAGACGATTGCAGAGCTGGAAAACTTAAACTTCATTTTGCCATATAAAAGTAACTCCCGAAAACAAATTTTTATTTTTTTTTAATAAATGTACATATTTTACACTTCAGTACAACTAAAATTGGAATTTTAAATTAAAAAAATACAAAAAAATTAAAAAGACGTTTCCAGGGTTGGAAAACTTTAACTTTTTGTGTTATGTAAAATTAACGATGTCTAAAACTATATTAGTATTTTCTCGAGAACCGTAAGAGCTACAGACCTGAAATTTGGACACAGTATGTATGTGGCCGCTACAACAACAAATACATGAGAATTGGAAATTAAAGGGTGTTCCAAAACGAGCAACGAAAAATTTTAAAATTCCATGTAATATACATACAATTGTATGTATATACACTTGAAATTTGTAAGGCTAGTGTATTTTTATACAGACTACAAAAATTAACACAAAAATTAAAAAAAATTTAAATTAAAGGGTGTTCCATCAGTTAATGCAATTTTGACTATGTAATTTTGACTATTTGCTGTATCTTGGAAACCGTAAGAGCAAAACTCTTGAAATTTTCAAAAACGGTAAAACTGAAAAAATAAAAAATTATAAAATCGCCAAACCGAAAAAAATCGCCAAAAACAAGAAAAAATCGCCAAAACGAAAAAAAGCACCAAATTAAAAAAAAATTCTAAGACTAAAATAAATCACAAAAACAAACGGAAAAATTTCTAAAATGAAAACAAAAATCGCCAAAATGAAAGAAAATCGCCAAAATGAAAATCGCCATAATGAAAAAAATCACCAAAACGATAAAAACCCTAAAAAACAGAAAAAATAATCGCCAAAAAAAAATCGCCAAAATGAAAAAAATCGCCAAAACGAAAAAAACCCCAAAAAACACAAAAATCGCCAAAATGAAAAAAAGCCAAAAACAGAAAAAAATCGCCAAAACGAAAAAAAGCACCAAATTAAAAAAAAAATTATAAAACTAAAATAAATCGCAAAAAACGGAAAAATTGCTAAAATGAAAAAAAAAATCGCCACAACGAAAAAAAACCTAAAAAACAGAAAAAAATCGCCAAAATGAAAAAAAATCGCCAAAATGAAAAAAATCACCAAAACGAAAAAAAACCCTAAAAAACAGAAAAAAATCGTCAAAATGAAAAAAAATAGCCAAAACGAAAAAACCCCTAAAAAACAGAAAAAAAATCGCCAAAATGAAAAAAATCGCCAAAAAAAAGAAAAAACCTAAAAAACAGAAAAAAATCGCCAAAATGAAAAAAAATCGCCAAAAAAAGAAAAAAAAATCGCCAAAACGAAAAAAAAAATAAAAAACAGAAAAAAATCGCCAAAAAGAAAAAAAATCGCCAAAATGAAAAAAATCACCAAAACGAAAAAAAAACAAAAAAATCGCCAAAAAAATCGCGAAAAAAACCCAAAAAACAGAAAAAATCGTCAAAATGAGAAAAATCTCCAAAATGAAGAAAAGCCCAACAACAGAATAAAATCGCCAAAATGAAAAAAACCTCCAAAAACAGACAAAATCGCTAAAACGAGAAAAAAGCGACAAAACTGAAAAAATCGTTTTAACTGAAAAAAACTTCAAAAAAGCAAAAAACCTTCCTTTCGTGCGCGATTCAAAGTCGCACTTAACTGATTTTTTTTAATATTAAAGGAATTAAATGAAACTAAGTTTTTGCTTATTTCGTTCTTGCTTTTTTCAATTAAAATATTTTATGTATTTTTTAAAGAACTAGATTGGTATCAATAATCAGAAAAATCCAAAATTATGACTCCAGGGTTGGAAAACTTACACTTTTTGTGTTATGTAAAATTAAATAGGTCTAAAATTTTTTTTTTCTTTATAAATTGAATATATTTTATGCTTCTGAAAGAAAAGTTTGGTGTATGAAATTTTAAAAATGAAAATTATAGCTCCAAAGATGGAAACTTGAAAAAAATTATAAATTCTTTCACAAAACAAATATGTATGTACGTGTCTGTATACTATATATATGTACGTACGTTGGTAAAGGGTATATAAGATTCGGCACAGCCGAATATAGCACTCTTACTTGTTTAGAAATTTATTTCTTTTGCAGTTAATTTGGGAAGTTCTCTGTTATTATATTTTTTAAGAAAATATGGTTCTACACACTATAAGTAATATACGCGTACCAAACATAGAACCTAAATTAAGATATTATTATTATTATTATTATTCAAATTAGAAGAGATTAAAAGTCTAAAAAAGATATGACGTAAGTGCATTAACTTCCTGAAAAATCACACAAATTAATTGAGATTTTGACCAGGAATACTAACAAATATGCAGATTACCGAGATACCATTAACTCAAAATCAGCTTATCTCAACTCAAGCACTTTTTCCTTTTTGCCACAGAATTTATGTGTCATGCTTTCAACATTTGCAAATTCTTTGTAGAAAATTTTTTATACATTATTCCAAAACGTATTCGCCAGATTTTTAGGTTGTTATTCAGATACTTGAAGTGATAAAATGAACCAAGGAACCCCTAGAAACATTTTGTAGGAATTTAAAGAAGTATTTTAGATTTTTTTTTTATCATAGAATGTAATTGCTTAATGTTTAATATTAATGAATTTTTTTTGTTCTTTTCAGGTATGCATTTGAAGAATTATTGGTCCCAATCTTGTAAGTTCTTTTTTTTAATATAATTTACTATAAAATTAATTTTCTATCCGCAAGGTTCGGTTAGGTAAGGTTAGCAGGCTGCTAGTGAAGAATGAAAATATAGGAGTCTAGCTCACTTTTGTCCAATACGATGATCTCTTTGTGCTGCCTGTAAGTTGAAAGTGTAAGAATAAGGGGGAGACCGGGAGTATAGGGAGAATATAGATGGAGAGGATATAGATGGAGAGTTTTTGTACAATAAGAGAGAGTAGAGTAGAGAAGAAGTAAAGAAGTGGGACAAGCAGAAGGTCTGATACATACACATGCCGTGAAGGCTAGCGGCCATACCAGCCGCTGCTCCTAATTTATAGACTTAGGTTTCTAAGTCCTATTACCGATAGTTCGGACAAGCTATTGAAGGATATTCTGCCAAGGAAGTGCAGACGGAGATCCTCCAAAGCAGGGCAGAAGCAGAGAAGATGCGAAATGCTTTCCTCCTCTTCCTCATCATTGCAGCTGTAACAGTAATCATTATACGGGAGACCCATACGTTTAGCATGGGTTCCGAAAGTGCATTGGCCTGTAAGTGTGGCCAGGAGATTCCTCAGATGCTTTCTGGTAAAGCTAATGAGGTTTCTGGTTCTTTTAGTATCTAGACGAGGCCAAAGGGTTCTCGATATAACGCAGGTAGGCTCATTGCGCTATCTTTCCTGAGCTAAATTAAGAAAGGCAGTATCGAAGCGTCTCCAGCAAGACGACAGAGGGAGCCCACAGAGATTGTCAATATCGACTTCCACGAGTAGGGTTCCTCTCTTTGCTAGTTCATTCGCAACTATATTGCCTGAATTGGTTCCGTGTCCAAGCACCCAGTATAGTGTGATGGTTGAGTGCAGTGCCAGTTCATCCAGGACTGTGCGGCATTCTTGGACAAGTAATGATGTAGAATATACACCTGCAAGGGTTTTGATCGCGGTTTGGCTGTCCGTTATTATCTAAATATTACTATTGTGTATCCGATAATAACTCAACCAGTGTGTTGCTCTTTTTATGGCGGATATTTCTGCCTGTAATATGCTACATTCGTCCGGGAGTCTGAAGGATATTTCAATTCCAAAATCTGGAATATATATCCCCCCTCCAACTCTTCCCCACCGTATAGAGCTGTCCGTGAAAACCTGCATGACTCTGTCCACTGGGGAGAACCCTTCTGTCAAAGAAATATTGAAATTCCTACTGAAGTAGGGTTTAGGAGTGCAAAGTCTACAAAAAATTTTAAATGAAACGAAATAAAACATAACATTATTTTCAACTCAAGTTTCTTAAGAAAACTACTTAGGTTTAATTTGCTATTCTAGAATCATATACAGAAAAAAGATTCCTGCAATTAAAAACTTTAATTGAAAATAAAACCAAAAATCAATTAAAAATTTATTTAAGCCAATTAAACTTTTATTTAAAAATTTAATTTATTACAGAATGCGATTAAAGTTGCTTATTGAAGCAATGTTTTTTTTTTTGTGTATAGAAATATTTTTCACCAACCGATTTTGTAAAAAAGTTTGAAATTCAGTACGAAATGCTTACAATGTGTATGGAAAAAAATATCGCCCCAGATTTTTTTATACCATTCAAACAAAATGATAAAGGGTATATGTATGTTTGTCATTCTGTGTGTAGTTTCCACAATATTCCTATGGAAACCCATAAAGTAAATGTATTCTAGGTCCTTATAAATAGGAAAGTCGAATAAGCAATGTCCGTCCTCCCCTCCGTTTGTCTGTTCGTGTAATCGGTTTTCCAAAGCTCCCAAAATAGCTAGACAGCTCGACCTTTAAGTCATAAATCAGCATAGTCGAAAAGACGATTCCAGGGCTGGAAAATTTAAACTTTTTTTTCAGTATATAAAAGTAACTAACGAACACAAATTGTTTTTCTTTCTTGGTTAAACATAGTTGATATATTAGAAAGCAAAATAAATCCTAACACAGATAATTTCAGAGCTGGAAAATTTAAACTTTATTTTGTTTATAAAAGTAAATAACTAAAACTTTTTTTATTTATGTTATTTATTACAGATATTTTATATTTAAGAAAAATCTTTACCCAAAAGTTTGTTTATATTCCAATTTTTATATAATTTTTATATAAAAATTAAGCTTAAGTTGCTTATTAATTTTACGAAGCGTTGTGATATGGTGCGATTGCTTCAACAATCGTACATTGACAACACGTAACTGAGTTTTTTTAAATTCGTTTTATATAAAAATAACATTAAGTATATCGGTAAGGAATATTTATAACTACAAAATAAATTAATGGACCACTTCGTACCCCTGAAACTGTTCCTTTCTGCCAAACAAAATCGAAAAAATATTTCGAAATCAATAGTGTTTGCATAATATTGCGATATAAATGAACGTGCACCATTGTTAAAGAAATATTCGAGTTAACGCCTTATAGTACTGTTTAATATTAACTTTGATTAAATACCGGAAAATATGAATTAATTCAGCTTCTTTGTTGCTCACATGTACGCACCATATTAAAAATAAAATTATTAGTAACAAGATGTTTGAACATCTCATATTATCAACAAAATTAGAATCATATCAACTTTCTCATCCCTGCCATAGTTTGTGGTGATTTTTATTAAAACTAGAGTTAAATTTAGTTAGATTTTACATGCATTAGTTTTTTTAGTTGCTCAAAATTTAGATTTTATAATAAGAAATCACAATACAGGTTTTAAAAAGCAACAAATCGGTATAAGAAGAAATACATATAATTTAATACTGACCTTTCACTGTTTTAAACGCAAGATGAATCATCTTTTAGAGCTCAAGATGTGTGTGAAGTTTCGTAAAAATTGGTCAAGTGCCAGCACGTCAAATATAATATTAAAATTTATGGGCAGGTCCCCACCCACTTTTTTTAATGCTTGATTGTATATTTTTTGAAATCACTATGTTTGCCAAGTTACGTAAAAATCAGTTAAGTACAAGCACGTGAAATATAGTATTAAGTTTTAATGGGTGTGGCTCCGCCCACTTTATAATGCAAATTTCTATGCAAGGTAATGTTTGTGTATCCTCTTAGAGCTCAGATTGTGTACCAGGCTGCGTAAAAATTAGTTAAACATAATATTCAGTTTAAATGGGCACGGCGCCGCCCATTTTTTCAATTTCGAGATTTTGTCTTGCTTTGTAGCAAACGGATACGCAAAATCTCATAAAGTTAAGGAGAAGAATTTGTGGACGTGTCCCCGCCCGCTTTTTTTACAACGGGATGCTTTTTACCCTCTTAGACAAAAAAAATTGGTTTAAAAGGCACCGATTTCTAAAGTAACAAAGCAAAGAAATGGCCATCGGAAAGTCCTCACAAATAATTTAAAATATGGAAGATTTAGTAATGTAAACAATTTCTTAAATGCTGAGGGTGGAAGAAAATATTCCACTATTGCTTATATCGAAAATAAAATTTCCTAATCGAATTCTTTGGTGGAAAAATTTCCATAGATATCTATAAATTGGATTTGAGCAAAAAACAGATGAACCATTTTTCTTTCACAAAACAAATATCAATGTACTTACGTATGCATATATCGATGGTCAGAAGTAGAAAGGCCCTAACTCGTATTTTCACACAAATACACCTCGTCATAAAAATTTGTTTTAATATTGTAAAAAAAAATTAGGTTTTTACAAGCAGCTTTCCAAAGCAGTTGTACTGTTTATAATTATGTTTTTACCTTCTCCTTTAAAGTTACAGTTATTTGAGTTACGGCCTTTCTACTTGCGACCATAGACATGTATACGTACGTATAAGTGGGTGAAGGGTACACAAGTTTCGCTAAAGCCGATTTAAGCCCTTTTGCTTGTTTTATTTTAAAAATTTCACTTTTATTTGGCGTCGAAAAACATTTCAAATGAATTTAGCGTTTAAGCACTTAAACCATATTAACATGGACTACCCTACTGAGAATTCCGGCTTTTATGTTTGTATGCGTGAATGGGTTTGTTTCATAATTTAATGTTGCAGTAACAAAGAGATTCTTCGGTTTAATTTTTCTTTTGTCTCTTATTGAACTCCAACTGCTGGAAAGGTATTTTTTTCAACAGTTATTCTATGAATTCGGTAGCCAGACGAAAAATAAAATTCAAGATATGTATGTTATTTACATTAGCCATTTATTTGTTTTCCCCTCTGCATACACACCATGATGTCTTTTATAAGCCTGGATATATGTATGAAAAAGGGAGTTAGTTATATTATTTGAAACTATAATACCATCCGTTGGTTTTGTTTTGTTTTGTTGTTGATTGTGTTGAATCATGAATGAAAATAGCATATACATACATTTAATATGTGGTAACATACTCCCACAAAAAAAAAGTAATAATAATTCTGTCTGTTGTTTTTGTTTGTGGAAGGATGTCAAAGACCAAAACTAATAACTGTGCTTTGAGCAAAGCTAACAAAATTAAATAAATTAAGACTTAATAAAGTGTTTGAGTAAAACAATTTATGAAATTAAATTGAAATATTTAATGAAAAAACATATACATACAAAGTTTTTTCATATTCATATTTATTTTATTTTTAGTAACGAGTACTTTAATAAGTTAAAAAGTCGTTTATTATATAAAAATTGTGCGAAGAAAATTCATTTCTAAAATATAATTGTTATTCGGTTTAAAGCCAATGAAATTTAGACCGAATTTGAATTTAAAAAAATAACCGAGAACTTCAATAAAATAATTATGGGAACCATAATTCTTGCAGGATATCTCTGAAACTTGCTCTAAACAACACTTGTTGTCATTTCTAACACATTAAAAATCAGTGAATATCAAAAATCAGTTTGAGGAAGACTTCTGATGTCATTACAAAACAAGTAGCATTTAAAGAAAATAAAAACCCCGACTGCGACCAACTTTGAACCGTTAAATATTCTAAATTGTTAATGATCAAACAGAATTGGGGCATAAACACATTTTCCATACAAAATGACACAAAAAACTAGCCTCAGAAAGCAGTCGATAGATAGAATCTATTTTATTTTGAGAACGTTTTTTTCTTATGCTCTCACATATAAATAAATATTCTCTCAAACATGTTACCATACTTTCAATAAATTCCATACATATTAAGAACAAAACTACAAAGAAAAATAAGCACAAAAGAAAATAAAACAAAAATTAGAGAGCATTTGAAGTTACTGCTGTAGTTTTTATTATGGGCTTTGTTAATTTGACAGCGATTTTTCCTGAAGTTGCGGACTTATTCTGTTTAATCATTTATTCAAAATGAAAAATTATAAGAGAAACCTAAACCTAATATAAAAATTTAAAATATCTATCGAATGATACGAATTTTAATATAGCTCGCCGACTTTTTATTATTTTCATATTTCCAAAATGGTGGCTTTCTGTTGGCCTCCATATTGAGTTTTTATTACTGTAATATTATTTATCCAAGGATTAAGAAAAAATCAATTGATGCCAGAGTCATCAAAATCAGTCCACGAGTTCGGTTTATGTACTGCCGCATACATACATATATACATAGGCTGATAAACAAAATACCCTTCTTTGCGCTGCGCAGTTGGGTAAAAAACGGCTGTCTCGACATTTTTCGTCAAAGATATCGCTCGAAAGAATCATCTGATTTAAGTAAAAGATGGCCAATCCCTGATGAATTTTTTTTAAGAATTTATTAGATTTCGAACCCGGTCTGCTCAATAACTCAAAATTTGTTAAGGAAATTTAAACAAATTAGAAATTGCCCCTTACCCAATAGTGGACTTATTTATAAATAATAAAAATATATAGACTTTGCGTCCTTTCAGACTCAGATCTATTCATGTTTTGAGTTTCATCAAAATCGTATAGATAGTATCAAAGAAAAAGACATTTCCCCTTGCCTCCTCTCGTGATCCTATTTTTGAAAAAATGTATAGCCTATGTCATCTTTTCGACTCTGATCTATGTATATTTTGAATGTCATTAAAGTTCAAAGAAAGTTTCAAGGAGGAAGATATTACCCCTTACCACCCCTTCTGGTCCTATTTAAAAAAAAACTACTATCTATGTTATGAATTTCATCAATATCTGATAGATAATTTCAAATAATCAGATATATAGTTTCAAAGAGGAAGACATTTCCCCTTACCTCACCTTGTGGTCCTATTTTTGAAGAAATGTATACCCTTTGTCTTCTTTTCGACTCAGATCTATATATGTTTTGAATTTCATCAAAATCGTATAGATAATTTAAAAGAAAAAACATTTCCCCTTACCTCCCCTCATGGTCCTATTTTTGAAAAAATGTATGGCCTATGTGTCATCTTTTCGACTCTGATCTATGTATATTTTGAATTTCATTAAAGTTCATAGAAAGTTTCAAGGAGAAAAATATTACCCTTTACCTCCCCTTATGGTCCTATTTAAAAAATATATATAGCCTCTGTCTTTCTTTAGACTCAGATCTCTCTATGTTTTGAATTTCATCAATATCTGATATATAGTTTCAAATAATCAAATATATAGTTTCAAAGAGGAAGACATTTCCCCTTACCACCCCCTGGTGATCCAATTTTTGCAGAAATGTATAGCCTTTGTCTTCCTTTCGTCTCAGATCTATTTATGCTTTGAGTTTCATCAAAATCGGATACATAGTTTCATAGAAAAAGACATTTCCCCTTACCACCCCTCTTGGTCCTATTTTTGAAAAATATATAGCCCATGTTTTCTTTTCGAATCACATCTATCTAGGTTTTGAATTTCATTAAAGTTCATAGATAGTTTTAAGGAGGATGATATTTCCCGTTAGTTCCCTTCGTAGTCCTATTTAAAAAAAAAAAATCTACAGCCTATGTGTTTCTTTAGACTCAGATCTATTTATGTTTTGAATAGCATCAATATCTGATAAATAGTTTCAAATAATCAAATAGATAGTTTCAAAGAGGAAGACATTTCCCCGTACCTCCCCTTGTGGTCCTATTTTTGAAGAAATGTATAGGCTTTGTCTTCTTTTCGACTCAGATCTATATATATTTGGAATTTCATCGAAATCGGATAGATAATTTCAAAGAAAAATAAATTTCCCGTTAGCTCACCTTGAGCACCTAGTTTTTTTTAACATATAATCTATGTGTTTATATAGACTTAGAGCTATCTGTATTCTAAATTTCATTAAAGTCGGTTTCTTGGTTTAGCCGTTAAGGCGCAATAAATAAATAATAAATTTACTTTCGCATTTATAGTATTAGTTAGGAGAGACGCCTGCACGAGCCTTTTAGCAAAGACACTAACCGTATTGAAGATTCCCAAAAAAATAGGTTAAAAATCCCAGGAGTTCCCCGACACTTTTCCGGTAAATTACGGCAACACTGAAAATCGAACACATCCGCAGCGGCAGTTGTTACCAGTATTTGTAACCAGTATTCGCCAGTATTTTTCCATATTCAAAAAATTTTGTATTACATGAATGAATGCGCCCCATAATGAACTTACATACGTTCCAAAAAATCTGGTCGGAAAAATGGAATGTATGCACTATTTTACAACATCTAAGTGCTTTCAACATCCTTCAAATGATGAAATTTGCTTTCGACCCGTTGACACACACACACACACATGCACAAACATATACATATATGCATACGTGCATATATTATAGGATAATAGTTAGTCAGATTCGACTCCCAAGACCTGGAATCGTCGAAATACGCTGAAAACTTAATTTCCAAGAATTGATGAAATCAATGCCTTCATAGAGCGGGAAATTAAAAAGTGATTTTGCATTTAATTTCCAGTTTTTTTTTTTTTTTAGAGACATAATTGCACATATACGAGTACATATTTGAAAAAGCTTACAGGTTTTCATAATAATATGTTTGAACTGCAACCATATCTATAATTAAGTGATTATTTGCTGCTCTTAGATTATGGTCATACTCCAGCCATGTGTTTCCTTGAAGTGTATAGACATGCTTTTGACTATTAACCATGCAAGGGTTTATGCCTCAGCAAACACAAGCCATCCAGAAAATTATTGACTCAAATTATGTTAGACATTTCAATGCAGAGTGTATTGTGTAACGTACAGGTAAAGACAATTATAAATCAATATAGTTTAAGCACAGTGCACATAAACTTATTTAATACAATTACCAATACACACAGTTCTCTTTTTGTTGTTGTTGTTTGTGAAAATTACAGTTAATTGGTTATTGTCTGCATCCATGAACAATGAGAGAGTGTGTGTGAGAGATGCAAACACTAAAAACAAACAATGACTTTATCCATAATATGTATGTATGTACATGAATGTACATATGTATGTATGTATGTAAATACGTTTGGGTGTGAGCAGCTACATACAAGTGTACATGTGTGTGTGTGCCCGCTTATCATAATGATATTGTTAGCCGTCGTAGTGTTTTCAAAATGTAAAATTGTAACATGAGATTGCTTGTAAACAAGTATGTTGTCTGCTGCCCTTGCTACTGCTGCTGTTGTTGTTGTTCTTGTTGCTACAATATTATTTGTAGCTTTTGTTATTGCCATTATGTCTACTATACGCAATGAATTATAAATATATTTTTTTTATATGTACATATACATATTATCTTTCATATTTTAGCTTATACGCACATACATAATTATGTATGTATGTATGTATGTATGTATGTATATACTATGTAAACTGCAATGCGTAGGTAGATACATATGCAAGTGTCCTTCTTCCATTTTATTAGAGTTTGTTTGTTGTGATCATGCTTTATGCGTTCATATAAATTTCACATGTTTGTTTAAATAAATGAATATTGACTGTAATTATATGCGAACAAATAAACAAACAGACTATCAATTAATTGATATTGTCTTTGTTCTTGTGAAAGCAATAACAGCAGCAATGACAGTAAAATTAATGAGACCAACAACATCTAGAAACAATATTAGTAAAATTTTAAAACTACAGTAACAATGTTAAGAAAATTTCATCTATAGAACACTGAAAGTTTTTACAATACTGAGTATGTATTTGATTTTGACTAGTTTTTAATAACAACTTTATATGCACAGAAAAAAGTAATGTGAATAATTTTGTAATATCAATTAAAATTTTTTGTAATATTAGTTCAAAAATTAACTAAATTTTCACCTACAAACAATTTGATAATATCAATTAAGTTTTTCCACTCCAACTAATTAGTTAATACAATTAAAAATTTAATTAAATCAATTAAATTATTAATTGAAAATATTAATTGGTGAATACTTTTTACTGTGTACTCGAGTGTGGATCAATAAAACCGTAACTTTTAGAATAAAACAATTTTTTTTTTGCAAAACAAAACTTTATTTTTCAACATAATCTCCTTTTAACTCAATACACTTGGTCCACTTAGTTCTAGTTTTTGTATCCTTTCCAAAAAATAGAATTTTTCGAGGTCCTTAAAATAGGCATTTGTTTGGTCAATAATTTCATCGTTGAAGCTAAATCTCTTTCCACCGAGCCATTTCTTTAGGTTAGGAAATAGGAAGTAGTCACTAGGGGCTAAATCTGGAGAATAGGATGGATAAGGGAGCAATTTGAAGTCCATTTAATGGATTTTTGCCATGGAAACTGCACATGCTTTTGTGGTCGATTGCGAGCAAACGTGGTACCCATCTCCCGGATAGCTTTATCATAACCAAGTAATCATTTAAAATAGAAGCCACACTGCCTTATGAAATGTATATCGCATCCACAATCTCACGCAACTTTGCTCTTCGATCGGCCAACACCATATCGTGGATTTCTTTCGATATTTTCGGGTGTACTGGCCTCAATGGGCCGTCCAGTACGTTCAGCTTCATTTGTACTTGTGCGACCACAACGAAAGTCAGTAAGCCACTTTTTTACCTTTGAAATCCCATAGTATTTATTGAGCTTTTCCTAGGTTTGATTGACGGGGTTTTTTTTTTTGCAAAATATAATGTTTAATGAGCACTCGAAATTCACTATTTTCCATTTTTAGAAAAATACACGAGGTTGTATGTTTTGAACAGCTGTTAAACGCAAAGTAAACGATGACACTTGACTGTAGTCTATTAACAGTTGGTACTTGAGTTAACAGTTAGTACTACGAGGGAAGTTCGAAAAGTCACGGACTTATTCTATTTGTATAAGACAACTTTTGTTTGCAATCTTTCCCCTTAAACTATAGTTCGAAGCATTTAAAACTCATCTAAATCTCAGTACTGTGAAAAGAAGAATTACAAAAATATATCTAAAACTCCAAGGAATAAAATTTTATCCAATTAAGGACATTCATGTATATGTATGCATGTATGGGTATATGTATGCATGTGTGTATACATGGATTTGATGTTTAACAAAAATGTCTATATTAAAATATCCCAGCAAAATTTTTTCGAAATTTTGTAATGGGTAGTACTCTTTTAATGGCTTACAAAGTAATGACTGATACCTATTTATGTAATTATTTTATGTGCATAATAATAAAATAATAAAATAAAAACTTATTTATATCATTGCGTGAAAGTACTTATTGTAGTGCTTTCCATTTAATAAGGAAATATATCTAGAGACAAATTTATTGATCGTGAAAATTATTTTAATCAGAAAAACTAGCAAATTAATTTAGAATAAGTCTAAGCAAAAATTAATCTATAAACTTGCATATTTGTAAGCAAAAAATAACCCATTAAATTTTGAGTACTTTTAGGCAATCAGTAATATATTAACTTTTGCATATTTGTAGGCAAAAAATATGGGGTACCGCATACTTTTTGAACTTCTCAAACAAAAATAATGGGTTATTCAGTCAAATTGTAAGTACTTACGACTGAGGAGTACATACACTTTTTTGCATTCTAGTAGGCAAAGTTTTTTGCTGGGATGCTATTGGGCCTGGTTGAGTATACTTGTTAATAATTCGGAAATATTACTCATACGCTCATAGCTAAACAGTACCATGTTTCTGCAACACAGCCGATCGACTTGAGTATAAAATAAAGGACCGATTTCGGCCCTCAAAATTTAACCACCCTATTTTGGACACGTTCTTAGGCAGTATTTTTGTAGTGGAACCATACTGTTTATAACTTTATTTATAAATCATAGTTAATTCAGAGTAATTCGCAGGTTTATTTTAAAAAATTCCTTAGAAATTGACTGAGTTATTAAACATTTTATTAAGGGATTTTGGACCTTAAAATTTTACCACCCTCTATGTATATGGGCAGCACTAATGCTTTTCAGTGATTTTCATACAAAATTTTTAGATGAGGCGTTTTAATTTAAAAAGCATCGCACACAGTGGTTTAACATTTTTTATTTTAGAAATAATTTAGTTTTTGTCGTTAGGTGTTATCTTATTGTGTTTATAACTGCAATTTAAAAAATTTCTTAAAAAAAAAATTATAAATAAAAAGCAGATTAAAAAGCTGATGTAGGTAATGGCACTAAGTCCTTAACTTCATATAGAATTAGTTTAAAACTAGTTAAATTTCAATCCACAGAAATAAGCTTGAACTCACTAGAGAAGCTCTTTGGGGAAAGTCCCAATAAGGTCCGATGCGGCGAAACCTACATTTCAAAAAATCTGATAGATTATTTAAAAAGAAAATATTATATCTTTTAACTCGGACTGACAAAAAGAGAATGCAGGAAATGTGACAAAATGAAATTAAAAAAATTCGTTTAAAAATGCTCTAATTCAGTAAGAAGATTCAGGACGTTTTTGTTTGAAAATACTTTTGAGTTCTTGTTTTTGAATTTTCTAAATTGTTTTGTTTAAAAATGCTTGTTGTCTTTGATAATGAAAAACAAAGATATTAATGCCATGTGTTTAAAACATAAAAATTATATTAAAGTATTACACAATAGTTTGAAAAATATATGAAAAAATATGTGTTGGATATAATGTTTGGAACAAAATCATAAAGCAAATACACAAACCTTCTAGCATAGACAATAAATAATAATTGTTTTAAAGAATCAAAACTGCGGCTATCGTTTGTCCATTTACAAGACGATACAATCGTCGAACAGAGTTAGGGCATACCTTTTTTTTAGAGATTTCTATTTAAATTTCTTTTTTCTGTATACTCACTGATCTGATTGTTATAACGTGCCATGGATGCCTTTGATTTATCATAGCAGACTACTGCATTTAGTTTTGTTAAATTTCATGATCTTGAAAGTATTTTTTAAGAAAATGTAGGCACGCACTGTTTGGTATGTTGGACCACCTGCTCAAAGTCCATATTAAGGTCATTCAATTAACATTCTATAAAAATATCGGTGTTAAAACTTCTATAGTGTTGATTACTAGTATACCTTCTTTACAAATAGGGCCTTTCAGAAGGCCTGCTTGCTCTTTCCGTTTACCATCTATTAATAAATTGCAAACTCATATCTACACATGTACAAATAAATATTGCACACACATTTCACTCTGTAAGCTGCAATAAAAAATTTAAATAAAAAAACCCAAAAAGTATTTAAATCCATTAAGTAATTGCAATCAGGGAGGTAATTACATTTAGTTAAAACCTTTTTTTTTCAACTACATACAAAATGAGTTAAAACAAAAGCGCTGGAGAACATAAAATAAAAATGAAATTTCCTTGTTTCTATAATGTTTGTTGTTTTCATTGTAGTTGCTGGATGTTGTTGGGTTGGTTGTTTGTTGTCTTGGCTGTTTGTTGTTGTTTAAATAGTTTTTTGTTATTCTTGTGCTTTTTTTTAAATTTAATTGAAATTTATGCCATTTGGCGTCGTTATATATATTGTGTCGCGACATTTGTTTTCTGTATGAATTTTACAATATTTTAGGAAAACTTACAGATGAACAACAAACAAACAAGAAACAAAAAAAAAAATTTAAAATATGGGTATGAAATAAAATACATAAAAACTTAAAATCCTTTTGTCAAAAGTTATATTTGAACGTTATCAAGGCTAAAAGATATTTTTAGAAGGGCATTTGCAATTGGTAGTGCAAGAATATTAAGTAATTAAAATTTATTTACTTGCCAGCATTTTTGTTTCACAAAAATTTATTTTGCTAATAGACAATAATATTCCTAGAGCGCTTAATACATTTGTCAAAATTAAAGTGGCGATTCTCATTTTGAGTGTGAATTTTTGATGTTGTAAAGGTAAAAGGTATAATTTTCCTGAAAAGAATAGAGATATAACTTCTGAATTTTTTTATTATCAATAATCAAATTTTAATTTAATTCAAAAATCAATTCCAGAAAAGTAAATAATATGATTTTCCTGTAAATATATTTTTCTCTCGTTGATCGTAGTTCAACGTAAATAAAATATATTTGAAAATCAACAAAATTTGCTACACAATGACATCGATTTGTTGGTGCATATTTTTGCATATTTCCTCTATAAATGTATATTTTTACTTAATTTTTTCATTTTATAAAATAAATTTTGGTATTTTTTTATTAGTTAGATAGTTACGACTGTGTAAGAACGAAAAAGAGGAAAACGAAAACAATTTTAACTGGGATGAAAATTATATTTATTTGAAAAATTCAATTCCTTGTCTTGAATCTAAAATGCCCACACCGTTGAAAAAAAGAAACAAAAGCATGAGATAAAAGCTCTTTTAAGCTCAAAAACTGGTCCCGTATTAATTTTATGTGGATAGAAAGTATTTTTAAAAGGTCCTTTGCGTGTTGCAGGCCTTAAAAAATCACGGATACGAATTCCCCCACAACCTATAGTATCGTTGAATCAATTAAAATTTTAATGCAAAACATTAATTGATGAATACTTTTTTCTGTGCAGTTAGCACGTTGACTACAAGACCGAAGGTCCTGTGTTCGAGCCCGATCTCCGACAATCATTAGATAACAACACCACGCATTTTTCTGTTTTATATTAGTGTCCTTTGTAGGAAAGTTCAACTGATGAAGGCATAGACACTGGTCACTGAACTACTCCTGCTTCAGCGGATACTAATCCCAGTGTAGTTCTTAAAACATCTATATATATAAAAGAAAGTGGTGTTAGTTACACTATAATTACTCAAGAACGGATGAACCGATTTGGTTGAAAATTGATGCAGAGGTAGCTTAGAACCAGGAGATGGACCTAAAATACTTTTCATCCCGTTTGTTCGTTTTATCCGAAACCTTCAAACCGATTTAATAAAATTTAGAACATAGATAGATCTACGTCTTAAGAGTCACAGAGGCTATCTACATTTTTAAGACTAGGAAAAGGAGGGCGATTGGGGGGAAATGTCTGCCCCTCAAACCCATTGTAATTAAATTTAGAACAAAAATAGATCTGCGTTAAAACAGTCAGACATAAGAGCTTAAGTAGGCTCTGTACATTTTCAAAACTAGACCACGGAGGGCGTTGGGGGGAAAATTTCGGTTCAAACCGATTTTAATACAATTTAGAATATATGTAGATCTGCGTCTATAGAGCCACAGAGGCTATCTAAATTTTTAAAATTAGGAAAAGGAGGGCGATAGGGGGAGATTTCTGCCCTCCGAAACGTTCAAAAAGATTGTAATAAAATTTAGAACATAGATAAAAACTTACATAGGCTATGTACATTTTCAAAACTAGAACCAGAATGGTGAAAGGGTGTAAATTTCTGCCCCTCGGAAACGTTGCAACCGATTTTAATGAAATTCAGAATATAAATATGCGTCTAGAATGTCACAAAAGGACCATAGATATCTTCTTCGTTTAGAAGGACACATACTCTATGTACCTTCTCGAAAGTAAGACAAGCAAGGGGCCAGAGATGAGTCCTCCTCCTCCGAAACGTTGAAATCTATTTTAATGAAATTAAATTTCATTAAGAATAACAAATAGTCTACGTACCTTATTTCTGCTCCTTTAACACTTTCAAATCGATATAAATGAAATTTAGAAGACGATGGGGGTAAATTTTAAAGTCGATCGGGGTAGCGAAATACTCTGGGTGTAGCTAGTATTTTGATATTTTTAATGTATATTTTATATACATAAAATGCGATTTTAAATGCATGAAAATCCTATACCTAAAAATAATAATAATAATTATAATAGCAATAAATACACATTTATGGATACTTTGGAAGTGGAGAAAAATAGTTTCTCAATCATTACTTCCCATTTTTTTTTAATCGTACATGGTAAAGCTAAGAGTGATGATGGCAACAATGCAGGAGAAGGACCTCTTGTTTGGCTTGAGCAAACCAAAAAAAAAAGTACAGCATATTTATTGGATATTTACAATAAATAGATTGACTTTTATTTAAAGCAGTACTGCGTTTCAAAACAAATTTACACACACACACACACACACGCACATGTGCATCGTAAATCTATTAAAACTATTTACAAATACATTCGCTCTCACACACACACACACTCACGTTAGTTGCAAACAGGCTCAGTTTTATTTGTGGATAAATGTTTGAGTATGTGTGTATGTATGTATGCGTATACAAAAGCAAATTCACTTTAGTTTTAGTCACTTGCCGCCAAATTGACTGGAGCCTCGGTTGTTACGAAAATTAAATGCATTTCTCACGCCTTGTACAATATATTTACGACAATATACTAACTAGTTTATGTAAACCTTTTAAATGTTCTACATACACACATACATACAGAGATAGCGGTGTGTGTATGTGTGTGTGTGTGTGTGTGTGTGTGTAAATGAGTTTATGCCTGAATGAGCATGCTATTGTGCATGTGTGCAGTTGCGTTGATGCCATATCATCAACTTTACACAGCAATGCACATCTACATATTTGTTTTATTTATATCATTTATTTAATTGCAAAACTTTAATTGTCTGACTCCAGTCAGGTCGTATTCAATTATAATATTTCTTTTTAATTAAAATGACAAAAACTTAACAAACAACAAACATGAATTGAACTCTTTTTTGTTTGTCTTTATTTTATATTTAATTTAAGTAGCTTTAAGTACAGGGTGTTTTTTTAGAGGTATAGAACTTCGAATTGAAATAAAACACAAGAAAATCGTTTTAATGTCCATCAATTTGGCTTTATTGGAAGGATAATTTTATGCCATTAATGTTTAAATATGATTTCGGGCATGTGGCCGCCGCGGCTGGCTCGAATAAAGCCAATGCTACAGGTCCAATTTTCAACCACTTTTTCGAGCATATGGGGCCGTATGTTGCCAATAACGCCGCGAATGTTGGCTTCCAAGTCCCCTAACGTTTCTGGTTTGTTGGCGTAGACGAGCGACTTCACATATCCCCAAAGAAAATAATCCAATGGTGTCAAATCACACGATCTTGGTGGCCAATTGACAGGTCCATTCCGCGAAATTATGCGCTCATCGAATGTTTCCTTCAATAAATCGATTGTGACGTGCGCTGTGTGGCATGTAGCGCCGTCTTGTTGGAACCACAACTCATCCACATTCAAAATCTTCAAAATCTTCCATAAAGTTGATGGACAAAGCTCCAATTGCTGTGCACGGTGGCGAATCGATTCATTCGGGTCCTCTTCAACACTTTGCTCTACAGCGGCAATTGTTTCTTCGGTGCGCACTGTTCGACGTCTCTGCGGATGCGTATTATCACATAGAGTAAACGTAGTGCGAAAACGATCCATGGTTAACCGAATTAATTGCTCTGATGGACGATTATGTCGACCATAAAATGGACGGAACTTGCGGTAAGCTTCGCGAACTGAACCATTATTTTCGAAATAAATTTGCACGATTTGCAAGCGTTGTTCTTTTGTCAACCTGTTCATGATGAAATGGCAAACCAAACTAAATATTAATCACTTGACAGCTGACAAAATGGCCGCCAGTTAAAAAAGTGATGCCAACTTAAATTTCTATACCTCAATAAAAAACACCCATTATAAATACACAAATGTAAGTATGTAAAAGCACAAGTATAAATTGCAATTACTATAATTAATTAGCCATACTTATTTATTACTTTGAAAAGTAGGATTTTATATACATATATACATATGTAAATACATACATACATACATATGTATGTATATAGAAAAT
The DNA here is from genome assembly GCA_944452675.1 of Tachina lurida. Classification (NCBI taxonomy): domain Eukaryota; kingdom Metazoa; phylum Arthropoda; class Insecta; order Diptera; family Tachinidae; genus Tachina; species Tachina lurida. Next base: position 130,067,324 of record OX101754.1, read on the forward strand.
TTTATAAAGCTTAAAAAAATTTATTTTTTTTTAAATCAATTGCACTTGCTCTTACTTACTTTTAATATTTTTGTTAATGCTTTATTAAAACGTGCCTTTTAATAACGTAATTTTTATTTTATTTTTCCCAGATTTGTATGTCGATAATCATATTAATTGCCTGAATGTTACTTTTCTTAAAAAATACAAATATTAGAAATGTTGTTTGTTTTGGAACTAGTTCATTCATTCGTTCAGCGTATTGCCAGCAAGTAGGGATTTTGTTTGTCATTTCTATTAAATACATATGCTTATGTAAACCAAAAATTTTATATTTCGCTGAATTAGTAAAGTCAAGTGTTTGACGTATGGATCTGAAAGTGTGACAAATCTTTAGCTGATGGCACAAAATCTTCCACAGGGTCAAACAAGAATTTCCATAATTGGCACCATTCACTTAAAATCGTTTAATTTTTAATTTTTTTCTTGTTTATTCTTTTTGTGTAATTTTTCTAATTATTGCTGAATACGTTTAAATTAATCGTTTAATTTGATTAAGCATAGTGCGTGTATTTGAAAAAATGTCTTCTACGCATTAAAAACAATATTAATAGACGCTCCGTTGACAATGTCACCAAAATAGTGGACAAAAGTGGTGGCTTGGGAGCACTTAACCCCACGTTTCCTTCAAGGAAGTTTGTAGTGTGTGTCTGTACGACTTCACGTACATACCAAACGGCTGGACCGATTTTGATTTAGTTTTTTTGTTTGAAATGTGACTTGATCGAGAAGGTTCTTAGCTGTGTTTTAAGAGAAAGGGTCCAGCCGTTCAGAGGATATCACATCTTTTCTACATATATTCGGGGGTTTTTTAAATTTTTAATTTTTGTTATCATACAAATTCTTCACCAAAGAAAATCAAGTAAATTCAGGCTTTGCTTGGTATTAGAAATTTTTAAAAATTTGTATAAAAACTTTAAGGGTTTTCACGCTTCGTATTAAAATACCCTTTTAAAATTAATAGCCCTTTTAAAAACACTACATTGCAAGGCCACAACAATAAAATACATTGAAACATAATTTACTATACTTTTTAAAAATGCAAGACCACAAACAATAGCATTTTAAGCGTTGTAATTGTACAAGTATGAGACAGTGTTGTCAACTCGGAGGGACTATCAGATTTCTTAGTGCTTTTTAAAATATCTATAAAGTGTTAACAAATTTGCCTGTCTTTAAGACCCATTTATCCAGGCTCGATAAAATGTAACCTATTTTGCTATTATATATTTTTTATTACAAAAAAAAAATGCAGATTACAAATAAAATTTTTGAACCCCAAAACTACGGTAATAAATAATAATAATAATAATAAACAATATTATACTATATTACATTAGTACAACTGAGGGCCTAATTTTGTAAAACACAACGCTAAGCGTTGTATGTATCTATTTTGTTTTTGTCACTTAAATTTTTTCCATATGAAATTTTTCAACGTTTGGCGTTGTGTTTTAAGAAATTTGGCCCTTAAAGTTATAAAAGGCGTGAAAAATGCTATTATAATAATTTCTTATTCATTCATTTTATCTATTTTTAATATTTGTTAATGCACTCATAATCCCAAATTATTATTTTATTTATTCAGTAAAGTATTTTTCTTTAAAAAAAAAATACATTTAAATAGATTACAGAAGGATGCTATCCTCTTTTCACTGTTGCTAATCCAGATCATCAGGGAACCTGTACCCAAAAATTCCTTAGTAGAACTAGAGATATTAAGTTAAACTTCAATTTAAACAAATGAGAAGTACATCCAATACCAAAATTGAAAGAAGAACTCAATAATCAACAGGTTTTTTTATTTTCCTACTTTACCATAGCTACATTGCCTGACTTGTATAGCTATGCTATTTATGTCACGACATAAGAACTAGGACGTGATTTTTCGTACAGTTATAAATTTATTTTTGTTTTGATTTCTTTTAACTTAAAACACCAGAATACGATAATAAACGAAACAAATTGTTTGATTTTGTTTCTTGAAGTGAGTGACAGAAAAACAATTCGAAGTATTGCCCAATTTCTTTTTGTATTGGTTTTGCATGCGAGCACAAACCAGAGAACACAGCTGATGTGCTGTAAGCCGGCTAACAGCCGGCCGCTACAGGTAATACCTTAATTTAATCGTACTCCACTAGAAAAGAAAATAATGGGAAGTAAATGAAAACGTTTTGAAATATTTGCGGCGAATTTGACATCATCTAATTCTAATTACTACTCTACTAACGATTCCATTATCATTTACATATTTTCATTTTGGCTCCACTGTGACTGGTATTGTGGCTTTTCATTTGTTAAACTGGACAAACTGTTTGGTATTATTTATTTTCTTTATTGCTTCTTATGGCCCATTTGCATAAAATAATAACAAGCAAACTGACGTTAAAAGTTTCGAAGAAACAACCTTTTAGATGATTTTTTAAATTGACAAAAAAAAAAACAACACTAAAAATTATTTAATGGTCAAACTTTGACCATTAGACCCGTTTGACCGTATATTCTAATAAATATTGTTTGCTAATAGAAAAATGATTCAATTAAATGAAATAAAATTGAATTTATTTCGAGTTTTTTCTCATGTAATTTATTCAAATATAAGCCACAAATAAAGAAGTTTCCATTAAAACATTTGCAATTTTAATAAAATATGTGAGTATATTTTATAAACTTCTCAAATTGCCTGAACACAAGAACTTTGTTACATACATATGGACATGTTGGTTTGTTTGGCTGTTGCTGTATGAGATAAAGTGCCAGTATATAAATCTGATATTGTCATCAATTCTTAACAGACAACAAGAAAAAAAGCAGTAGTAAAAATAAAAGCAACAGAAAGTAGCAGTGTGCTAAAGGAATAAACTAATTGCTATCATTAAAAATACTTACACTTGATATGAGCACACAATTAATTATGGTTGTATCGGAAATATTCATACACTTAAGACAACACTTGCATACGTTAGTACGTATTAGAAGTGAGCGCAAGCCATGAAAAAATGCTTAGTATAGTATTTTTTCAAGAGCAAATATTGTTTGTGGTGGTGATCGCAATTGAGTGTGAAGCAAAAATAGAGAACTAGTGAACAAAAAACACACAAAACCATTGTACAACATCTGAACAGACAGTTGTATCAAGTGTGCAGTATTTTTATAGTATACCATACTTCATAATGTTTTCTATGGCTATGGTTATGTCACGTCTGATTGGGCCTTTAAGCTTAAAACGCTCAAATAATCTACGTTGTTTGTTGTTTCTTTTACATATACACATATTTTTACACTTGTGTCCTCATTTTACAATTGTCAATCGGTGTGCAATAGTGAAATATGCTTCAACACTTTAATATCAAATGCCCTCGCTGGGCAGATAAACAAATGCTGTTGCATGCTTTTGATAAAATTAAAAGCCAGTTTTAGTGTTCTCATAAAATTAAAGAGCACTAAAAAGAGAGCAAAGTATGCATGTTTGTGTTGGCTTAAACAAACAGTATGAAAAGTTTTTTATGAAGCCAACAAGTGGGAAATTTCAAATGCAGATTGTTTTTCATCTGACGATGTTCATACTTTTTCTCAGTATCAGGAGGCCAGCCGAATTCGTTCTGGAAAACAGTCAACCAAAGCCGCTGTGACGAAATAGTCAACCAAGCTGCTTTGGAAAACAGTCACGATAAGCCAGCCTAAGTAACTGCATAAGCTGATGATATACTCTCACAACACACCAAAGACAAATTCTTATCTCTTTTGAATCACCTTGATTTCCTCCAAACTTCGCATGTATATATGGAAATAATGTTGCAAACTAAATGAGACTTGTATGCTTGTGATACGTGTGTTTGTTCGTTACTAGTTAGTTATCTACAGCATGTGATGTGTATGTGTGTTGCTGTTATGTTCATTTCTTAAGCATTGCTACTGTGCCTACATTTCTTATTTCTGCTGATAATACTTTACTAAATAAAGTTCTTTAAATATCTCTACATATTTAAAATAAGTTTTAATCTAGCCTCGTATTTTTGCACATATGTATGTATTTGCAAAAATTACACTATCATAAACAATTGTAACATTACGCCAGCTAAGAATAAATTGCCGGACTCTGTCAGGGACATACGCAGGGTAAAGTCTTATAGTAAACCATAAAAAAAGTAATCAAACTATGCTGAAACCACAGTAATGTATTCCATACTACATGCGCATATAATGAACAATGTTTGTTGCCACAAACATATACACACACACCACTGTATACTTCCATGGCAACCAAAAAGGACTAAAATTTTTTAATTATATACAGGCAGACCATACCGACCATATAACAGGCAATTTAATAAAGAAGACACTAACCTACAAGTGAACATTCTAACACTTTGAAAGAAATGATATTGTGTTTTGCTTAAGTGTTTTTTAAGAAATAAAAAAAGATATAAAGAAATAATATAATGTTTTATTAAAGGACTGGCTGGATATTGCTGTAATTTGATTATGTTATGCTGCATAAGAAACAGAGTGCTAGAAAGTTGTTTTAAGTTGTGAAGAAGTTCCAAAAAAAAAGAGGAAAGTTGAAAAAAAAAACCAAATTTTGTGAAAATAATGGCAATTGAAAATACAGGATATTTTAAATTACATATATATAAATGTTTGTACATATGTACATATCGATGGCTTAATGTAAAAACGGCGTATCTCAATTTTTTCGAAATACCTTTTTTAACGGTTTCTGGGAGACAACATATCGAGCTATAACAGCTAAAATAGCTTAAGCGACACATTTTTTGGACTTCGTTTTTTTGACGAAAATCGACTATTTACGATCGCAAATAATCGATTTTGGTCAAAAAATGAGGTTCGAAAATTATGTCGCTTAAGCTATTTTGGCGGTTATGGCACGATATAATTGCATCCTCCTTGAAGATCTTAGTACGTTACAATTCAAAATCAAGGACTTATGGCCATTTAAAAATTATTTATACTAAATGCTCTAGTTTTTTGCTTCTCCTATAAAATATCGAAAATTCGAGTTCCGAATTTTATCTTAAGCCTTTGATATGTATGTATGTGTGTTTATTATTTATATTCGGAATAAAAGAAAAGTTACTTTAACTACAAGGATTTGTCAACATTATTTCAATATATCTCTGAATATGATGAATATTTCGTACCTTTTTGTTACGACTAAAACTTTTTCATTTCTGGCCTCCAGAAATAGTTCGACTGAAAATTTATATTGAAAACAACAATAAAATATGAAAATTTGTTTTTATTTTTAATATAAATTCTAAATTGAAAGTTTTCTTTGGATATCATGAAACACCGGCACTTAACACAAAAAAAGCACTCGATTAAGAGTTAAAAAAATTAAAATGAATTTTTTCAATACAATTTTTAATACTCGCGTGCACAGCATTTTAATATATTATTCGAATAATTTTTTTATTCGAATAATTTTTTTAATCGAATAATTTTTTTTATTTATTCAAAAAAATAAGGAGCATCTATTTGTACAATTAAATAAATGCTTTTTAATAGTCAACTATTGCAACGAATAAAAAGTTTATTCGAGTATATTCGATTTTTCAAATAAAATTTTTTATCATTACAGCCAAAAACGAACGTAAAAACAATTCGAATAATCATTTAAAATATTTTTGTTTAGTTTTACAATTTAAATTGAAAACAAAAAAAGAATTTTTCTTATTTTATTGTTGTTCGACAGTGTTCAGCAGGCTCATTATTATTTGCTTTTGTAATTATTCGCATATTAATTGGAGGAACGAATAAAAAATAAATACAAAACTAAAACATAAAATTTAAAGTAAAAATAAAAAATAGCATAGCTAAAAATTATTCGAATAATCGACTTAAAAAGTCGAAATTTGTTAAGAAAAAATACGTTTGAAAATCACGTAGTTTAATTGCGAATACAAGATTTATTGCTCGAGTAAAAAAATTTTTGTATTGGAATATACAAACAAGAGATATAAAAATTAGTCGGATAATCGATTAAAATATTTTTTGATTGTTAATAAAAATACATTAATTACGAATGCAATAGTTATTGCTGGAATAATAGAGTTTTTGGTATTAGAGTATGCAAATAGCATATTTAAAAATTATTCGAATAATCAATTATTTTTTTTTTAAATTTTAGAAAACATGTATTTTAGTTATGATAAAAAAAATAAAAAAAATTATTTCAATTATCGATTAATTTTTTTTTATATAAGAAAACGACATTTGACGTCGCGTCAAATAATTACTTATAGCTCATAGTAAATTTTATCTTATATACCAAAGCTTTTATATGTCCCGAAAATGATAGGGTACAGACGATAATCCCATAAAACACATTACAGCAGGTTTTCGATCAGAAATATATTCATATTAATTAATGAGTAACTAGGTACGATCCATGTTTTGAAAATTCTGCTCAGATAAGTAATTATCTAGAGCAGTAACCTGCAAGCCATACCACAATTGTGGACATATACATACACATACCTGCTTATGCTCTTTCATTTAGTCGTCACTGAGAAAGCGACGAATGAAGTTGTGCACGCATGTATGAATTTGTTCCTGGTTTTTTGCTTAGTTTTTTTGAGCACACGGAACGAAATTAAAGTTCAAATTTAATAAATTTGTACAGCAAAAAAAAAAAAAAATAATAATAATTATTATGGAAGCTAAGGAAGATTTTGTGATAAAAAATTCTTTTGGCAAAATATGCAATGCATTTTATGCTATAAAATATTTAAAAATAATAGGGAAGATAGTTTAAAAAATCAATTTAATAGTTTTCACAGCGCTGCGTATAAATTCAATTTAGAATTTATGCACTAAATTGTTGAATGGATTATTATTTTTTACTTTTTACTTAAGTTTTTATTAAATTGCTTGCTTACAAAAAATATTCAAACAATCAATAACCACAGCAGGCATCTTAAATTACAAAAGAATTTTCTTCAAGTGTAACTTTATTTTGCTCTCATTTTTCTCACCAATACAAATATATTTGATTTTGCGGATCACTGATCTAGATTATCTTTAAAATCCAGACACATGCTGGTATATAGGAAAGGGCATGATAAATTCGACTTTGCCGCAATATCATATTATATATATTTATTTAATATATACACAATATTTCATTTAATTTTACTCTCACTTGTTATTAATACTTTTAGTGGTCTCACCAAACAATAAACATAATTAAATATTTATGAAAACAAATGGCGGATTAGTGCTTTAATTTAAGCTCTATAATTAATTTTGTATTCAAAAAAAGTATCTGCACAATATATTTATAATCATTTGTATAGACATACATATATACACCGAGAAAAAAACCACTTAAACTATGTTAAAATTAAATTTGCCCTATTATAATAACTTTAATATGGAAATAATATAGATATAATATTTTTCGGCTTTGAATTAATATTGAATTCTTATGGAACTATTTTGTCATCTGAATGATATGATATGTAGCTGGATTCTGTAACTTTTTGAGAACCTAAACTCTTGATATATATTGACATATTTATTTATTCGCTTATTTTTTAGAATATTCTCCAGCTTTATCGTACTCATCATTTAATTCAATACTATGTGGTATCTCTGTAAAGAAAATATGAAAATAAGCGAAAAGCACAGGGAATAGTAAAGAAAAATTCAATGAATTTGATCTTGTGATTTAATTTATTTTCTCCAAGCGACAGCCAAAATCGTTTAAATATGTTACTGAATAGCAAAGTTGATAAAGTTTCGTTATATTTTTTATACCGATATGATTATCGCAATAAAAGTTACTGAATCCAGAGGTAATGGTTTACATATTAATTTTAAGTGATGCAGTATGTATTTTAATATATTTCAAAGTTAAATTTCAGTTTGATTAGAAACTTAATGAAATAAAAATTTTAAAATAACACGTTTCAACTTTGAAACAACATGAAACAGATAATTCAGGAACTGAATTAATTTAAAGCTGCAAATTATTAATTTAATGTATTTCAATATAATTTTTCTTTTATATTGAAAATTATTAAAATAATATGACGCCTTCTTATTTTTAAGTAGCAGCTTTTCGCTGAGTGTACGCATGTTTTTAAGTACATCGACATAAGTATGCCTGTGCCTTCGTGTGCGTGTGTGTGTGTGTGTGTGTGCTTTGGTGTGAAACTAAAGTTGTATTTATTTTTTAATTAACATACAGGCTATAATGATATATTATTATTATGACTTTTGACAGTCTTTTTATGGTCTTATTATTATTTTTTTTTCTGTATGGCTAATAAGGGATTATTATTTAATTGTGTATGGTACGAGGTCGGCTTGATAAGGTTTTAATGTGCCATTAAATGCCATGTTTGGTTTCCTTGAAATTTAATTATATCATTAAACTTAAGATGCAAAGGACCTTCTAATCAGGAATAGCGAATTTTTATAGTTGAAAGAGGATATAAGTAAGTATTGTTGAAGCGACAGCTACCAAGTTGGCTGTCATTCATTCCACTTTCATAATAAAGGGCACATATATTTGACAAACCTTTTGTATATTAAAGCCTTGAATTTAATATTGATTTCTTATTTAGTGAAATAAAAAACAAATAAATACTGAAAGAAAAAGAGAGAGTATTATTTCTTTTAATTTAAATCAAAATAATATCATTGTGTATGGAAAAATTTGCCCACATTTCCAATTATTTTATGGGGGATGGATGCTGTCCTTTGAAATTTAAATTTTTCATGAACTTTCTAATTAATAACTTGTGTAACTAAAGCACACAAAGAGATTTTAATAATTATGTATCTCAACAAAAATTTTCAAAATTTACAAACTTTGTTTAATTAAATATACTTGAAAAAACCCCATTTAATTCCTTATTTAAAATCGTAGTGTGCAGGGTTTTTGAAAACTTTCTGTTGAAAAACTGTAAGATTTTCGTCAGTAATTAAAATCCCAATTAATATTGCAGTAAACATAAGGGTGACATTAATTTACATAGAAAAAGCTCCTCCTCCTCACACTGCTTAAAAGAGACATGATAATAATGCACAATATTATTTTATTTTAGAAAAAAAAATAACTTTATTAGTTTTTAACTTTTGTATGTAAGTTTTTAAATATTTATAGGAAGTTTAAGTTAAACAGTTAACTGATTTAACTTAGTCCTCGCCCATACTTGAAATTTTTGTTGCAGCAATTCTTGAGTTTATGGGAGAGAGGGGTGAGAAGATTGGGGAGGGGTACACAGTTTTATGTGCTCGGCAATTCTCTTTTGTTTTGAAATTCGCAGTTTTTAATTTAAAGTTTGTAGGTGTATTTGATATTTTATTTTATTTTATGTGCTCAGTTGTATGAAAAACACACACAGAGAAAAAACTGCCTCATAGAATCAAGAAGATTTTCTCTATGAACCGTTTTTAGGCTAAAGGGTATCCCAGCAGAAAGAAGCGAAGATTTTTTCATAGAGATTACTTATTGTTCTTATGTGGTAAATCTTATTAATTTTATCAAGAAGAAAACCACATAAAATCAAGAAGAAATCTTATTATTTACAATTTTTTTTACTCAATTTCCGTTATTTTTTGGCACCAAAAAATAGGTTTTCTTATAAATTGTAAACTATAGGTATTTCTTATTGATATTATTTGGTTTGCCTTATTAATTTTTTTAAAAAGGTTTTCTTCTTGATTTTATTAGGCTATCTTATTGATTTTTTTCAATAAGGTTTTCTTCTTGATTTTAGTAGGTTCCTATATGATTATGTGTAAAGCATCTTATTGATTTTTTTAATAAGGAAATCTTCTTGATTTTATGAGGTGTCTTGTTATTTCGTTTCTATAAATAGACATACGAGTAGAGACAATTTTTTTCATGATCTTTTTCATTTTTGTATAAGAATGCACAATAATTTCAATGGTTAATCAGGCTGCTTGTTAGCATATTGGGTAGAAGTTTGCTGGTTCAATACTTGGTGAGTAAGTTAGTTAAGAAAATAACATAATCTGTATGTATGTATGTATAAATAAATAACTTCTACAATATACTACATACATATGTATATGGTATAGAATTTAAATGAAATTACATACATAAGTACAGAGAATAAAGACGCGATTTTTTTTATTGAAAAAATCAATAAGATAACCTCATAAAAACTGCAAGATTTCTTCTTAATTTTTCAAAAAGGTTTTCTCTGTGAAATTAATAAGATTTCCTTATTGAAAAAAACCAAAGAGGTTTCTTATTAATTTTGTTCTATTTTATGGGGTATTCAGTAGGCAATATTTTCTCTGTGCAAAATGTAACAAAAAGTAAAAATAATTGTTAATTTTTCAGGCAAATTTGTTGTAAAATAAAATTGTTTAATACTTAATTGCAAGACTAGAATTTCCTTATGTGGACACTTATGCAATTTCAAAGCAGCATTTTAAAAAATTGCAGCAACAAAAATTGCAAGTCTTTACGAGGACTTATAAATTCAATTTGCATTCATTATCGGGCAAAACTTATTTGACATTAATTTTATTTGGGGGCCTTATTTTGTAAAATGTAAAGCTAAGCGTTTGAAAAGTTTATAAGAAAAAATAGTATATTACAAAAAACAAACACATATAAAACACATATGAAAAAAGTTGGAAAATTCAGTTTGAATTGTTCAATAAATTTTCTGTTTGCTAGCAGGGACTTCGAGAAAAAAGTATATGATATATTTTAAGGAATTTAGCTTGTTTTTTTTTGCTTAAGAGCAAAGTCTTTATGTATTTCGTTTTTGCTTATAAAACTCATCAGTAGATTTCAGCCCAAAAGTTTTTGAAATAACCCTGCAGAAAATACGAATAGTGAAATTGTAGTGATTTACTAGTGACATTGTCACTAGTACTACTGACCTGGTGTACCCCAGCCAATGTAATTATCTATTGCCATTTAACATTAGCTTGTCATAAAAAATCCACCACGAGACTGTAGCAATACTGACTAAGTAGTTCTTTTGGAACCACATGGAGACATTGGCACCAAAGATTCACTAGTAAATTTTAGGGGCTCTAGTCTACAATATCGATATTTCCTCGCTCGATGTCAATAGTAAAATTGTAGTGATTTACTAGTGACATTGTCAATAGTATTACTGACCAGGTGTACCCCAACCAATACAATCGCCTATTGTCATATAACATAGGGTTGTCATTGAAAAGCTACCAGTAGACTTTAGCACTATTATTTTGCGACCATATGGAGACATTTGAACTAAAGGCTCACTAGTACATTTTAGTGACCCTCGTCTACAATTTTATAAGGGTTGGGGCAACAAACTTAAATACCTACATACATACATATGTACGTAAGTTTTTAACATTATTGCATAGCATAATAAAAAAGAAAAACAAACTATTGACGCGTTCATTGACAATGTCACCAGAAATATACTAGAAGAACTGTTGTCTCTAACGTATATCTACTCGCGCATAAAATAAAAGTAGTCGACATTTCAACTGGTGCAATTGTCGCTAGAGAAAATAGTGATGACATAGAGACATATGGTTCTGGGCTGACTAGAGGGAAGCTAAAAAAAACTTTGGATTGAAGCAAGAACGAAACGAAATTGAGGTGCTTAGCTGGATCCTATGCGCATTTCACTGTTGCTAATGTAGATCATTTGCGAACCTTTACCCAAAAATCTTAGAACAACTGGCGTTATTATGTTATAAACTTTCATTTAAACAAATGAAAAGCTCAGCAAATAACAACAACAACGAAATTGTTTGATTTTTTTGTTGCGTTCTTTGAAATGAGTGAAACAAAATCAAATCAAAAAAAATTAAAAAGAATTGCTTAATTTTTTCTGTATTGTTTTTGCACATGAGCACAAACCAGACGACACAGCCAATAAGCTGTAAGTCAGCTAACAGCCGCCTTGGCCACAAACAATACATTAATTTAATAGTACGCTGCCAGAAAAGAAAATACTGGAAAATAAATGGAAATGTTTTGAAATATTTGCAGAGAGCTTGACATCATCATATATCATTTTATTGCATTGTTATTTAACACATTAAGTTTGCTTTATATACATAGCTAAGCAGCATAGCTATAACAGAGTGTCCTAAGTAGAGATGCTAAACGGGAAATTCCAAGCCCGGAAATCCTGGGATTTTCGGGACTATGCAAATCCCGGAGCCCGGGATGTTTTAATTTTAAGGCCCGGGATTATGTGAAGCCCGGTTTTTTTGCAAAAAATAATGTTTTTGACTGTCATCTTCTATATTAAAAATTATAAGAAACTCCCTTTTATAAAAAGTTAAAATAAAAAATTTGCTTCGAATAAATATTTTAGTAGATAATATTATATTGTATATATCGATGGCTTAATATAAAAAGGGCCTAACTCAATTTTTTTCGAAATCGCGTTTTTAATGTTTTCTGGGCGGCAACGTATAATTGCATCCTCCTTGAAGACCTTAGTACATTACAGTTCAAAATCAAGGACTTATGGCAACTTAAAAAAACTATTTATGCATGTAAATGCTTTATTTTTTCTTCAGTTTTTTGCTTCTCCTGTAAAATATCGAAAATTCGAGTTAGGCCTTTTTTATATTAAGCCATCGATATGTACATAATATATCTTATGGCGTTTTATTTTCTGGGAAAAAATTTTACATACATTGCACTTTTCAATGAAAATTTACAATGAAATGTCCGTATGTACCTTTTAAATATGAAAAAAAATAATTGTAAAATTAAAAAATTATTTTTAATATAAAGACGCACTTTTTTGCGCAATGTTTTCGGGATTTTGTAAGTCCCGAAAATCCCGGGGTCCCGGTTCGGGATTTCGAGACTTCATCACTAAATCCCGAAGCCCGGTATTTCAAAAATCCTGTCCCGATTAGCATCTCTAGTCCTAAGACACATCTCTTCTTTTTTATTTAATTTATTATAGCTATTTTATAGCTATTGCTATTTATGGCGAGATACAGGGGTTAGAAAATAATTTTCGTAACAAAATTAACCGACACTATTACAGTTATAAATTTATTTTTGTTTTGATTTCTTTGTACTTAAAAGCAGCGTACGAAAATAAACGAAGCAAATTGTTTGAATTTGTTTTCTTTGGTTCTTTGAAATAAGTGAAAAAAACAAAACAACAACAATGAGAAACATCGCTCAGTTTGTTTTTGTGTTATTTTTTTTGCAAATAAGCACAAGCCAGAGAACATTGCCGATCGACTGTAAGACGAATAACAGCCGCCGCCGGCAACAAACAATATATTCATTTAATCGTGCTCCCTAGAAAAGATAATAATGGGTTATAAATGGAAACGTTCTGAAATATTTTCGGCGAATTTGACATCATCATATAATATAATTTTATTGCATTGTATTGCATTAAGTTTGTTTTATACTATGTTCACACTTATGTTTTTAAACATGTTAAATACATCGTCAGCTGGTTTCTGGCTTGCGGCACAGTATATTCAAAATACATTATGTCTGCAGCAAACCAGAAACCGAACGACGACATTTTCACAATTATGTTTAAGACGAGTTTTCTAAGAACCAAAGTTTTTTAAGAACTAAACACAACCGTTCATATTATATTTGAGATGTTTAAGGTTGACGTTTTGTCAATAAAAAATTGTAAATTATTGTATTGTAAAAAATTACGAATAATTATGATTTTCAAACAACAAATGTTTTTGTAAATAATTGAGTATTTTTTAAGTAATTACTTGCTTACCAAATAATTTATCAGGTGCCGCCATTTAATAACAAAACAAAGGTGCCAGAGTTATCAAAAAATGGACTGAGAATGCTCTATTTAAGTGTTTAAGGAAGTGTTTAAATCTTAAATACTTCATTTGAGATGTTTAACAAAACACTTCATTTGAGATGTTTAACAAAACAAGTCAATGTATGGTCAAAAATCTCAAAATCATCGTGTTTAAGCTCTTAAACACGAAAGAGGCGTTAAAAACGTTTAAAAACATAAGTGTGAACATAGTATTATATAGCTTAGTAGCAATTGCTATAACCGGGTGTCCTAAGACACCTCTCTCCTTTTTTTTTATTTTTGAACTTGCTTTTTATATCTGCTTTACTAAACTGCATTTGTTCCAAATATTTATTTTTTTCTATGTACTTCAGAGACGAATGAGACAAGTTTTCGCACACATACAACTATAGTTTTATTTTTGAGATCACTGCACTAGAAGCTCGTAGGAAGAAGTGCTTGAAAATCTATGCAGTTTTTTTATTTTGACACTTAGTATTATCTTAAAAAAAGCACTGTTCGTGAAATTAATTTGTTTTTTGTGTTCTTAAGTTCATGCAAATACCTCTAGCTGCGTAAAAAAAATTATTTAACTATGTCAGCTTCAATTTATTTCACAATAAATAAAATTTTATTCAAACTCCTTAAAACTTGTTATATAAAACGATGAGTTGAAAAAAAGATTAATTTCATAAATTTTCATATGTCCTTAGACATGTATGAGTAAAATGAAAAAGTATCCAATTAATTCTCTCTACGTAAACAGAATATATGGATGTAAGTTTATTTGTTTCTATATCAACCAAATCTATCAGTAGACAAATACATGGATACCAGCGTTTACAAACTTTTATTTTTATTCACTTCGCTGCTAAGTATACCTGGAAAAAAGTATATCTGTGAGTTAAAGTGAATACGTAGTTACATATGTAAGTATGTATATCCTAGCGACAGTATGAGGTTTCATCATTGCATAAAGAAAACAGCTGAATGTTAAAGCACAGTACCCAGTAAACATCCCGCTAGTTCACATAGTGTGCACTATGATTGTCTCTCACAGAAAATAATAATATGAAAAATTGAGCAATATTAATTAAAAAAATTATTACATTTTCACCTATTAACAATTTAATAATACGAGTATCAATTAAGTTCTTCGAACCGAATTAAATAAACTAATTAAACATTTAACTGAATCAACTAAATTCTTAATTGAAAATATTAACTGGCGAACAATTTTTTTCTCAGCTCGTGCTCGAGCTATTGATAATTCAATAGCAAATATAAATTACACTGTTTATAAAAAAAAGTTGACATGGTCTTCTATAAAATATTAATTGGAGCTAATTGTACTTAAAACAAATGCCAATAAATAAGTCCCTAAAAAATATTTAATTCAAATGCATGAACTACCGGGTGCAATCTAAATATGTATGCGACTATTTATATATGCACATAATTGTATGTACATATGTAATAATGTTTTAATATATGGGCTTTTAATTTATCTATGCCTAAAATTTCTTAAGTATACATAATTCTGTATATTAGTTTACCAACCAAAATATTTGTACAGCTCTTGACGAAAAAAATGCATTACAAACAAACTATTGTTTAGGACATCCTGTTAGGAAATATTTATAATTTTTAAAGACGTATGGCCGTATCTAAAAAAAAATTCTTTGGCTTACCAAAGTTCTATTAAAAATGTTAACGTACAAAATCAGTTCTTCTCTTAATAACACTGGCTTTTGGTCAATCAAAAATAAAACTATTTTTGGAGGACGCTTTATTTTCATGGAATAAATTAAATTATAAATATTAAATTTTAATTTAATTGTTTTTGCTCGGTTTTGTCTAGTTTATACTTATTTTAATTATTATTATTTTGGCATATAACACAAAATCCTTGGACTAATAGTTATATAGGTGCGTTAAGATAAATTAAGAAACTTATAACCCTAGACCAGAGCTGTTAAATTTCGATTACGATTAGTTATAAATAAGATTACATTTTAAAAAGAATTTTAATGATTATATAATTGCCTTCAAAATAATTGCTGATAAATAATTGATTACAATTACTAATAATCGAAAAGTAATCTGTATTACTTAAAATTACTAAAAATAATCAAATATAATCAAAAGTAATCAAAAAGTAATCCGACTACTTTCAAAGATTACTTTTGATTCACAATAAATAATCAAAAAGAATCAAAAGTAATCCTTAGAAGTAATCGGATTATCTTTTTATTATTTTTGATTATTTTTAGTAATTTTAAGTAATTCATAATACTTTTCCATTATTTGTAATCGTAATCAATTAGTAATCGTGCGAAACTGAATATAATCGTAATTTAATCATTACTTCGCCTTTAAAAAATAATAATCAAATTAGTAATCATTATGATTACTAATCATTACTTAACAGCTATGCCCTAGACACAAACCGTCCTGTTTAACAGAGATCTGTTAACAAAAGTCATAGCATCATGTTTTTGTAGAAATTATGAAACAATTTCAAAAAAAATCACTTTGAAAAAGGGTTATTATAATATTTTTTTTAATCGTAGGAGATGGGGAGCAAAAAAAAAATAAAAGAGGACTCCTCCTGGACTCTTGGAGGCTGCTTTTTATATTGAATTTTTTTTTTAGTTTTTATAATTTTTACAAAAACGTGATGTTATGTTTTTCGATTATTGGACAATGATCTAGAGGTGTCAAAGAGTCTCTTCAAATGTTTTTTTTTTTCATTTCCTACGATTTAAAAAAAAAATTATCAAAACCCATATTATGACTGTGAGTTAAGATATGGACTTTCCGACTCGTTGGAAGTATTAAATTTTGTATATAAATAAAGAAGACATAGAAAAGGAACTCGTTTTCAAAAATCTGGTGTCAAGTCCATTTTGTGAAAAAAAAAATAATTTTTATTATTTGTATATAGGGTTATAAATTTATAATTTTACTTCACACAAATAAATGCTATTTTTAACCGACTTCAAAAAAAGGAGGAGGTTAACAATTCGTCTCTATTTTTTTAGGTGTGTTACTTCATAACTCGATTTGTAAAATTTTTTTTGTTCTCTGAGAGGGTATAGCTTCCCTTTGGTCCCACTGTAAACAAAGTGGGCGGGGACAGGCCCAACATTTTTTTTATATAATTTTATAATATTCTACTTATTTGATTGCTGTAAAACCTATAAAACACCTTTAGGTTTTGTAATTAAACGATATGAAAGTTAAAAAATAGGGCGGAGTTACGCCCACCAAAAATTTATTATAATATTTTACGCAATTCTACTTAACCGATTTTTAAGAAACCTACCACACAAATTGAGCTTTAAAAAAGACAAAATCTTTTATTTCAAAAATGGGCGGAGTCACGCCCATTAAAATTTAATATTTTATTTTACGTGGTTCTACTTTACCGATTTTTACAAAACTTAACACACACCCTAAGCCCTGAAAAACACACAATCTTGCATTTAAAAAAGAGGCGGAGGCACGCCCATTAAAATTTAATTTTATATTTCACGTACTTCTTCTTATCTTTTTCTAGTAGATCTTTGCACTGAAGTCGGTTGGGTTTTGGCAGAAAGAATTATATTGAATAACTTTGGCATTTAGTCAAACTTTTTCCTGTCGCCCATTGTATGTGTTTTAAATATCCCTACACCAGGTGACTATGAAAGTAGAAATACTTTTACAAATTAAAAAAAAATATATGTATATATACATTTTATTTATGTATGTATGTATAAACATGTGCTGTATGTAGTTTGTATGTCAGCAAGTAATTGGATTATATGCCATATTTTAACATGTTTGTTTAACATAGTCACGTTAATCTTCTGGGATTAGATTTTTTTTCACATACATTCATATAAATATCACGAAATATTTACACTACGAGTTACTTGAAAAAGGAAATAACATTGATATGCTAATAACAGGGTATACATTTGGCATTTCTGGTGTTGTCAATTTTTGGTGTAGTTTTCAAATTATGTGCAACGCCATTCACATTATGTTTTTTATATGGAAAGCAATGTCACACAACGAGAAATATCGATAATGACAAACGTTGCCACGAGTACACACTAGTGCGATGTCACAATGTACCATTGGGTGTACTTGCCATTAGGCTCATAAGAGCAATATTCCTGCAGGAATGCAATCATCAACAGTGTGCACCAATATTATAAAATTTTATTTATTCTAAAACTATTAGTTAACTACTAAATTGAAACATATTAGTATCTTATAAATTTAAAACGTGACCAATGACAATTTGCATTAGGACTATGTTAAGACTTTCAAAATAAAGCAAATTATTATCCTTGGATTAAGTGATTTACTCCAAGGACGTGTGGTGTATACTAGCGAAGCTATGTATATAGAAAAATTATTTTTTCTATTCAAGGGTTTTGTTCTCGCACAAAAACAATGTGTAATTGTGTAAAAGCAGACAAGTAGATACGTTTTTCATAAAGGATTCATTCATGGCATCGTGTTTTTTCTGTTTCTTTTTCTAACAAATATTGTATACAATTTTATTTGTGCCGCTGTTAGCTGTTGATTCTTATTCATTACCCCCACCAGTATACTTAAGCATGTAAGTACTTTTATACTTTTAGCTCAGACTTTTTTCGTACGTGTTGAAATAATTAAGTTGTTAATATGCAAAATAATAATAAAAATTCAAGGAAATTTTACTTAATTATATGCTAACAATAAAAAATGTGTTCATTAGCAGCCACAAGTACAATTTAGCCAATTACCAATGAGTTATAATCAAATTATGCTTGATGGTTTTGACATGCAGACATATTTATTTCTTGGTGGTAAATTTATGTTTCTGTCAGGGGGAGAGAGAAAAATTAATATTATAAAAAGCTATAATTAAAAATATTGTTATTCACATATCAATAGAATAAATTTTCTATAGAACAAATTAAGGATACACACATACATACATATGTATGTAAATATATGATGTCTGTAACTGAATGGAGTCAATTAGTTTCTGGCCGAAGCCACTTTTTCAGGTTTATGCTGCAACTTCAGCAGTTTGGAAATATTTTATAAAATCAGCCGAATCTGTATCTTGCCTGTTATATTGTATGATAAGAAAAATATTTTATACATTTAAGTTTAAGTTATTTGCCGAATAGAAAAGGTCAGTTGTTGATAAACATTTTTAATTACAAAAAGCAAGAAGTCATATTTTTAAGCCTGGTACCACAAATATTTGTTAGTTTAACATCCTTTTTGTAGAAATTACAACACAATTTTTCTAACAAAAAGTTTGATTTAAAAAAGGACTTTGATCATTTGTCTTAAGCTTGTAAAAATTGGGGAGAAAAAGAATATGAATTTAAGCAATTTATTTGTTGCTGGTTTCGCACGTCTATATGGATTTCGAGGCACTAGGCTGCACTTCAGTAGAATAGTTTCTTAGCCTATTAGGATTGTTGTTTTGTAATTCTCAATAATTTATTGAGAGTTTTTCTTATAAGCATTTGGGTTTTGTCAGCTTTTTGTGGACTGTGGTTGAAGTCTACTGAAATGTTGTTTAGCAGCAGCGAAATGCATCTAGACCAGCTACGTTCAAGTCATATGCACAATGTGCAAACTTTTACAAATGAGCTTTTATGCTTTCACACTTTCACACCGAGGAGTGCAGAAGAGAGTACAACAGCCAATTAGATCACGGCGACAACAATGCTTGCTCTTACTTTGCAAGGAAACACGAAAAAATTTAAGAGCTTTCAAAGCTGTTTACCTCAAATGCAAATCTCAAAGTACGTGTGTTTGGACGTAGCTCATCTAGAGTCTAGACAGGGCTGTCAAAACTGGCCAGAGTGCCGAACATTAATTGGCTTTTTATACAAATGAATACACATACGTGAACACATTACTCTCGGTGTTATCTCAGTCGCCAGCCTTGGTCTAGATCAGTACGTCCAGATTCTAGACCAATGCTGGTCACCGAGTGACATTTATTCGCGTATTCATTTATATAAGAAGCCGATTAATTTTCGGCAGCCTCGAGCCAGGATAGAGGCAGAAGTGTCTGTGGATATTCGATTTAAACTTTCCCACGTTGAAAGTGACAGGAAAGACTTCCGCAGGTAGTTTTTGCCACATACGAACAGTACGGCAAAAAAGGAAATCTCACTGCAATGTAGTGCTGGGATACTATCGATATTTTCTACTATCGATATCTATCGATAGATCAGATTTCACTATCGATACTATCGATATTATTATCGACTGAATGTTTGTAGTTGAGAGAGAAAATTTCAACTAATTTTTCATCAGGTCACAGTTACTTTTTTTTATCACTTTGTTGAAAGTTTATGGTCTTATGTTTATTTTAATATGTATGAATATGTATCTACGAACATTATTTTAGGTGACAGATTTTGAAAAATTGTGCGGATGTCAGTTAAAAAAATTTTATAACACCTCACGTTTTCAAAACTGCATTTTCAATAATATCGATATCGATATTTGTTCCTATCGATATTTTCGATATTTTAAGACTATCGATATTATCGATAGTACTATCGATAGTATCCCAGCACTACTGCAATGCGTTGTGCGATTTATTGGACAATCGACCACAAAAGGATGTGCCCTGAATTAAGCACGTGTTATGCGTAAAAATGTTCTGGTTTTAGGAACAAGTTCCCTAATTTCATTAGAACACATTCCATTATATTAACGATAGAACAAGGAAATGCAGCCCACAGTGGGTCGATGCTCCAATGAATCAATAGAGTTGGAATCCTACTGTTACCGCTTAGGGCAAAGAACCTTTCCTGTACACGGTCGAGCAACCCCAAAATAGACTTTGAAGCGCTGGCCCGTACATGAGAGTTGTATTCCATTTTCGGTCGGATAAAAGTGGTATAAATAATAAGAAGATCAGATGGGGTGAAGTATTGCTTGCACCGTTTCAAAAATCCTAGCCACTTGAATGCTTCTTTTGAGACTTGAAAATTGTCTTCAGTCCATCGAACATCACAATGAATTTTCATGCCAAGAACATCAAGAGCTTCCGATTCCTTAATATTTATACCCCTCTCATAGTTACAGAGGCATGTGTCTATGAGTAATCATACAACATTGGGCGTTACAGGCGTTAAAATCGACCCTATTCTCATGCCTAGGGTTATAAGTTTTAACATTTAGCTTCACGCACATTATTGAGTGTTCACGTAACACAACACAACCCGCGAAGCGATTAGCTTGCCTGCGGAAAATACACAGAGACTATGCTGGGCATCGAACCCACGACCTCTGGGCTGGAAGGCTATCATCGCTACCACTTAGCCACAGGTAGCACAAAAAGAAAATTAAAGCAAGCAAGAATCAAAACCATATTAAAAAGCAACGAGTGGCTCACAAAAGGCGCTTATGGTGGTTCATACTAGAAGAAATTTGGGGAATTCCGAGATATAGATAAAAAACTTTATTTTGAAAAATTTTTTCAATACATGAAACTTAAAAAAAAAATTATGAAAACCGTGGTCACCTAATTATAACAAGACTGGGATCACTCACATACGTCAATTTTAGTTTAGAATCTTTTGAGCTTATGATAGAGAGTGGAGAAGATAGTGCATATTTTCCTCCATCTGCCTAAAATTGCCGTGTGTGAATCCAGTCCAAAGATAATAGACTTTTGAAGAACCAGGACAGTGTTATCAATTTGACTTGTTTTTAGACTCAATTATATTTACTTGTTGTTGAAATTTTACAATATGTATTTGTATATAAATTGCATTAAAATATTGTGAAATTTTGTGGGAAAAAAATTTCTTCATGACTCTCTGTCGCAATTAAATCAACATGTGTTTCATGTTGAATTATCATTGTGCTATAATTTTTATTTTTAAATATCAATAACACTTAGAGCCTATGTTACCAATTTATTTAAATATCAATCCATTACTAAAAGTAATTTTTGCATAAAAAAACTAATGAAACGACATTTAAATATGAATTCATATTCATTGGCAGTTATTATTAAGTAGTTTTATACTCATATTTGATTTGATTATATACATACATTCATAAATAAGTATATATTTCATGCAATTTCTTGTAACTGACAACATTGTGTTAAAAAACTTTATTAAAAAAAAATAAAATAAAAATTTAATTTCACATAAATAATTTTATTTATATAATAGGTCTGTTCATTTACTTTCCCTGAATGAACTAGCAACGAGAGAGAAAGCAGAAATTTACAAAATTAACCTCTCAGATACGAAAAAGTAAATGAACGCATTAAAATTTTATTCATATTACAACCATGGATGGAAATCATGATACAATTGTACGAGTACTTTTTTTTGTGTATTTTGTTTCATAATGTTTTAAAATGAAATTTTTCAGTATGAAATACTTTACATAGCTTCATGTATTATTTTATATTTTTATGCATTTTCATAATTTTTTTATTTTATTCCATTAAAAATATACAAAAATGCGACTTTCCATCTCTGATCAGATATGAGAAACAAACAAAATTCTTTGAAAATAAAATTGAATTTATGTGGCTTAATGAAAATATGCTTTCTTTTTTCACACGTATACATATTTTTTAAATAAAGAAATGCACATTTTTCAGTTTTCCTTTTTCAGATATTTTTCAAATAATTTATTTTCAAAAAAAAAGTACAGAACAGCTGTCTGAATTATTCTTGCAATTAAAAATTTTCTTAGTAATAATTTGTAGGATTTTTTTTTTCTCTTTTGGCGCTCTCTCCTTGCAAACTTTTTGAATTAATTAAAACTTTTCAGTAACAATTCTTGCAAATTCGTAACAAGTTTTAGTAAATGAACAAACCTAATATAATTTCCTTTGAATTATCCGTTGTCAAACAATTTAATACATTTTATATTTTCATAAATGTAGTGACATACATATACATAAATATATATGTATATGTAAGTATGTATACATATTTTCCAAGAATTTCATTTGTACTCATTTTGAAATAATAATAACTATTTGCTTTCCTATTATTGTTTATTCAAATGAATATTTTAATTTTTTTTTTTGTTTAATATGTTGTGGTATGAGATAGTAACAGCGTTAATAGCCAGCACACAAACGCTAAAAACCTGAAAAGAATTTATTTATATTTTATATTTTCTGTCATGCCTTATTTATTGACATACACAAATGTCAATACCATTTACAAGATACAACAGCTTTTTCCATTTGTGTCGAACATTTTATGAGTGCCATCGATTTTTTTAAAATTCAGCATTCTTCCTTCGACATAAATACAGCCATAGAATTTTAAAATGAAATACAAAAATATACATAGTTATTGTTATTGTTGGCGAATTGTTATGTGTGAATTTTTTTTTATTTTTTATTTTCCGAAATATATTTGCATGGAAAATAATTTCGTTAATTCCAATGAAAGTAACATAAGACACTTGATTATTTGATTATTAGAAGTTCGACCTTTGCAACAGTAACAGTGAAATTATTTGCGTACAGAAATTCATGTATTAGTTTTGATTAGTTTAAACAGAAATTTCAAGTGATATCGACTATAGCACTTTATCTATGAAATAATTCTCTTAGACACGGAAAGTTTACTTTGCAAAACCCTTAATTCTGCTGGTAGAAGGACAGAAAGATATAGTATTCCTCTCTCTCTGTCTTTCACACAGCTGAGTTAAGACTTTGCAAAGCAAACTTTCTGTGTCTAAAAGGTGTAAAATTTAAGTATTCATTTACATTTCGTCAGCCCATTATTGGTTTGAACCACCGACCATTTTTTAAAAAAACGAGTTAGGTATGGGGTATATATATTTTGAGTATCCCCTTTCTGAATCCAAAAAAGGTTCTGCGAAATTAATTATGCTTTCCGAGATATTTAGCATTAATTTTGCTCCATATCAGCTATTTTAAGGTTTAAAAAATATTGTTTTGTCGTTTTTCTCCATTCTGACTTTTTGGCGTATGCTCCAAACCAATAATGGGCTGACGATTTGTATCAAAGACGTTATTTTTATACCTTCTCTGTAAGCCTATTATATATACTATGCTCACAAATGGCAGTTTTAGCTGAGAAATGTTTGAGTTTGTTGAAGAGAGAGAGAGAGAGAGAGAGAGAGGAGAAGGTAGTAAAAAAAAACATCGTATTTTCCCCTCTCGTCTGTGAACTGTTCAACTAAAATTGCCATGTGTAAACCCACTCTTAGAGCTGCCAAAACAATTTTTTTAAATGGCGGCCTTTGGAAAATTAAACGTGTTAGGCCGAGGCCACGCAATGAGCGGCTGAGCGGTGAGCGGCAAAAAATTAAAATATATGGAATACTACTGAAGTGGCCACGCAATGAGCGGTATTTCTGAGTGGACAAGTGGCGCCGCTCAGGAATAAAACTTGTTCTAATTTTTATTTGACTTCTAAGCGGCGAAGTACAAACATTCTGAGCGAGGATGATATTATATAGGTAAACAATACGCCTATCAGCAGCAGTACTGACGAACTAACATTGATTAATAATAATATGCCCAGCACTAGCAATACATCTACTGATTGTTTCCCTCCAGTCCCATTACGAAAAAAATAAGAAGAGGAGCTCAAACTCGTCGCTCTGCCACTCACCGCTTTGCTGCTCATTGCGTGGCCTCGGCCTTATGTACTCGCAATTTGATTGGAATAATAAAAAGTTTCATTAAATTTAGGAAATAATTTGATTGCAACAATGAAATTTTTAATATTTTGAAATAATTCCTCTATAAGCACATATGACAAAATTATTTTGACTTGAGAGTTAAAGCTTGTCTATGTTGAAGTAAATATCTTCAATTCATAAAGGGTGTTTTTTTTATTTGAGCACATATTTAACAGCTGCTAGTTGCTTTTTGTTTAGTTTACTTTGAAATTTCATTATGAATCGACTTACACCAGAGCAACGCGTGCAAATTGTTGCCAATTTTTAATCAAAATAATTATTCTGTGCCTTTCTTCCATTTTCCGATTAAGCCCATTTCTGGTTGAATGGGTACGCAAATAAGCAGAATTGTCGCATTTGCAGTGAGAAGCATCCACAAGCTTTTGCCGAAACACCATTACATCCACAGAAAATTACTGTTTGGTGCGGCTTATGGGCTGGCGTATTCATTGACCCACATGTCTTCAAAATCGATGATGATCAAAATGTTACTGTCAATTGTGAACGGTATAGGAACATGATTCGAAACTTTTTCGTACCTCATTTACGTGGCATTAATCGTGATGATAGGATGGAGCCCCATGCCACACATCTGGCGCTACAATTAATTTACTTAAAGAAACTTTTGGTGAAAAACTAATTTCACGTAATAGCCCAATTAATTGGCCACCAATATCGTGTTATTTAACCCCATTGGATTATTTTCTTTGAGGTAATGTTAAGTTACTTGTCTACGTCGATAAACCACAAACAATTGAACACCTGCAAATCAACATTCGAAGAGTTATCAAGCGAAAAGTTGTTGAAAATTGGTGTTGCAGATTGCGTCTTCTACGTACCAGGCGGGGCGGCCACATGACAGAAATCATATTTAAACATTAATTTCATAAAAATTTCTTTCCGCTAAAGCCCGTTTAATTGATATTAAAAATATATCTCATTGCTCCCTTGTGTCACTCTATAAAAACACCCTTTATAAAAACGTTGTATGCTTTGTTTAGTAACGCATGATTTCTGAAACTATAAGAGCTGTAGAGCTGAAATTTTCGACTCAATATCCGGTAGGTATTTATTTATTTTAATTTTGAGCCAATAACTGACCACTGTGTAGAGTAATTTTTAGTTAAGATTAAATCAAATTATTGAATGTACACACAGAAAAATTTCAACTTAAAATCTACTTAAACAAGGTTGACCTAATCTTTTTCGGCAATGATTTTGCTTCATATGTATTTCATGTTAATTCAATATGATTTATAGTAATTGTCAAAGAAAATTGTTCCTTTTGAAATAACTTTATTTCACGTTGATCCAACATTTACGTGCTGTTAAAATCAAAATGAAAAATCATGTTGAATCAAACTTATTTATAGTTGGAACAACATGAATTTAATTTAATGTAGTAATTGTATTTTATTAGTTATTTAACTTATGTGTGGTTGACATAGAAATCAGAAAATTTTTTTATATATAAATTAGCTTCCCCGGACAAGATTTGAACTCGGTACTCATCGCGTGGTAGTCAACATGCTTACCCCTGCAGCCACAACAACTTTAAATATTCTTCAGATACTCACTAATATGTAGCATCTTGAATTAAATTTTATTTTAACATTATTTCATTGATCATTTAACATACAATTGAGCTGAGAAATTTTAGCTTTAGTTAAAAAACAAACAAAATGCTTTCACTTGAAAAGTTTTAGTTAAAAAAAAAATACAAAATACTTTGACTTGACTCCGGGATTGGAACCAGCGATGCTCCGACTGCAAGAATAGTACACTGTCTACCAGCCAGCAGCAGTTTGTCGGCTGTTTACAAACATAAAAAAAACAACAACAATACAAAAACAACCTACTTCACTAAGCACAAAAGTGTATTGCAGCTATGAACAAAGCAAATAAACACCAACACACTCAAACAAACACTAACATATTATTTCTTATAACTTTAATGTGATTTGAATCAATTTGAATCAAACTTTTTGCATGTTGATTTTACATTGTTATATTTTTCTGTGTGTACTCGTAATACAACGTTTGCCGGGCTCAGCTAATATTTCAATATACATACATACATACTTCCTAAAACAAAAATATCTACTGTTTTATTCATTTTTTAAAATTTAAAACAATATTTATTTCTATTATTTTATTGCATTCTTAAAAAATGAGGTTATAATACATATTTATTTCTGTTCTATTTCAATGAAAATAGCAAATATTCATTTTAATTTTATTCAAGTTGTGTTGTGAAAAAAAAATCTGCTGAAAATATTTAGATGACTTCAAAAATGTTTGCGTAAGGAAATTTCTATTTTACATTCATTGCATGTAACATTGATTTGACACATGTCATTCATTTGCAGACATTTATGTGTTTCTTTTATTTTAAAATATCAATTGAAATACGAATATATGCAAGCGTTAAAGTAACATTTTATTTATCAATATTTGCAATTGAAAAATTCTGGGGTTTATTTGTTGACAGGTTCTTACTAAAGAATCTGAAGTTAATTGATAGATTTTAATTAGTATTGCTAGTAAAGCTAAATGGCTAGAAATCACTTAAAGCATTTTCATTTTCGCCATGATGTAAGAATATGTGTGTGAGAGCATACATTGCTTTTCATGTATTTGACTTTGTCATTTCCTTTTACATATTTTGTTCGATGACCGGCATGGTTATGCTTTAGATATTCTTAATGAAATTTGAGGTAATGTATAAAACATTTTATTAATATTTTTTTATGTCCTTGCGATATATCCTAGAGCAGCAGAAGAAGTAGAGAGCTGCACACTACATTGAGTGACAGTTTTAAAATATGAAATGAAAAAAGTATAGGGAAAATTTGTGTAGCAGAATCATATACGAAGTAAAGTAACCAATAAAATGGTTACTCAACTCAGCCTAAAAAAAATTTTAATACGCGTCATTTAACACAATATATCATCCCTAAAGAAGGCAACACCTACACTGAAAGAATTTTCGGCCTAAATTCTATGAATTTCGACATTAATCTAATGAAAAATTCATTAAAATTCAACCAACGTCACGCTTCGTGGGATTAATGAAACCCGTTTCGTCAAAATTATTTTATTGAAAACTTCATCAAATTTATTTAACAGTGTAATTAATGCAGTGCTATAACTTCATCGAAACAATAAAATTATTTCATAAAAGGAATGAAATAACTTAAATATAAAGGGGTCTCTTAATAATTAGAAAATATTGTTGTCATAAATCCAATAAAATATTCTTACGAAACCAGACTACCAACGAAGCAATTTCAATGAAATTCTTTCACAATATTCATGAAATTTTTATTAGATTTGTGAAATTATCATTAGATTTGTGCAAAAATTTTAATGAAATTGTTTCATTGGACTTATGAAGCAAAATTCTTTCGCTGTAGTAATAATAGCGGGTGTTACTTCTCTTAAAAAAAAAATAGTGAACGAATACAAGGATATGCCGTTTTCCTCATTGACGGATGAAGCTTCAATGCAATGGAATTCATGTAAAAAAATTTTCTTATAGATACACTGCACAATGCTTTTTTCATAAAGAAAATTGCAATAAATAATTTTTATATTTATATTAGATAAAATATATTGTAACTAACTTTTATGTTTTTCAACACATAAAAGCCTTGAGAAGAAAAACGCTAGAAAAATTTTGTGCTTTAGTTAGTAAACGAAAATACGACACGTACTAAAACTAAACAGAAAAATTTTAAATTAGAATAAATTATATTATATATATGGCAAGACTGTTGTTTATGTAGAGATAGTAAAATTGAGCTTTCATTACAAAAAAGCTGTCAGCAAATTGTAATACAATGAACCAAACCAATTCTCATATTCCATTTGCAATAATGGCTGAGTATACGAGTATAAAGCAGAAATCTACATCAGCTGACACCACACACACACAGAGGACCAAACACAAAGAACACTGATGATGAAGGTGTAGTGGCCTTCGAAAACAGCTAGTTGTTCCATTCTACTACGTGTTTGTCGGAATATTTACAATTAACTTTGGTGCTATTTGTTCATTAACAATTATCACATGAAATTTGGCTTACAAAGCGTTACAAACTTTAGCCTGATTATATTATAAATATAAAAACTGTATTATATTTTATTATATCACTTCACACTAAAATCCCAATTTCTTTAAAAAAAAATATGACAAAAAGAAATATAAGTAATGCGAGGACGAAGTGGGTTTTGCTCTCTTAAAGGCCATTGTGCTTTAATACATTTGTTTGCGGTTTTGCATATTTTACTTAAAAAAAAAAATCTTTATTGCTAATATTTTATTAGCCTGACCGGAAAATATACCCTGAGCATCTTCATTTTGGTTTGATTCTGTTCATCATTATTACCTCAAATATCAATATGCACAATGGTGCATATCCTTTAGCCATATTTATTAGTTTCCACATAATTTTATTTTACAACTTACTTAAGGGGCTCCAAGGAAAATCCAAATGAAATTAAAAACATTTTATTGCATTTATTTTTTACATTAAATATATATATTTATATTTAGGTGTCTTAGTTTTCCATTTATTTGAGAAGGGACAGGGAAGAGGAAAAAGGACAGGAGATCTTTTAATAAATTTAAATTTATTTTTTTTAATTCATGCTCGTACTATCTGACTGCATAAATTACATTACAATTCATTTATATTTAAATATTTATATTCTTTCGGTTTGTATATTATAAAGATTTTACTTCATGTCCATCATCTCAATTATATTATTGGTTTTTATTTTCTTATTTTTTATTTGTATCATTTTTCATATTTCTTTCAAGTTTTTTTATTTTATTATTTTTTTTTTTTTTGCTGTTTCATGATCTCATTCTAATGTTTAATACTAGTACAAATTAAATGACTTCTGGGCATTCTGTGTTTAGTTTTTTCTTTAATATTTTATTTTCATTACTTTAGCAAACTAAGGAAACACTCGAGTCCGAGTATGTGTGTGTGTGTTTCTTTTTATACTTTATTTTATATCTTTTGGTTTGCTGTTGTAACATCTACTTCTTGAAAAATATATCTGTAAGTATAATTTGTTTCTTGTATATACGACTTAATTCTCTTTTTTGTCAATGTATTTATTGTTTTAAATTTTATATATATTTTACACTTAATATTACAATTTATTAAGAGTCTTATTTATAGTACAGACTAAAACTATTTAATTTAGGCCTATAAAAAAAAAGAAACATTTATATTTATTATTAAAATATATCGTTATTTGAAATAAGAAAAGTTGCTGCTGCAAGAAAAATCAATATTTTATAAATGACTAGTGTGTATATCAGTTTTAAATTTATAAATTTATGTTTTACCAAATAGTACAAGCTTTTGTTTTAATCCTTCTAATGTTTTATTTTGTTGCCTTTATTTTAATATCGGCTGCAAAATCTATTAAATTATTTAAAAAATAAAATGCATGTTACAAGCTGCTTATGACATTTTTATTTAAATTCTACTTAAAAATTATTACCTTAAACTATTTTAATATAATTCACTTAAATCCTAGTCAATATTTTTTTTTATAATTTTGTGAGTAAAATAAAAAAAAGTATTTTTAAAAACTTCAACTGTGGATACTCTATAGCTCTGCACTTTAGACTACATTTATGGCCTGTTTCACAATAACGCAATGAAACTTTCGACTGAAAAAAAAACAATAAAATATGAAAATTTGTTTTTATTTTCAATATAAATTTTTAGCCGAAAGTTTCGTTTAGTTATTGTGAAACAGGCCATTAATCTCATACCGAATGCCCCAATACAATTGAATGAATAAAAATGGGTTTTTGTGGGAAAATATCTTGTCATCTATATTTGTTCGTAAAAACATTAAAAAAAATTTTTTTAGTTCCTAAAACGGAAAGATTTTTTAAGCGTGGCTTAAAATCGGCAAAATGAAAAAATTGCCAAAAATTAAAAAAATCGCCAAAATTAAAAAAAAAATTAAATTAAAAAAAATCGCCATAATTAAAAAAATAGCCAAAATAGAAAAAAACGCCAAAAACTGAAAAAAATCGCCAAAACGAGAAAAAAGAGGAAAAAAACAACAAAAAAAAATTATCTCAGCTGAAAAAAAGTCAAAAATGCAAAAAAAAAAACTCCATATTAAAAAATGCTCAAAGCTTAAAGTACGGAACTCTTCGTGCGCGAGTCAAAGTCGCACTTTACTGAATTTATTTAATTTTTCGGTATTGTCATCCTAATTTGAGCTAAAGCTAATTTATTTCACGTCTTGGCATTTTTATTGAGTCAAAATTGTGTATGGCAAAAAAAAAAAAAATTTGAATTATTACATTATCTTTTTTTTCTGATTTGAATATAATATTATGCGAAAAAATTTCTATTATAATATTTTATTTTCACCTTATTTTCCATAAAATCTAGTTAATCATATTCAATTATAATAATGGCATTTTATCTTTCCCCTTATAATTAAATTTTGTTTTATAAAATTTTTATTGTTGATTATTTTTTTTTTAATTTCAAACATTCTCATTATTTCAGTCTTAAGCTAAAATAAAACGCTTTGTTTTATAAATAAATTTATTAAGAACTATATTGTTATTTTTTTAAGTAGATTTTTGTTTGTTAAATTTAAATTCGGTGTTTATTATTTTTTCCAATGCTAAACTACAATTTTAGGGGTTTTTCTGATTTTCTATTTAGAAAAAAAACTAGAGAAAAATAGAAAATTTTCCATATGAAATATTTTCTTAATTGTCAATTATTTATTTTTTGTCATTAAATTACTTACAAAGCTCTCGGAAATACTCCTACTCTCCTAAATGTTAAGTTACAAAATAAATAGTTCATTTCTGTTTATAATTTCTAATTAAAAAAAAAATATTTCATATCAAATACATAATTCATTGTTTCTATGTACAAAATGGTTTAAAAATTTTATACACTTTTTTATTATTTTTCTTTTTTGATTTAATTTTTACTTAAATCTTTAACACTAACCCTACGAGTTTTAAATCTCTTTATAAGCATTTTCATTTTATACAAGCACATTTTTTATATTATTTTATTTATTTTATTTTTTTTTTGTTAATTTGCATAAATTTAATTTGTATTGAGTCTTCATTGACACATAATTAAGTTTAATTAAATTATTCTTGTTTAAAAAATGGGGTGTTTTTATTATTATTTTTTATTATTTTTTTCAATTTATTTTAATGAAATATAAATACAATGAAACACCAGTATATCGGAGGTTTAATTTTGTTTAAGGAGTTTCTTTTTGTATTTATAAAAATATATTAATAAACTAAGTTTTGGGAAAAATAAAGCAGGAAATGTGTATCAAATATTAAAATTATATTAAGGAAGTAAAAATAACTAAAATTTTGCTTTCGCTTGGAAAACTAAAAATGAGACATTCGTGGATTTTTTTTTTAAATTGTTTGAATATTTTTTTAAGTATGCAATAAATAGCATTGGCATGTTGCATCTAATTTCTGTACCTGGAGTCAGTAACTTTTGTTACAATAATCGTATCGCTATAATAAATGTAACGAAAATTTATCGACTTAGCTATTCAGTAACATATTTTAACGATATTTGCTGTCGTTTGAAGTAAACAGAAATAAAATCATGATAAAAAACATGATATGGAATTTAATAGTGATTTAAACATATTGTAAAAAATAAATCATCATTTATTTATGCTGATGTTCGACACTTTTTGTTAAAAAAAAAGTTCTTTTGAAAATCAATCTATTATTCGAACTAAAAAATTTTTTTTTTAAATATTCGAATAATTCTTTTTAGAATGACAATTTTAGCAATCATAAAATGAAAACTTCATTCAAACACTCGCTATTGCAAATGATCTGAACGTCCATTACAAGGATAACTATGAAAACCTTTTGTGCATTATCATTTTTGAAGGCATATGAACAACGTTCATGGAAACTAATTACTTTTCCGGAATTGTTTTGTGTTGCGGCAATTGCTTTGAGCTATAAACATTAATATTGCCGAATCAAGTTCTAAAAATTAATTTAAACATTTAAAAAGAATTATCACTACACATAAAATTATATGCAGTCATGTGTTTAGGGAAACTAGAAATATGCTCTAAAAAAGTGTTTTATAAGCATCCAATATGCTCACAAAACTTGAAAATATGCACAATAAACTCAAAAATATGCTCTTAAAAATAACATAAATTGGTTTATTTATAAATGAAAATATATTTTTAATAATTCAAAAACATTTGCATATGTGTGACCCGTTCTATGAAAAGGTGGCTTATGACTCAAAAACCAACAACTACCGAGAAACTGACGAAATGCATTGTTTATCTTAATCAGAAATAATTTCTTTAAACAGGCTTATGTTCAATAATTTCAATTCTTATTGAATGAAATATTTTTTATTAATTATTGTGAGTTTCTAAGGAAGAGAAGAAAAATTAAACTAGACTTTATTATCTTTAACAGCTGATTTATCTTTAACAGCTGATTTTTAGTCATAAGCCACCTTTTTATAGACAGGGTCACATATTTTAAATAAGACAAAAATAAAATCAACAAAAAAAGGAAACAATAAGAAATTTAATAAAGCAAAAAAAAATTTAATTTCAATTTTAAAAGGGACTACGGTATCAGAAGTAAAACTTTAGAACTATATTTTGGACAAATAAGATAAGGTTTTTGCTTATAATTGTTATTGCAATAAACAATAAAATATTGGCCTAGATTTTCACATCCTTCAACGTTTACACCCATGCAATTGGGACAGAGTCCATCACGAATACCAAAAGAAAATTTTTATTGAAACTAATGCCCGTAATGAATGAGAAAAATGTAAACACTACTGACCAACAGCATATTAAAATAAAATAATTATAGTTAATTATTATTTTTCGAACTGTATTTGTTTCTTAAATTCTTATGCATTGAATTAGGCTACTGTTCGTAATTTGGCTTAAAAAGCGTTACGAACAGTAGTAGCCTAATTCAATTCATAAGAATTTAAGAAAATAATTATATATGGTACTAAACTATGCCCTAAAAGCTTAAAATATGCTCTAAAAAGAGTGTAAGAGTAAAATGTGCAAAAATATGCTTTAAATGGTAAAATATGCAAAAATATCCAATAACAAATCTATGCCAAAAGTCATAAAAAGTTTTGAAACGCATAAATTATCGTCGCAGTAATACGTCACACAAGAAAAAACATGCAAATTGTATACTTGCAGTATCCCTGGTTATCACAAAATACATTGTTCAAAAGTAGTTAAGACTTAAAAATATCAAAAAATTTTAAAAGATTAATAAAAAATAATTCCATAAAATCTTTAAGAAAACAATTAAAAAATCTTTTTTGCTAAAATAATAGAATATGTGTATAATATTTTTTACGAAAATATACGTGAACTGACCTAATATTAATGCATCCAAGTAGTGGTCGGCAACCTATAGCATTACATTTTATGATTGTGTGAGTTATACTCTCCCCAGAAACCAGTGTTGCCAGTAAAATTTTGTCTCATTCCCCTTATTTGAAATTTCAAATATAAAAAGACAAATTTAATTTTAATATGGTTAGAAGAAACAGCCAAAAAGAAAGGTATCTTTTGTTTTTGCTAAGTCAATGTAATAGTACAGGAATATGGTTTTGTAAAAAAAATATGGTTTGTCAAAATAATTTTCTGAAAATAGAAAAATTTAGTAAATTCTCATCACACATTTTTTCTTATTGTTGGGACAGATTTCTTTCTCTGGCAACGCTAATTCATAACAGCATTTAATACTTTAAGCCTGTTCGCTTGAAGGCTTAAGCTGGACTGTTTAGTGCTGTTGAATCCTCAACAATGTGTGTATACACCTACGTAATAGAGAAGTAAATTAAAGGTCGCGGCGCTCTGAATTCATCGGTCTGAATAAGAGAAAGTTGTAGTCCAAAGACCTTTAATAAGACAACTAATAGAGGTTTTGTGTCATATATCTGTAAAGCTCTGTATGTTCCACCTAATATCATTCGAGTACAGACTTCTATTATTATATATGTACTGTGTAAGACATGGTTATAAAAAAATATATACTTTTTTCTTTCTAATAAAAATATTTTCCATAAAAAAAAGTTGTATACAATAATAACGACATAGCAACAACTATAGTGTTACACCTTCTGCTTATTAAGAAATGTACAACCACATAAACAGATAAGGACAACGCAGATGTCAGACACGAACAACAACAGCATTTATTTATTTTTTTTTTTTGGGAATTGTTGCAATTTGAGTTTAACATTTGTTAACGCACTAATAATTCCAAATTATTATTTTACTTGTTCACTAAAATAATTTTTTTAAGTAAAAAATGCATTGAAATTGACTGTTGAGGGATTAGCTGGATCCTATGGGCAGTTCACTGTTATTAGTGCATATGATCAGGGAACCTTTACCCAAAAATTTCTTAGAACAACTAGAGCTATTATGTTAAACATTCATTTAAACAAATGCAAAGCTCAGTAAATAACAAAGTTAAAACAAGAACTCAATAATCAACAGATTTTTTATTTTCTTACTTTACCATTGCTGCATTGGCTGACTTTTTTCAGCTCGAATTGTAGTTGTAAGAAGTGTGTAAAAAAATAAATGTAAAGAACAACCATTTATACCACTTATATTCGACCGAAAATGGAATACAACTCTCATGTATGGGCTGTTGCTTCGAACGCGACGAAGCTCATCGGTGACAGTAGGGTATCCAACTCTATTGATTCATTGGAACATCGACGCATTTCATTGTTCTATCGTTACTACAACGGCATGTGTTCTAATGAAATTGGGGAACTTTTTCCTGAAACCCGCACATTTACGTTCAACACGTGCCTCATTCTGAGCACATCCCTTTGTGGTCGATTGGCCAATGAATCGCATTACAGAGAGAATTCCTTTTTTAGCCTCACTGTTCATATGTGAAACCAACTACCTGCTGAGGTCTTTCTTGTCACTTGTCCTAGTTCTAGCACAATGTATTGCATGAGTAGGAGTTATCCCCTGAATGCTGGTCCTATTAAAAGAAAAAAAAAACAGATTTTCAAAAATAGAGTATTGCCATACAAGCATTTTTTAAAGGGTGCAGTCAAGTTAATAATTAAAACTTTTATTGGGAATCGGTAAAACAGTCTTGCCATATTTTTTTTTTTAAATCGACCAAACAATTTTATATTTTCCAAAAAAAAATTTTTTTAATGTTACTCAATTCAATAATGAGTAAAAAACGGTTTACGTTTGCTTTTATTCTTTTCTTTGTGCTTGTAAATTGAGGAAAATATCTTTGAAATTTAATGGAAGGAAATAATTGCCAGTTGACATCACTGGGTGGTATTCGTATTGCGCGGCCAATCCAACGCCATTTTCTGCTCATTATTTCGCCTTGTATTAGGCTTTGATAAGTGCATATGCAGAGTTAATTATTCGACATGCAGTTAAGCCACACACCTATTACTATCGTCCTGGGGTAATTTTTGGTAAAAATTTGTAAATTCTCCACATCTTTAATAACCATATTCCACATTTCGCAGCTGTAAAGGATTACAGATATTACGAAAAATTTTGATTTTTATGTGGGGTGAGACTAATGATGTGCCCAGGTGGTCAAATGCATTTCGAATGCTCACGCTGCTTTGTAAAACGTTCTTAGAAGATCTGTCAGCTGATTTTAGAAAGCTGCTCAGGTAGCAAAATACTAGTACATTCTGTAGTTCGTTGTACTGTATAAAGAATGGCCTGGCGCACATGGCATTTATTCTCATTACCTTCGCTATAAGTATATTTATTTCAAGGCCTGCTTTTACAGCTTTTCTTTCTCTTTCTCTCTCTCTCTCTATCTACCGCTTTGAGGCTTTCCATATCGCAGAGGCTATGACAAAAATCCAATTGGTACTATGAATTTATTTGTAGGTGATATTGCAAATTTTATTTATTAGAATATTACCCTGCAGACACTATGGTGACAATTGACAGAAACGTTCTCGTCCTTTGACTTGAGAAAATGGGGGTGTTACCAAAAGTAGTATGGTGAAAGAAAGACATATCCTGTAACTGGTTACATATTCACAATTGTCGTGATGGATCGTCTTGAGCTTTTCTCAATTTAATTGGGAACCAGTGTTGTGTTATAGTAAACGGCACTGAACAAGTTCGATGTGGTTGGATCTAGGACCTATCAAATAGTATAAATATAATGTTAATTGTTCCCTCCAATGATACAACCAAGCCACTCTGGAACCAGTCCTGTAACTATAGTTAGATATTAACCTTAGCTAATTGAAGTTTATACTTTTAAAACATGAGTGCCCCTGTGGTCGAGTGGATAGTGTGCAAGCCTGTCAAGCCCAAAAAATATCTGATTAAAATAAAAATAAAATAAAAAAAAATAAATAAAATTTTATAAATTTGCATTATTACAGTTAAGTGTCGGAATGACATTTTTAAATAATTTTTATTATTCTACAGCGATTAGGTCCCTATGAGATTGTTCAGCGAAAAGTCACAAGATGCATACAAAGTATCAATTAACACAATCCTAGGTCATCCTCATGTAAAGTGAAAGGTCCGCTTCATACGACGTGTTGGAACTGGGTCTGGTCCCTATCACTTGGGGACCGATCACGTGCTTAGTCTTGTATCTGTTTCACTGGCTGTAGGGTATT
Organism: Tachina lurida; assembly: GCA_944452675.1. NCBI lineage: Eukaryota > Metazoa > Arthropoda > Insecta > Diptera > Tachinidae > Tachina > Tachina lurida. Next base: position 130,104,585 of record OX101754.1, read on the forward strand.
TTATTTTAACTAATTTAAAAAACTGTTTGTTGTTGTTGAAGCATGACAAGATGCATGTCGTTGCTGTTTTTTTTTCGCTACGATGTCCACCTGTCCATCACATGCTATTTTCTCGAGAACCGCAAGACCTACGGACCTGAAATTTTCACAGCATATGTACATAAAAACTTGACCGCTACAACAAAAAATATATGACAGTTAAAATATAAAAGGTGTTCTATTGAAATCTAATGTAATAAACATTGAAATTTGCAAATTTAGTGTATTTTTATGCAGACTACAGCAATTAACACTGAAATTTAAGAAAATCAAAATTAAAGGGTATTCCATCAGTTAATATATGTAGTTTTGACAACTTGCTGTATCTAGAAGACCGTAAAAAGCAAACTATTGATATTTTCAAAAACGCTAAAACTAAAAAATTTCAAAATAAAAAATAGCCAAAACGAAAAAATCGCAAAATCGTCAAAAAGAGAAAAAAATCGCTAAAACTAAGAAAAAGCACTAAAACTCCAATACATAAATCGCCAAAAACCGAAAAAAGTTTACCGGGTACTTTAATTTTTTTTTTTTAATTTCTATATCATGCATTAAACACATTCACCACAGCAGGCTACACGAACACACGACTTCAAATGCCACTAGCAGCATTTGTCGCCTAGTAGCCAGCTACTTAATTATTTTGGGGATGGCAGCAGCACCATCTGCAGCTGATATTCAAGTACAAATACATAGTTCAGTATTGCCACTTTCATATATTTTGCATTTATAAGAATTAATTACTGTTTTAAAATGTAATCATTTCACGTAAAAGTACAAAAGTGTATCAATTTATTCTTTACATCAATTTTTGAATATTGTTTCTGGTAAATAATATGAAATAATTGTACGACACCATTCATTCAACATTTTGTATTATACTGGCAACACTGCATTTGCTCATTGTAGCCAAAGAAATAGAAATTAGTTTAATCGGAGTACAACGACAAAATCAGCATAGACAACAACCTGTCGCCCTGTTGCCTTGCTGTCTTCAAAAGAATTACTCTCATATAAACATGTGTATTCTATCCTTGACATTTGGTAGTCGGTAGCTTGCTGTAGTGCATGTGTTTAATGCAACAGGTAATTTATTTGATTATATAGGTTAAAGTTCGTATAGTGTTACGTATACATATACATATGTAGAGGCCGTACGGAACACTTTGTGTGCGAGCCAAACTCGCACTTTACTGAACTTTTTAGGAGAAAGCTAAACTAAATTTTATAATTTTTTATTAACGAAATACTACTGCAAGCCTTCTCTTATTATTCCCTGCTACTGGAACTTTAAAGTTTAAAGCTTAAATCGTAAAAAAAATTTTATTTATTTGTTGCTCTGACCTGCTCATTAGTGTCGTGTAGAAATCTCATTTGCTGTCCTGTACGTCTTTGTCCGACTTTAGTTTAAGCTTTTTTTTATAGTTTTTCCTACTCGTGTTTTCTACTTTGTTCTCAAGCACAATTGTTTTTATTCTTGTCTTCTAAGAGATGTTGTTTTGTACATCATTTTTCCATTCTTTTGTTTTGTGTGTGTGAGTGAGTATGTAATGTTTTTCTAAGTTGTATTTCATTTTAAATTTTTGTTTTAATGTTGAAACTATCTTTAGTTTATTTCACATTTAATATTATAGAGAGAATAGTTAGATATACACATAAATAAATAAATATGCCCAGCAAACACATTCATGCCAGTTCATATAAAGTCGGGAGTGGAATGTGAACAAACTCTAGATACCTTAAATTTTATTACAAACAATTTTTTTGTTTTTTTTTGGATATGTGTTGTGTGTCATTTTGAAGAGTTTTTCTTTTTTCAAATTTACCTAATGATAAAGTAAATGGAAATTTTGTAAAATTACTCGTATACGCAATATCGAACAAGAGTTGTCAACTGTTTTCTTGTTTGAAAAATTTAATGAATTCTAACTTTTAGTCGAATATTTATACGAATAACCACAAAAAAATGTTCGAATAATATTGATAAGTTTATCATTCATGATAAACAACAAAATAATTACGATATATGGAGAATATTTTTTGCGAAAAAAAAACTTTTTTTATATAACTAAAAATCTCTATGCGTTGGAACTTTTCTAATTTCAGATCCTTCGTAAGAAACCTCAAGACATTGCATAGCATAGCAGAGTTCTTTCAGTTTAATTATGCTTAAATTTTAAATGCTACCAGTTAAATATTGACATTCTTTCAAATAATCCACAACAAATTTTTCCAAACGAGAACAACAATTCAATTTCAATTTAAATTGTTGCCTTTATACTGATTAAAACAGAAATTTAAATCAACATTAAATATAAATAATGCTTTTGCGTTTGTTGGGTATAATAATTTACACAGTATTTGACCTAAAAAATTATATGTATGTACTTATATAAAAAAACAAAGTGATGTATATCTATATTTAAAATAAAACATTTGTATGAGCATGCCTCTGCATGTGTATAACATTATCCTGCAACTAGGATAAGTAAATGTTGTTTGAACTATATTTATGTATGTATATATGTACATATGTGTGTTGGTATCTTTACTGGAACTGTTAAAACCAACAAAAACACCAGTAAAATAATAAAATATTAAACAAGAAAACTATTGTTAAAGGGAAATTATGTAAAATGTAATATAAAGGACATTAAAAACGTACGTTTTCCCCTACTTGCAAAACTAATTTATTTATAAACTTTTGTAATAATTTATTTATTACGTAAAATGTGTTTGCTTTTCTAAAATATGTATATGAATTTATATACGCATTTAAATAAAAGAAAATATTTTTCCCTCTTTGTTAAAAAGAAAATTAATAACAATAATTTTTAAAAGCAGTTACATGGGACACGATTTTAAAGCCAGCCCAAGATGTCCACGTCAAGCATTGAATGGACAACTTGTATTGAAAACAACAATAAAATAAGAAAATTGGGTTTATTTTCAATATATATACATATCGTTACTTTAATATATAAAAGTCCTAGCTCACTATTTTTTTGAAATGGAGATTTTTGCATTTTTCTATTTCGATACAAAAATCTCGATTTCCAAAAAATAGTACGTTAGGGCATTTCCTATATTAAGGTAGCGGTATATGCATTGTATATAAACTATCGAATGTTTGCTGTCGATATCGTGGGTCAGGCTGTAAGGCTCGATTATAGTTTAGAATTTTCTTTAAGCTGCAAAACTGATTATTGTTGTTTTTCATGCTAAAGCTGGCTTAGAATATTCAGCATTTACACCTTTGAATACTTGGTACAGCAAGCCAAGAGGTTAATAAAAGCCCTAACTTGTTATGTGGAAAAAAATTATATTATTTATTTTATGGTCGTCTCTCACACCACGACCGCATGTTCTCGGTTAAAACTGCAGTTAAGGCGGCAACTTTGGTGGACCCACAAATATTCTTCCCTGAGTGAATAACAATAAGGACTCAAAAAAAATCTACTTAAGCAAATAGTTCTAATTTTAGTAACTGCGCATTATCTTAATTGTAGCCCAAGTAATCCGTACGCTCATATATTTTCTCTCAACCAACTATGACTAAACACGATTTCAACATAAAATAGCATATCTATTCCTTTAATGCGAAAAACTAAAATACGCCACAACTATAAACCAAAAACACACATGCGTATCAAGCGCATTGAATCTCTCTGTCGTACTTATAGCCGGAGTATGCTTATACTCGGAGTATGGATATTTAGTCGGACAAAAAAAATATATCCATGATGCTCGAGATTCATTATTAGCCACTCTATGCATACATTTGTGTATATAAAATGGAATGTAGGATATGTAGCCGATTAATAGGCAGAGTATTTTTGTATTCATGCGTATAATTGTAGCTCATGCAGTCTCTAAATTTTAGTGGTTGTTATTTGTGCTAAGTGATTTAAAAAAAGTTTATACACATAGTTATATGTATTCGATTTAAAATTACCAAATGTATTTGCATGTTTTATTTTTAGCTGTACGCATTCATAAATGCTGGATGTTCAATACTCAAAGAGTACTTAAAATAATACTTTTGTCAATCTCTAGTTTAAACATTAAACTTAAGTAAATGTTGAGTAGAATGATATTTGATGCCACTAGCAAAATTTGAGGAACATTTACAATATGATATTGCTTTTGAGCCAGCAGGTAGTATTCGTATTATTTTTTTCTTGTTTTTTATTCTTCTTTGTGCTTTTTGATTTTATATGCAGAGATACCACATGGCATATGACAGTCACAACTGGCTCGGATGTAGTCTAATCTGGAGGTCCAATTTTCGATTACTCAACATTACTGGCCTTGTATTACTAATAACGCGCTGAGTGTTGTCTTCCAAGTGGTCAATCGTTTCAGGCTTATTGGCGTAAACTAGCGACTTCACGATCTTTGAGGCCAGTTCACGGGTCTGAAACCTAAACCTTTGCGGTTAGTTTTTCTTTCAATAAATCAATTGTGGCACGAGTTGTATGACATTAGAGTTGTGCAGCTCATGAACGAACTAGTTCAATTGAACGATTCACTTCACTGAGCGCTGTGAGCCGATCAATCCACTGAGCGCTTTCAGCTCAGTACTGAGCGCTTTTTGGATTTGTATCGAACTCTTTCAGTAGCTCGTTTTAGACACAAACCTATAATCAAACCCATTTACATTACATGTAGGTTTCTATCAAACTCTTAAGCAGCTCGTTTTAGACACAAACCTATGTAAATTAAGTGGGTTAGATTATAGGTTTGTGTCTAAAACGACCTAATGAAAGAGTTCGATACAAGTCTTGTTCTTTTTTAGCAATTTTTTTTGTCGCACAAGTACATAAACAAATTTATACACATATTGTGATATTAAAATATATTAAATATTAAATAATTTTAATTTTGATTCTACATACATATGTATTTATATACATATATAAATAGTATATGTATGTAGATATATTTATTAACAAATTCCACTCAATACACTATTTTAGTTTTATTTATTTCTTATAATTCATCTGTCTTGTTTTGTAATGTATAATCAGTGTTACCGTTTTAAAATTTCAGAAAGTGGAACAAAAAGGGGATTTTAAAACAAGATGGCACCAAAAAGGAGATTTTATGAAAAAAAGGGGCAACTTTAAAAACAAGAAAAATTGAAACAAATATGCTAATTTTTAAAAACATCAATAATAAAAATCAGGTTTTGCATATTTAATAACGAAAATATACTATTTTTATGATAAAATAAAGCCACAAAATGTAAAAATAATTCATATAATCTGTGCTTATAATAAAAAATTACTTGAATTTTCTGAAGATACAGATATATTTTTAATGGTTTTTTGACATTGGCACTTATTTAGAAAAAAAACTAAGTCAGTTTATTTTAGAGAAAATTTACACGACGATTCGGTAAATTTTGTGTACATTGCATTTTTTAACTAACGGAAAAAGGTCGTTTTTAGGCATTTTTAATAGTTATTAAATGCCTATTTCTGGAAACTATATATATGTGCTTTTGAGCAGGTTCATCATTTGGAATCCAGTCTTTCAAATCCCTTTGCTACAAACTTAAGGTAGATAACATGGAATGACAAGCTTAAACTTTCAGTCTGTTAGATAATTTATTTTCTAATGATTCCAATTAATAAAGCGCTTAGCAGAAGCACTAGTATGCAGCAAACTAAATATACATATATGAAGCAAATGTATAAAAATATAAACTTTCATTCAAGCAATTTGAGAAATTGCTTTTTTCGTAACACTTCAGATATTTTAAAATTGCATCACATCTTTCTTAATTCACTTAGCTTTCTTACACGCGTAATTTTAACTCTTTTACAAAAGCCTACAGTTCACTTATTATATTATTAAAAACGGAAGCAATTTCAAAATAGTTAGTATCTAAATAAATATTTTAATAAAATCAGTCTTGTATCGTTTCTATTAATTCTTGGCAAAAATTCACTATTCGTCTTTTATATTTGTTCGAATGAAAATTCTCGATATTTTTCTTGTTCGAACAAACGAATAATTTTGAACTTTTGTTCGAATATTCGAGCGAACAAAAATGTATTCGAATGATTAATAAAAAAAATTTTAAATTTTAAAAACCTCCAATTCAGTTGGCTGGTCTACTCTTTGTCAACAACAATTGACTATTATTAACATGCTACATTAATTTAGAAAGCCTTAGAGATTGTTATATCTTATAAACGGCTGGACTAAATCAAAATCGGTCCAGCCGTTTGGTCTCTAATCGTACATACAAACAGATACACACACACACGCAACAAACTTATAACATCTTTTTTTTCAGATGTTGAATGTTAAAAACCGAAACGAAATTGATTTAAAAAATTGCTTTAAGAAATCATTTAAAAACTCCAGATAATCCCACTTTTTCTTTTAATAAAAGAACAGGTAGAAAAGTTTCTTTCGCAAATTACTAATGTTGGTGATATAGTTAAAATAGCATTAAAAATCATATACAGTTTCTTTGATGTTTCGAAATAATTTAAATCAATTAATCAATCTGTTAATGAAACAATATCATTTACTCCATCGTATTTGAGATTATTACCGCATATTTTGATTACAAAATAATCATGAAAATAAATTATTCGCGTACTGTTTTTCCGCTTTTTGTGGCGTATTTGAAAAAAATTAGTATTGGATAGTAAAGCTGGGGAATAATATTAAGGCATTTAATGCTTTTTTAAGTCGTTCAATAATTCGATTCTTAAGGCTTTCGATTAGAGAACAGCAGTTATTTTTTTTTCTAAACTCTTCTTTATCATGAATTGTGAGACACCTTCCAATTCCATTAAAGAGGTATTATCTTTTCCTAGGAGGAAAAGAAAAGATGCGTTTAGCGAACATATACATATTAACAGGCTTACACAAGTATTTATAATTTGGAGTAATTTGATTACTTAGCAAAAATGAGAAAAAGTTGTTCGAATATTCCAAAAATTTTTGTTCATATTTACATATTTTAAAATATTTTTAGTATTTACATATCCATACAGACAGAGGTATACGAATATAAGCCAGCGAGGGCGTATTAATTATTCAAAAGATATGCATAAGCTAACCACTCATGTTAAAAAAAAAAGATTTGTTATATGCTTGCTTACATATTAATATATTAAAGAGCAAAACTTTTATATCAATAAAATCGAAAGTACAAGAAAGTATATCTTCATTCAATAAAAAGTATCAAAAAGTGGTAAAAATTAGAAAAAGTTTCAAATTTGGGTGCATTTTGTAAAGGTAGCACAATAGTATCCAAGCAGTCGAAAAAGTGGCAAATTGCTACTTTAGTAGCACCAACGGTAACGCTGTGTATGACCACACACACTGGCACACACATACTCTATAAATCTGTCACCTTATATGCTTCTGTTTTCGCTCTTTCTTTATGCTTCACAAAATGTTTCACTACAAATGAACTGAGCTACTGAGCCAACTGAATGAAATACTTCCGTAAAGTGAGCTGAGCTGAAAAGAGCGGTCACTTAAAAGAGCTGATAAGCACAACTCTATATGACATGTTGCTCCATCTTGTTGAAACCACAGCTACTACACACCATATTTGTTCAATTAAATTGTTTGTTAATATCCAATTCCTGTGCGCGATGGCCGATAAGCAGCAATGACTTCTTCTGTACGCACTGTACTACGTCTCATTGAGGGTAAACCTGTTGCCTGGTGCTAAAACATCCATATTTAATCGAATTAATTGTTTAGGCGTCAGTCCATTCATGTTGAAATGTCAAACCAAACTAAAAATAAATCACTTGACAGCTGACAAAATGGCCGTCAATTAATAAAGTGTTGCCAAGTTAAAATTTTATACCTCTGTAAAAAAAATCCTTTAATAAAAAAAATTAAAACAAAATGTTAATGATAATCCTGTTTTCTTACAAGCAGGAGATGACGTTTTCACATTGTGTGTTTCTACTTGGGATAATTTAGAAAATTATAAAATAATTGATCAACTAAATTGAACAAGTTTTATCTTAAGATGTTAAATCTGTTTCAAACGGAGACAGTGAAAATGATACAGGTGTAAAAAAATGGAATTTTCTAATATTTTTTGTGATTTTGATCTTGAATATGAAGTTTTTTTTTATTTCTTTATGACAAGAGCTACAACTTTGCCTCAGAGAGTTAATCAAAATTTCGAAAATGACACAATCACAATGACACAAAAATGACACCAAGGCCCCAAATATTTGGGGGCCCATGAAAAAAGTGCACGACTTGGGGCACTTTCACTGTCACGTAGTGCTGTCCGTATATGGTTATATTTCCAGGACTTAAAAAATTACACACCGTGTTATTATCAGTTGTGAAGACTTACCCTCCTGCCTCTACAAACCAGGTAGTTAACTCGTCTAGAAAATTTGTATGAACATCATTAGTACTTTTCATATACATTTCCTACTCAAGTCAACCGTCCGCGTTATGGCAACGGGGGCAACTTAAGCTTAAATTAGACGTGACATAGCCATAATGCCATAGCCATAACCAAAACAAAATTCAATTTGTTTCTATGGTGAGAGTTAAGGCGTTATGGCGAGTCACCTTTAATAAAATACAACGTTGCCCATAAGTTTTGGTTCGAACAGCTGTTTTCTATGGTTATGGTTATGGCACGTCTGATTAAGCCTTTAAACTCATGAGCCGTGTTAGTTTTTGCTTAAAAAATTTCATGGCAGAATTAGCAAGCCTCCAATTTTATCAAAAAAAAAATATCAGAGTGTCATGATAATATACTTTGTTTAAGAAAATAATAATTGAAAAAATTTATTAAAAAAATGTTTGTTTTTTAGTGTATTTAGTTTTTTATTAATTAATCGTTTTTTCTGATTAGTTTATTTACAATTAAATTAAAATTTATAAAAAAAGGTTATTAATTTGCTTTGGCTTAACTTTTTTTTTTGTATAAAAATATTTAAATAAATTAAAGGCTAAACTTAATTTTGCAAGCAATAAAGCATATTTGTGAACAAAAAAAAAATTATTTCTGTTTACTTTTTTTTCTGGCATTCTTAATTAATAAAAAATAAACTTAAACTAAACTAAAATTAAAAACCTGAATAAAGTATTAATATTTTGTAAATGCTCTTAAGTGGAATTATTTTTTTTTTTGACATTTATAAAAGAGCACAACACAAATTATGTTGAACTTAGTTAATAATTTTTCTTAATTGTTTTTTTTTCCTTCTTTCTTTAATATTTTTTTTTATAAGAATAAGAACACAAGGTGAATTTTGAAATTATTACTTGTTTAGCTTATGTTATAATAAATTTATTTTTGTTATTTTCCTTCTTTTCCATATTCTTTAAATTTAATGATTAAGTGAAAAAATTAAATGACCCCGAAATGAAATTAATTACTGAAATGCGATGAATCCTTTTGTTTTTCTTAAACATGTATGTATGGATGTGTGTATGTGTTTCTTACAATTCGAAAACCCTTTCGTGTGTGAGTGTGAATGAAACAAAGAAATAAAATAAAAAATAATTAATGATTTTAATGAGTTTAAATTAAGGCAAAGTATACCTTCTTAGCCAACTTGAGTGCCATAAACAATGGCCATTAGCAGCCATAAAATATTAAAGGAATGTTTGCTTATTGAGCCACTCGTAGTGGCCGATAACACTTGCACGTTACTGCTGCGTGCATCCATAAGATCTCTGGACAGCGGTAATTCGGTGGGATCACTGAGCTCCTCGTGACATGGCAGACGTTCCGGTTTCAGTAGAAATAGACGCACTGGTATGGCTAAAGCTTGCACAGGCATCAAATCTGCTGCATCTAAATGATTGTGATTCTGTTGTGATGATGTGAGGACATCATTGTTTTGTGAGTATAAAGCATTTTGCTTCATCAATTCCAAATCGTCTTCCATTTTGATGGGTTGTGTCAAAAGAACCTTAGAGCTGGCATCAAAATAATCATTATGCATGGCTGTATTACTGTCTGGTCCCCCGAATATGTAATGACTTTCTACCGGCGTATCCTTGCTAGTGCTGCTGCTACTGCTACTGCTGGCTTCCAAATTGCCAATGCCCTGGTACTGTGTTAGAGCACGTTTCTTTTTCATTGCACTAGCAGCAGCATTTTCGTCTAATCCCTGCTCATGTTCATTTCCAATGTCTGTTAATTGAATTTGATCCTCAAATTTGCTGTTACGTCTCTGGGCTCCCTGGCGTATTTTCGTATGATGTTTTTTACTACTGGCACCGGTCATGAACTGGTCACTGCTGCTTAGAGCTGCATTTATGCCACCCACATTTAATAACTGCAACACATGATTGGGTACCGGTTCAATGAAATTGTGCAAATGTGGCTCTTGTAAATTGCAAACGAATTTTTCCAAAGAGTCACGCAACTGTGGATGACGTGTACGATTTTTCAATTCATACAGCCATTGCAGGCGACAATCACAAATGAAATTATTATCTGAAAATAGGAAAGAAAAAAGTAATGAAGACATTTCCTTAACGTATTTTAGGTTCTATTTTCTTTTTTCTACTTTATAGACTAAATTTTTTTATTTCTGATTTTTTTTTGTGTTTCTTTGCTTTTAATAGCCAATTTGGTGCAGCTCCCAAACCTCTGCTAACTTGAGTCAATTGTTTCCTTTAAAAAAAAAACTCTAACTTAAAGTATGCAAAGGAAAACAAGAAAAAAAACGTTCAGAACGTAAAACAATTGCCACTTTGACAGCAGAAAATTGCCAAATGTCCTTTCAGGTTAAATGCTTCTGACACACAAGTGTTGTTTTATTATAAATGTTTATTTATGGTTTTTCATCATTTTTGCAAATCTTTATGTTGTTTCTAGTTTCTTCTTACTTTTTAAATTTCGTTAATGTCTCAATTCAAATTGGTTTGTATAATTTTTTTATAGCTACGAGGCTAGTTCATTAAGATCAAAAATATAAGGTTTCTAATAACAATAAACAATTATACCAGAAAAATAATTGTATTATTCCATCTATATGTGACCTGGTCTATTTCGAGAAATCAGCTGTTAAAGATAAACAATGCATTTCATCAGTTTCTCGGTAGTTGTTCTCCTTCGTTCTGTTTCTGTTGGTCTTTTCCGTTATAAACTAGTGAAGTTTTGAGGAAAAAAAAACTGTGTACGTTTGTTGTTGTTAAAATGTCATTTATTTTAATTATTTATTTTATTTAGGAAATTTTGACGTGAATACCTCTAATGTCATTTCATTTGTGCTCTTATTTCTCTACATTTTTAGTACACTTCTAAGCAAGTTAGGACTTTCTGCTTTTCACCATGTTAAAGAGCGTCTCAAAAACTATCCGAACCAAAAAAAAAGTGAAAAATAATTTTTTGAGTCATAAGCCACCTTTTCATAGGCCGGGTCACATATATATATATTCGATACCAGCTGATGTAAATCAAGTATTTGTTTCCTTTAATTTTTTAAAAAGGTTTGATTGTTGACTTGCATAACCAAAAAAAATAAACAATTTTTGAATTTATTTATTTTACACCAAAGTCTATTGGGCAGTTAATCAATTAATTAATTATAATTTTTAAACTAGTTAGGGAAAGCGGGAACACGAAACAACTTTTTTTCGACAAAATTTATTCTAGAAAATAAGAAAAAAAAAAAAATATAACAGATCTATTCTACATTTGATCATTTTATAACCAAAAAACGGCTTAAAACAAATATTTTTTAAAACCCTTTTTGGTACTTTTTACATAAGACACCTCTTATAAAAGTTACTTTTTGCAGAAGGTACTTTTTTCAAAAGTTAATTTATACACCAGACAGTTTTAATAGAATTTACTTTTTAGGGAAACTTTTTTTAATTACTTTTTAAGAAGGTAATTTTTACAAAATTTACTTTAACAGAAAACGTAGTTTTTAAAAAAGGTAATTTTTAACAAAAAGTTACTTTTCTACAAAAGATACTTCTTACAATAGTTCTTTTTACTAAAGGTACTTTTTACAATCACATAAAAAAAGTCAAAATGTACTTTTTAAAGAAAGATAATTTTACAAAAGTTTACCTTTTACAAAAGCTCATTTTTACAAAAGATATTTTAGACAAAAGGTACTTTTACCAGAAGGAACGTTTAACAAGCTTTAACTTCAAATCATAAATGTTTAACAAAGTAGTTTTATACAAAAGACGATTTTACCAGAACGAACTTTTGGCCAAAGTTACTTTTTGAAATAGGAACCTGTTAATTTTTTGGCAATTTTTTTAATTAAATTTTGTAAAAAGTACTTATAAAAGATAATTTCAACTAGAACGCACTTTTTGCAAAAGATATTTAAAAAAATTATTTTTACACCAGGTACTTTTTGCAAAGGGTGCTTTTTACAAAAGGTATTTTCAACAAAGCATACTTTTTGCAAAAGTTATTTTTTGCATTAGGTGCTTTTTGAAAAAGGCACTATTTACATAAGGTACTTTTTTCAAAAGGCACTTTTTTCAAAATATACTTTTTACAAAAGGTACTTTTTGCAAAAGATACTTTTTGCAAAAGGTGCTTTCTGCAAAAGGTATTTTTATCGTAAGGTACTTTTTACAAAACGTACTTTTACCGGAAGGTACTTTTTGCGAAAAACACTTTTTATAAAAGGTACTTTTTAAAAAGGGTACTTTTACCGGAAGGTACTTTTAGCAAAAGCTAATTTTTGCAAAAGGCTATTTTTACAAAAGGAACTTTTTAGATAAAGTACTTTTTACAATAGGTACTTTTAACAAAACGTAGTTTTTACTAAAACTGCTTTTTACTGACGTTGATTTTACCAGAAGGTACTTTTTACAAAAGTTACTTTTTAGAAAGTGTACTTTTTACAAAAAGTACTTTTCACAAAAGGTACTTTTTAAAATATAGTAGACTTGTGTCCAACATCTCTTTTGAACTACGAGTAAAATTAGCTGTTCGACACAAGTTCGGTCAAAAGTAGACTTGTGTCCAACAGTTCTTTTTGAACTAGTTTGAGAGCGTTTGAATCAAAACTTATTTCAAACCCATTTAATTTACATTGATGTTTTTGACCGGACTTGTGTCCAACTGAACGAACTAGTTCAAAAAGAACTGTTGGACACAAGTCTAGTCAAAAGCGTCACTGTAAATTAAATGGGTTTAAAACATCTTTTGATTCGAACGCTCTCAAACTAGTTAAAAAGAGTTGTTGGACACAAGTCTAAAATATAGATACTTCTTACAAAAGCAACTTTTTGTAACTCAGTGAAAAAAAATTGGAAGTAATTATTCAGGAACTACTTTTTCTCTACTGCCAAAATATCAATATGTGTGTATTTTTTACTTTTCAGCAATCGATATAAGAAGATATTTCACTTATCCAAAATTGGAGATCATTAGCAATTTTCGCAAAACCCTTACGATATGTCTTAGGTTAGGTTAGGTTAGCAGGCTGCTAGTGAAGAATGAAAATTTTAGGACTTGGGTCAAATACGATGATCCCTTTGTGCTGCCTGTAAGTTGAAAGTGTAAGAATAAGGGGGAGACCGGGAGTATAGGGATGATATAGGTGGAGAGGATAGAGATGGAGAGTTTCTGTAGAATAAGAGAGAGTAAAGGAGAGGAGAAGTGGGATAGGAAAGGGTCTAGTACATCACATGGCATAGAGGAAGGGTAGCGGCCATACCAGCCGCTGCTCCTAATGTATAGACTTAGGTTTCTAAGTCCTATTTCCGATAGCTCGGACAGGCTATTGAAGGATATTCTGCCCAGGAAGTGCAGACGGAGCTCCTCTAAAGCAGGGCAGAAGCATCATTGCAGCTGTAACAGTAATCATTTTACGGGAGACCCATATGTCTAGCGTGGGTTCCGAAAGTGCAGTGGCCTGTAAGTGTGGGCAAGAGATCCCTCAGGTGCTTCTTGGTGAAGATAATGGGGTTTTTGGTTCTGTTGGTATCTAGACGAGGCCAAAGGGTTCTCGATATAATGCAGGTAGGCTCATTGCGCCATCTTTCCTGAGCTGAATTAAGAAAGGCAGTATCGAAACGTCTCCAGCAAGACGAGAGAGGCAGCCCACAGAGATTGTAAATATCGACTTTTCCGAGTAGGGTTCCTATCTTTGCCAGTTCATCCACAACTATAGTGCCTGAATTGATCCCGTGTCCACGCACCCAGTAAAGTGTGATGGTTGAGTGCTGCGCCAGTTTATCCAGGACGATATGTCTTGATTTTTTAAGAAACTGAAATCAATATCATGAAATATTCAATTTTTTTATTTAAAAAATCTAGTGATTTAAAAGAAATTTAGGAAAAGAAAAAAATAATATACGAAAATTCAGATTTATTCAACATCATTAACATGACTTTCTATTCACTTAATATGGATGAAAAAAGGGAATTTCTTGCAATATAAATCAATGTAAGCATTATTAAACATTAATCACAATCAGGATCTTATGGACTTCCTTGGAAGATGTTTTTTCTGGAAGAGTTAAGAAATGGTACTTTTTGCATAAGCAGAATATTACAAAAAGTAATTTTTTTATAAAAGGTACTTTTTTTTAATATTTCCCTGCAAGATTGCAAGATTCGGTTTTTATATTGGGAATAAGTTGTAAAATTAATTTTTATATAAAGGATTAAAAAAAAACTACTTTATATAAGGAAGAGAGATTAGAGACTTTTAAAGAAGTTCAAGTTATGCAGAGCAGACTCTAATTTGTGATGTACCCACAACTATTTTAAAGTTTTTACTGTATTATTAAATTGATTTGGAGACAAACTTAAACTGGCTTAAAAAATATTAATGCACTAAAATGAAGGCTGGAATACATTTCATTGTGTTGTATTTTTAGATAAGTTTTTCCTGTCTACTGCAAATACACGAATAATTAATTATTTTAATTTTTGTATCGACAGTGACCCTCGTAGCCCTTTAACAATTATTACTATGACCTGTATTTTCCATTAATATTTGCATTTTTTTTTTTTTTTGTGTTATTATATATTGCTTTTGTTAGTTTTCTTCTTGCTGTTCATACTCGTACAACTTTATATACATACATACATACACATGTACATATGTACTACATAAGTACATATATATTTCTTTGTTTGAATACACAAATCCAAGCACACAACATGTTGCATTCACGTCACTTGTGTTGCTACTCGCTTTTGTATAAAGTAAAATGTATTGTTGAAATGTCTTGTCTAAATGTCTCAACTGTCTTCATATTTACAGAATCCTTTCTTTTGAAATACTCCTGCATAAACTTAAACAACAAAAAATTTATAACTTTTGATATGTGTATTATGAAAACAATTTTACACACAGAGAAAATTTTTTAGGTTGAAGGTAGTTTTTTTATTTATTTTTTTTCAAGTTAAAAAATTAATAGATTTTTTTTATTTATATTAATTGGCTCAATAGGAGATATATAAAATAAATCTTTTTTGAAGTATTGGTTATAAGTTTCTCTATGACATGGAATTTAGTATTCTCTGTGTAATTGTTTAAGGATTTTTTTAGAGAAGTCATCTAAAAAAATAACCATTTATTTGCAGCAGTTAAAAATAAGTCGAAGTTAAATACTCATAAAAGATGTTAGAATTTAGAACAAGGCTTTTGAGGCAGGTAAGGCCATGGAAAATAGGAAACGTGCTCTAACATAAGTAGATAAATGCCGAAAATTAGAAAAGGCAGTTTTTTTTTGTTTACCGATAAATTTAATGAATTTACCATAGTTTTATTTAAATTAAAAAATAGCGATTTTTTTTCAAAATAGAAAATTGTGGGAATAATTACTAATAATGATGGGAACTATACTTTATGTCCAGCTACCGCAGATCTTTTAAAAATGGTTATCAACATAAAATTGTTAATAATGTTCATTTTAGAAGACTAAACTTACAAGTCTGCTAGGGAGGAAGGAAGACCCTATTAATGATGTCATAAGGAATTACAAATAAATTCAGTAAAGTGCAACTGTGACTCGCATACGAACGGTTCCGTACGTACCATACAATTATAATACCATACGAATTAGCGATTTTTCTAGTTCTGGCGGTGTTTCTTATTTTTGGCGGTTTTTTTTTTTTGCTTTTTGGCTTTTTTAATTTTGGCGATTTCACGCGATTTATTTTAGTTTTAGATATTTTTTATGTTGTACGCCTTTTTCGTTCTTGCGATTTTCTCGGGTATTGGAGTTTTTTCATTTTGGCGATTTTTCCGTTTTTGGCGATTTATTTTATTGTAAGAATTTTTTTTTTTAGTTTGGCGCTTTTTTCGTGTTGGCGATTTTATTCCAGTTGTTTGGCGATTTTTTAATTTTGTGGCTTTTTGCTTTTAGCGTTCATGAAGATTTCAAGAGTTTGCCTCTTAAGGTTTGGTATACGAAAAAATATTTTTAAATTTTGTTCTTCATTAATTCTAATTCAAAAGCTTTTTTTTTTCTATTTTATAACTCCTTTATTCATAAATATTTTGAGAACTGTTTTGCAAAACAAGAAACTAATTATTTTTTCTACTTTTCATAAGTATCAAATAAATCCATTTTATTTGAACATAACTTTATTTTAATTTTAATTAAATGTTCATTCCTAGTTTTTTTTAATTGCTCTGAAAAAAATGCAAACACTTTTGTCTGGCCACTCAAAGTTGTATAAAAAAAAAGTCCTGCATAGTTTAGCAAAGATTTTCTTTTTTCTACTAAATTGAAAACAATAGCATTCAAAATCAAATAATAGCGTATTCTTTACAATTTGCTTAAAATTTTTTAGTACGCATATTTTTGAAATTTTATTACTCACAAAGAAATCCTTTAAATACACAATAAAATTGAAGTTGCTGTGGTTTCTTTGTAAGAACACAAAAAAAAACAACTTTTCACTATTCTCTTTTTGGGTTGCTATTTTTTTTACTGCATCTAAAGTTGAACGATAATAATACACATTTTAAAAAGTTGTTGACCCACAACAATGTTGTGGCAACTGAATAAAACACAAACACAATTTAGCAAAGAAATAAAATCACAGTATCCCAGTAAAGTTTTGTATACAAAACAAAATAGCACACTTTTTAGAAATGTTTTCATATCATTTAATAATGTCTTTTTTTTTGGTAAAATTTATTTACTTATGATGCTTTAAGAATAGTTTTCAATAAAATTTGTTATCTGATACAGTTAGCTGAAATTTAATATTTAAAAGAAATTACATCAAATAGGGTGGCTAAACTTTCTAATCATTGAACAGAAATGTACAAGAAAATCGAATAGGAAACTTAATTGAATTCTTTACACTCAAAACTTCACTAGAGTTAAAATTAAAGTTACTGGTATAAAGTATATACAGGATGTTGGCATACGCTCAAAACGTCATAAATAAAATTAAACACCGTTGTCAATTGTACAATTGTAGGAAAAGTTAAAAATTTTGCGCTTAATTCAGATTATAATTGTAGCTAAAATGCAATGTTTAAAAAAGGATATATGGGAGCTAGCTTATCCTTGGACGGATTCATATAAAATATTAAAGAAAACTTATAAATTAAATTCTAGAAATTGTTATAAGCTTTCGTGGCATTCGATTCATAACTGTAGCTGAATTTAAATATTTTCAATTAAGGACATCCAGGACATTGACATGGATTGAAATGAATCTTTCCACTGAGCTTAACTGTATAACCATAGAAATACTAACTAGTTATTCTAGCATTCTCATGATAACAAAAGCTGAAATCTAATTTTTGAAATAAAGGATATATGGCAGGCTGGCTTGTTTTTGCAGAGATTAAAGTAACATTCACAAAATAGCTAAGCTATGCAGTTTTAGAAATTGTAAGAAATTTTTGCTACATTCGCATCATAACTGTAGCTGAAACAAATTTTTTTCGTTAAGGACATCAATGACTGATACCGGCCTACATAAAACCTAGCACTTATCTTATGTATGTATGTAGTTTCAAATTTTTCTAGCATTCTCATGATAAATTAGCTTAATTTTAATCAGAAGTGCGTGGCTGCAGAGAAAAATATCGGTATTTCCCCCAGCTAATAAAGTCAAGTTTAATTTCTCTTCTCTTGCTTAGAAACTCACATTAATAAATAAAAATACTTCATTCAATAAGAATTGAAATTAGTGAACTTAAGCCCGATTAAAAAATTAATTCTGATTAAAATTCACTACAGATCAATTAAATCTAAAAATGTCTCACTTAAATCAGCTCAATTTCTAATTTAAAAATAAAGGATATAGGGGAGGCTAACGTGTCCTTGCTTAACTATGCAGTTTTTGAAACTGTAACACATATCAATTGTAGCTGAAATTAAATTTTTCTCAATTAAGGATAGCAAGGAAGTTGACATTAAACTACATAAAACGTATCACTAGGCTTAAATATATAATTATTTAAATAGTTGCCAATTTTTCTAGCATTCACATGATAAAAGTAGCTAAAATCCAATTTTTAAAATAAAGGATATACAGGAGGCTGTCTTGTTTTCGCAGGTATTATTGTAAAATTAATCGAGAAGCTTAACTGTTTAGTCCTGAAAATAGTTACAAACTTTCGCTGCATTTGGATCATAATTGGTGCTGAAAGCTAATTTTTGTGATGAGCGATATCTAGGACGTTGGCATATGCTTTCAGTGACTTAAATAAAAGTAACGAGACAGCTTAATTATCTACCTAAATGTATAATAAAAGCAACAACTTACATTTTTTGTGGCATTCTGATGATAATAGCAGCTGAAATTAAATGTTTATAATAAAGGATATATGGTAGGCTATTATATTCTTGCACCGATTAAATTAAAATTTACAACAGAACTCAACGGCATTCTTTTACAAATAGTTATAGATTTTCGAAGCATTCTGATCATAATTGTTTATCAAAGAGAGTTTTTATAATAAAACACATACAATTGTTTGGAAAATGTTTGCATCGACTTAAGTAGAATTAGTCACTGCCCTTAAATGCATCATTATTATTATGCTATTAACCCTAGAAAGACTTTCTTATTTTTTATAAATTAAGTACTTTCTTCTTCACATCGACGAACACCAAATTTAAAAAATCGCACCTACACGAAAATCTCCCAAATGTATGTTTCAACCCTCCAGCAGCTTGGCAACAATTACAACTACAAAAAAAAAATGAGAAAGCTTCCGAGAGTACTAAGCCAATTAAATGACAATTAGTAAACGATGTTCGTCGATTCGACGAAGAAAGTGCGTGCAGGGTTAAGTGTAGCTGAAATCAAAAATAAAGGATATATGGGAGGCTAACTTATCCTTTCGTGGATTGAAATGAAATTTAGATGATTGACTCAGCGCATAATTTTACAAGTAGTTATATATTTTCACAGGTATGTGATTGTAAATACATATAAATAAATTTCAATAGTTTTTATAAAGGATATATATGCGTTGTTGAGTTATTCTCACGCCCATTAAAATTAAGTTTTATAAACAATTTAAGTGTACAATTCCGGAAATGATTGATATATGGACTGACAAGGATTATTTATATTAAGGATGGATGGATGTTTTTGATGTATATATACTACAGAAACTTACTCTTTTAGCTGGAAACTCGTAGAACATTAATTGTGATTTACTTTTTTTGCTTAAATACGAGTACATACATACATTTTTTAATGGTTAGTTTATTTTTATTTTTACTTGTCACATTTGTCAGAGTCCTAATCCAGCCTTTTACCTTCTTTTAGACTTTTTTTTTAACAGAGTGCTTTCAAACAGAGTGACTTACACAATTGTTAAACCAAGAGGGCGTATATACATACATAAGCTGAATTTTTTATGTGTGCTCTAGTATTTTGATTATAGTTGACAATAGAAGTACGAATAAGTAACTAAATACTATACAAAAGGAAAAGATAAATATGGACTCACATATAAAATAAAAATGTATCTGTGTGTAACTTATACACAACATACAAGCATTTATATAAAATCCTTAGCCAAATGCAAAAAAAATATATAAGTTTTAATGGTCAGAAAAGGACAAGTGCATTTGATAATGGATAAAGCATTTTTAGGAGGAATCACTTATAACATTTAAATGAAGGGCTCAGAACATGCTTCGTGGTACACAGTTAAGTACTAGTTGGGTAAAATACTATGACAAAAAAAAACTATTTTAATTAACTGTATGCTTAAGGGATTAAGATAAATTATAATTATTTTACTTCTTTGAACTCTCGTCCTTAGAGTTCGAGTTTGTTTAAAATATTTATAGAAATTTCTCAGGGACAGAACTGCTAAAATCTGTTATAAGTTCCCGAAATTGCTTTTTCCCCTCACCACTTATATTTCTCTAGCATACATACATGAAAGTTTTAACAACAGAAATAAAATACAAAAAAAAAGAAACTAGTTGAAAACTAAATCATAGCCATTTAGAACATTACATATACATACATACATACATACATACATACATACATACATACATACATACATACATACATACATATAAATATGTTACTATGCGAGTTAACTGTAAACACATGAATGTCCTCGTATGTGTTTGTCCTTTGGACTAAAATACATTTTTAGCTAGTCATTGTTGTTGGTGCTGGCTGTCATAGTAAAAGTTGTTGGTTGTGGTTTTTTATTGTGCAAAAACTACTTTTTAAAGATAGAGAAGGAGAAAAAGAAAACTAAATGCCCTGAAAAAACTACTAAAAATTTTGAAGACCTCTGCAACAAATTAACATAGGCAAACTGTAAACATACGCATTTGCAAGTATGCACACACACACACACGCACACATGCACAAATTTACTCACACAGTATGCACATACTTACATTGTTGTAAACAAATATGACCAGAATAGTTGGGTTGTTTTACAATGTTATTTTAGTTATTTATATGCACAATTATGTTTGTCTACTTTTGAATACAATACAAAAATAAGCTGACATGTATGAAAATTTGTGTATGTATATGTGAATAGATATGTATGTATATACTTATATGTGTACATAAATATTAACATTTAAATACAGGCACTAGATATGTTTTGTGCGAGGGTGATCTGAAGAAAAGGAAGCAAGTGGAATCTGCTGCAATTGCAGCACCACGTTGAGGTTGAAATCGACTAGACAATTTGCAAACTAAGAGCTGGATTACATGAAAATGTTCGCAAAGGTGTACGAAATCGGACCCAAAAAAATTATCGTTTAGAAAAAAAATTGTGTAAAAGTCCTTGTTTCTAAAACCTCAATATTTTTCTATTATAATGATTTGAAAGCAATAAAAATTTCTAACTATATGTATAATCACACACTTAATGTGTCCACTAAATTTCATTAAAGATGGTGCACAAATATGCCAAACCGCCATATATCCTTTATTTGAAAAATAAACTAATTTACCAGCAATTATAATGAAAATATAAAAAAGTTTCAAACTGTTTCTCAAATGAGATAGCAAAGGTTTGTATTCAGTTTTATAACTATTGTAATAAGTACATGGCCCAAATATTCCATATATCCTTAAATTACACAGTTAAATTTAAGCTGTAATTATGGTGGTCACAATTGAATTTAAGGAGTAATTCCCATAAAAATCTAGCCAAAACATGTAAACATTATACAATTAAAATTTAAAATTAATTTCATATGTATCAATGAAAGGACATAATAACCAGCTGCCATATATCCTTTATTTTATAAAATGAATCTCAAAATCAAATAATAATCAAAATTCAACAAAATTTCAAAACTACTTTTATAATAAATTAGTGAACGTCTTTATTTATTTTAATCCCTATTAAATTAAGGGCATGCCAAAACTTCCATATATCCTTGCTTCCAAAAATTTTATTTCAACATTAATTATGATCTAGCGAAAGTATGTAAATAAATAACAGTTAAAATTTTTAATAAAATTCATATGAATCAGTGAAAGGATATGCATAGCTGCCACATATCCTTTATTTTTAGAAAATTAATTTCATTCCAAATGATGTAAAAAAAAATTTAACAAAATTCTGAAACTGTTTCTGAAAAGATTTAATAAACGTTTCAATTAATTTTTATGCTTATCGAATTAAGGACATTCCAACCTTCTATATATCCTTAATTTAAAAACAAACTTTTATTTCAAACGCAATTACGATGTGGCGAAAATATGTAAATATTTAAAATATAAAGTTTTTATTAAAATTCATATAAATCAATGAAAGGATATGCCCAGCTGCCACATATCCTTTATTTTTAGAAAAAAAATTTCATCCAAATTATATTAAAAAAAAATTCTCAACATTCCGAAAAGGTTTCTAGAATGATATAATACACGTTTATTTATTTTTATGCCTATCGAATTAAGGACTTGCAAGGCTTCCATATATCCTTAGGTAAAAAAAATTTAATTTCACATGTAATAACAATCTAGCGAAAATTTGTTAACATAACACAGATACAATTTTTCAATGAATCTTATGTAAATCAAGGAAAGGATATGCACAGCTGCCACATATCATTTATTTAAAAAAAAATTTATTTTATCCCAAATGTTATTAAAAATTTTTTACGAAATAGAATGATATAATAAGCGATTTTAATTATTTCCATGCGAATTAAGGACATGCCAAGCTTCCATATATTCTTAATTTAAAAAACTGATTTTAAGGTGTAATAACGATCTAGTGAAAATATTTAAACACAATACTTTTAACATTTTGAATAAGATATAAATCAAGAGGAAAGGTTATGTTAACGCTATGTGGCAGAGCATTCAATTTATAAAACGAATTTCATGCGAAATGATGATCAAGATTCAAAAGATTTTCGTATTAAATGAATTAGTGATTGTCTTGCATATATTGTCATGATTCGATATATCCTTAATTTAAAAAAAATTGTTTCAACGGCAATTACAATGTAGCAAAAATGTGCAAATATTTACCAGCTAAGATATTTAACAAGTTTAATGTAAATCGAGGAAAGGATATACTTAGCTGCCACATATCCTTTATTTATTAAAATGAATTTCATCCGAAATAGTGACAAAAATACAACACAATTTCGAAACTATGTCTAGAATGAATTAGTGAATGTCCTTATTTATTTGTATAGCAATCATATTCAGGGCATACCAACCTTCCATAAATCCTTAATAAAAAAATTTTTACTTTCCGCTGCAATAACGTTTTTATCGACCAAACATGTGTAGCAATTCATAGAAACATAGAGCGCAAATCATTAAGGCTTTATTTGGAATGAGTAGAAGGACATGCCAGGCTGCTATACATCCTTGATTTGTAAAACTATGCTCAGAATGCAGCGAAAGCTTACAACTACTTAAAGATTCCCAAAGGCAACTAGTGTAGCGAATTTCATGACAACCAGTGCAAGGATACCCCATCCTTCCATATATCCTTTTTTCAATAATTCAGTTTTAGCTGTAAATGTGACAAAAAAAATTACACGAAGCTCGGTAAATGTTTCTAGAACTACGTACATACTTATTTTGCCAGGATAATTTTCTTACAGTGGAAGCAGAGGTAAAAATACAATTAGTATTTGCGGAATTTCATTTAAATTTATCAGTTAACTTACCACAAATCTTTGATCCTCAAAATTAAGTTATGTTAAGCAAGAATTAAACGCAGAAATTGTATAACTAAGTCTAGCTTTACAGCTTAAAAGGCTCTGATGAAATTCATTGAAAGCATTGCAAGGATATTATATTTCGCCCTAAATCCTTTCAGCCGTATTTATAAAATTATTAAGGCTTAATAAGAAAATTTTTTATATGAAAATTTAATTTAAAACCCCTTTCTAAAGCCACTTTAGATACACTTTTAAGTATCTTATCGTCCTCCAATAATGATGAAACACATATGGTTTAAAGTATAAAGAAAAAATTAAAAATTTCTTCGTTGTTTTTGTTTTGTACACAAGTCCTTATAATAAAGTGGTCTAATTTAGACCACCGGGCGATCCTAGTTATTATAAATAAGGCTGTTTATTTTTAAAATTTTATTTCAACTATTAGAATTATGAAAACTTTTACAGAAACCCGACATTTCTTTTTTTAATTCATAAAAAAACATTTTTGGTTAGTTCCATGGCACAACAAGGACATTGGAACATATTAAGATTCCTTGATTTTAAAAATTTCCTTAGCTACAATTACGTTCAGAATGAAACAAAAACTGTTTGTATTTTAGTTAGTTACGTAGTCACAATAGATGATAACTTTAATTTAAATCGGTAAAAGGACAATTCAATCTCCCATATATCCTTAATTATACATAACTTATCCTGAGCCACAGTTGTGATTAGAGCACAGTAAAAGTTGTGTATATATGCATGGAAGGATGCACTTAAGATCCTTGACAAATTTGTTTGTAATATATTAATGCCTTCCATATATCCTTAATATTAAAAGTTGCATTTCAGCTGCAATAATGATACTTCGTTTGTTTCACTGGGCTTCAAAAATTTAAAACTCTCAAGATATACTTCCTATATCTGAGCTTGACTCTCTATACTACGTTCATATTTGTATTTAATATGCACAATTTTAAGGTTTATGCTTAAAGGACCTCCAACAGTAAGAAACCATAAAAAAACGAAGCAACCAAGTTACCAAACCAACAACATAAGCAGTCAATTGCTGACACACATACATAATGGCACTCACACATCCCAACAAAATTGTCATCCATAATAAAATCTCAACTCTTTTAGTACATCAAAACATTATGAATTTAAATATTTATGAAATTGTCTCTGAAAGTTTGCTACAAACTGAATGTATTCACATACGTACATACTCACACATATTTGTATGTTATTTGCGTGTAAATTTCTATTTGCGTGTGAGTGTGAGAGAAAGTTTATTTTTGCGAGTTAAAACACAGACGCGCACACACACACACACACATGTATTTATGTAAATTTTATTGTTTATATATTTTTTCACTTAACTGTAGCTTAGTTGTCGTATGTTTTTGTGCAAATATATTTAAATTACCAGCAATTTTGCTTGAAAGTTTTTGTTTTTGTTTTTATATCTGTACATACGTTGTGTGTGTGAGTGTGAGTGTGAGTATATAAAAGTTAGTGGGCTACAATTTACACGCATATTACCAAAAATTAGCATTGAAATGAACAGAGTGTTCTTGCTCAGTATTCATGCACCTACATGCATGCATACATACATAATCGTAAAAAAAAAACACAATATTCGTCACATGAAAAGTGTGGCAAAACCGTAAAAAGTAAACAAAATTTGGTTTGCAAAAATACCTATATATGTATAAAATGCTAATAAACTTGTTTATGACGAGAAAGAGAAAAACTTTAAATTTAAATGGTAATTGCAATGAAAATCAGATTTTATATGAGAGAATTATTAAAAACTATTTTTTACTCAAGCAGGAGGAATTTTATTAGTTTTAGTTGTTTACAATTTTAAGTATTACATTTTTATTATAATAAAGAAATAAACTTTTTTTGGGTAAATAGTAGAGTTCGACCGATTAATCGGCTTCGGCCAAAAATTGGTAATCGGCCAACATTCGGCCTATGGCAAAAATCGGCCGATTAGCCGAAGCCGAATATTTTCCATTCCAAGCTTGAAAAATAAAATTATGTTTGGTCGTTGCTGGCAGACAGTTTCTATTGTGTTTACCGTTTTGAAAGCGTTGCTTTGAAATACAACCCTGTCGCTTTCTATTTTCTTTTACTTGGACGTTCTTGTGAGTGATCATATGAATAAGCAATCTAGAAATTGCAAAATAGTTTTATTTTTCTTGTTATGTATCCAATAGATATTACAGCTATTTCAGTGATCTCAAAAAAGCCAACTTTTTTTTAAATTCTTATAAAACGTAAGTATCATTTTTAAAATTTAAGACATTCGGCTTCGGCTTCGGCCAAAAAAAAAAACGCCTTCGGTCGATCTCTAGTAAATAGGTAAATCCCAGTTTAAATAATGAAAGTTTTGTTGTATCAATTTTTCATTGTTCATTTCATTGTTTGCGCTACGCTGCCCGTCTGTCCGTCTGTCCGTCTGTCCGTTTGTCTTTCTGTCTCTCTGTCCGTCACAGACTATTTTCTCGAGAACCGTAAGATCTACGGAACTGAAATTTAGACAGAGTATGTAGAACTTTGGCCGCTACAACAACAAACATGAGAGTTAAAAATTAAAGGGTGTTCCAAAATGAGCAAAGAAAAATTTTAGAATCACATGTGATATACATACATACAATTGTAAAAGTTTAAAGTTTGTTTATTTTTTTATACAGACTAAAATAATTAACACTTAAATCTAAAAAAATCTAAATTAAAGGGTGTCTTATCAGTTTATGTAATTTTGACTATGAAATTTTGACAACTTGCTGTATCTTGGCACCGTAAGAGTCAAAGTAGTGAAATTTTCAAAAACGTTAAAACTAAAAAATTCCAAATGTATAAAATCGCCAAACCGGAAAAAATCGGCAAAAACTGCAAAAAAAATTGCCAAAACGCTAAAGACCGAAAAAAACGCCAAAACGAAAAAAATTCTAAAACTAAAATAAACCGACAAAATCCGAAAAAATCCGAAAAAATCGCCAAAAAAAAAAAAAAATCCGAAATTAAAAAAAAAATGCCAAAGACCGAAAAAAAATGCCAAAACAAAAAATTAATTCTAAAACTAAAATAAACCGCCAAAATCCAGAAAAAATCTTTAAAATGAAAAAAAAATTCCAAAATTAAAAAAAAATTAAAAAACATAAAAAAACGAAAAAAAAATCGTCAAAACGAAAAATAAAAATTAAAAAAAATAAATCGCCAAAATCCGAAAAATCACCAAAATCCAAAAAAATTACCAAAATTTAAAAATAATCGCCAAAATGAAAAAAAGTCACAAAATTTAAGATAATTCCAAGAACTGAAAAAATCGCCAAAAACGAGAGAAAAGCGCTAAAACTAAAAAAAATCGCCAAAATCCAAAAAAACGTTAAAACACCAAAACCAAAAAAAAAGCCAAAATTAAAAAAACGCCAAATTAAAAAAATCTCGAAACCGAAAAATCCCAAAGCGAAAAATGCCAAAACTATATATTATATAAGCTAAAGCTCGTATAGTATTACATATGTATCTAGTATACGAACCGAACCCTTCGTGCACGAGACAAAGTCTCACTTTACTGAATTTATATTTCTTAAAAAAGCAATTGCGTTCACACGAAGAAGATTTTTCAAGGAAATCTTTTTTATATAAAATTTAAACCTTGCAATATATAAAAAGTGTATTTGAAAAACAAAAACATAAGCGCTTTTTTCAGACAAGAAAATTCAATTAGAGTGAAGCTTATCTTTTTGAATAGAACTATGCACTGTCGCCTCAAAAATAATTTGCTAACTCACACTCAAGCGGGCTCGTGTGATATGATTCAGTAGTTACTCAGGATAAAGTCTGACCTCGTCTGATTTATGGAAATCTTTTAGTTAAAATTGAAGTATTGTTGTGAGTAGAGTAGAGTTGTGTACGGGCAAATTTTCTTAGATTTGGCGCTGTTTTCGTTTGTGCGACTTCTTCTTTAGGTTTTTGGCGTCGATTTAGCTATTTTTTTAGAGTTTTTGTGATTTTTTTCGGTTTTAGAGATTTTTTAGTTTTTCGGCGATTTTTTCTTATTTTGGTGAATTTTTTACATTTTAGCGACTTATATTATTTTTGGTGATATTTTTTTTTTAATTTAAGCGCTTTTTTCGTTTTGGCGATTTTTCGTTGCGACAATTTTTTAATTTTAAGATTTTTTAGTTTAGGCGTTTTTGAAAGTAGCAAGTGTGTACCTCTTACGGTTGCCAAGACACACCAAGTTGTAAAAATTTCATTAACTGATAGCATACCCTTTAATTGAGATTTTTGTTCTAAATTTCCGTGTTAATTGGTGTAGTCTGCATAGAAATGCACTAAATTTAAAAATTTCAAGTGTGTATATATAATTGTCGGGATATTACATTAGGATTTCAAAACTTTTCATTGCTCGCCTTAGATAACCCTTTAATTCTTAATTGTCATATATTTTATTGCTGTAGCAGCCAAAGTTTTACAAGTTCTGTGAAAATGAGTTCTACAGCTCTTACGGTTCTGGAGAAAACAGTCGGTGACATACAGACAGACACACAGGTGGACGGACGGACGGACATCGTAGCGAAAACAATAGAGTTACTTTTCGTCTTTGGTGTACAGAACCCTAAACTAGCAACAAGAGCTGCTTATAATAGGCTACAACTACTCCTTACTGCTTTTATTTCTGATTGTTTTTTTTTTCTACTTCAGGTGTTTTTAATCATTTTGCTATGTAAATTTTATTTTTAATAATTGTATTTAAAAGTATTTTAAATTTGTCCCTCTTCTTAGGTTTTATTCTCTGTTGGTATACCATCATTTGTTTATATTTTATTTTAATATAAAATAACTTTAACACTTATATCTTTGACAGCTGTCAAAAGCACAAATCTCCTTAAAAATTTTATCCTTAAAAATTTTATCCTTTGCAGTATCCTTTTAATACACTTCATACACTCCTGCTGCATACAAGGAAAAATCCCATCACTTATTTTGATATTTTTTATTTTATTTTATTTTTTTTTCAAACTTATAGAGAGCACATACATACATAATTGTAAAGAAAAACTATGTGAAGAGCATGAAAAATTGTTAAAATTAAAAAGTTTATGTATAAAAGCTTATAAATTTTAAGGACTCTTAATGGCATTTTAAAACGTTGCTTATATTTTTAAATTTTTTACTAAAAATGGTTATATTATTTTTGTAATAATAGGAATTTTGAAAACAAAACATTTTAACTTAAAATATGGACATAATAATAATAATAAAATAAAGCTGATTCCACAAGGCCACAAAAAAACAAAATAATTGATTTTTTATTAATTAAAACGAAAATAAAAATCAGAAAACTTAATAAATACATACGGCCTTAAATATAAAAATTATAAAGACTTTATAAAGGCTTAATAAGAAAAACTGTGTATGAAAATTTGTTTTAGAAAACCTTTATAAAGCTTTAATAATTTTTATAAATAAGGTTGATATAATTTAAAGAGGTCAATAATAAGGAGTTGAAGGAGTGTTTTAATCACAACTCCATTTTCGATTATTGCGAACGGCTTAGAGCGGAAAAACAAACCAATAACTAGGTTTTTGTTTTAAGCTCTAAATTTCAGATCTTAAGCATACCTTTCAGAGCGTGTACCCTGATAACTTTTATAACAATCAGTTTAGTAGAACTAGATAAAATATAATGCTAAATTTTAATGGAAGTGGAATGGTCCGATTTTTTAAGCACAATATTTTGTTCTTTCAAGGGTCCAAGTTGCTTATTTAATTATGCATGAATGGGATGAGCAGAAATACATATAGGTTAGGTTAGGTTTTGAAAGGGCGAAATTTAGAGTCCAGCTCACTTGGTCCAATACAATAACCCCTTTATGATACCTGTGAGTTGAAGAGAAGATTGTGAGAGATGGTGATAGGGAAGGGATAGTGATAGAGGAGACAGGTGGTGAAGGAAGAGATAGAAGAAAGCTTCATTATTTTACAACTCTGCTGTTTTTTGCACATTTTTAATAATGCAGTGTTGCAGCGCCTCTGGTGTCAATAAGGCGCATTAAATTTTTGAAGCCGTGCTTAGTAGCAATTCTATTGGTTATTTTTACCTCGCGCCGATGATTCTGCTGCACAATACCGACGAAGGAGGGCGGCTCTAATGTTACATTAGGATTAGCATCCGCTGAAGCCGGTCTAGTTTAGTGACCAGTGCCTTACGCGTGCATCTCTAGAACTTTTCCTACAATTGATACAAAGGACACTAATGCACATCAGAACAGAGTGGTGTTGTTATTTTAATGACTGTCGGAGACCGGGATCGAACTCAGAACCTTTGGTTCTGCCAGCGCTACACCCAAAATACATATAATATATGAATAAATTCTTTTAGGCATGACCACGCCCACTTCACTGTGAGAAAAGGCATCTCGTATAGTATAATATTAGTGTCACGTTTCGAAAGAATCCTTACAGCAGAAGCACGTAAAATATAACACTAAATTTTAAGGGGCAGGGGTCCGCCCACTTTTTGAGTATGATTTTGTGTCATTACAATAACCCAATGCCTTGAAATTTTCAGTGTAAATGGCTCTTCGTTACTAAATAAAACTACAGTTTAAAAAAAATTTCCAAGAACTATATATAATCCCATAATTCCGAAAACGTTAAGGGAAAATCCCAGTTTTTGAACTTTTTTCTAGCCACTAGATATACTGAGATATACTGTCCATTACCCAACTTTGCGAATAATTTTATACACACAATAGTGTTTAAAATCAGTTTTTGTTTTCAAGTAACAAGAGAAGTGGGCAGCTCCAAGAAATAGCTTCCTTGCTATCCTGCTATTTGCCTGAACGGCAGTTTTGAAAGATATGAAAGTGTGCACAGTACAGTTTTTATTGTAGCTTGCTTATTTGTGAAAAAAATAGGGTGCAAAACTGCTGATAAAATCTTGTTTGAGCCTTTGAAACATGTCCTTCTTACAGAAGATTCTTTTATCTTTTCAAAAATTATTTTTTATAAATTTATGATTTCATTATGCTAAAGTTCGTATCGCTTTGTTTGTGATAATTATTAATGAACAAATAACATCTAAGTTAATTATAAATATTCTGACAAACACGTAGTAGAACGGAACAACTAGCTATTTTCGAAGGCCACTACACCTCCATCATCAGCGTTATTTGTGTTTACTCATTTGTGTGTGGTGTCAGTTGATGTAGATTTCTGTTCTATATACTCAGCCGTTATTGCAAATGGAATATGTGAATTGTATTAATTCATCGCATTAAAATGATGGATGGATGATGTAATGGCACTCGAAAACAGCTAGTTGTTCCGTTCTACTACGTGTAGCATGTATAAATTTTAAATTAGCCTCCATATTCTTCGAATCTTATTGTAATTGAATATATCTTGGAGCGACTTTTTAGAAAAGCAGATAGTCATGGATGCTGATGAAGTGCGTGGTAGCACATAAAAATGCAGTATTTCCCCCAGCTGAATTCTACCTTAACTTGTCTTGGGGCCAAATTACGGCATTCGATAACGAACAAATTTTCATACATTTTTAATTGTATTTGTATGGAGGTTTCGATCGATATCGAATGCCGTAATTTGCCCCCTGCTTTCCTTAGCAAATCACATTAATTAATAAAATTATTTTTTATTCTATTAATTATGATTAAAAATTATTTATTAATAATGATTAAAAAATTATTCCTGGAAAAAATATTTTTTGAGCACAAAGTCCTTAAAAGTCCTTCCCGTATTTTATCTTTAATTTTTTACGTTGAATTTTTCATACCTTTAACATTATGACAACAAAGCTTAATTTTTTTGCTTCAAATCAAACTATCACGTTTTTTTTTCGAAGATTACTTAAGTCAGAAAGACTCCCAACTCATAGGGAGATTAAAAATAAAATAAAATAAAAGAAAAGAAAAGGTATTATTTCAAAGTAAAATCTGATTTATATTAAAAATAAATTGTAAATTATATATAAAAAAAAATATTTCCGTTTTATAAATAACCTTTTGTTCACTTATGCATTAGTTATTGTAGTTGTTTTTTTTTTTGTGTTTTGCTTTCAAATAAATTTTGTTTTCTTTCTTCTAAAGTATTTCTTTCTTTATTATTTGAAAATAAATTGCCATGGACTAAACGTGTATCATAAATTCTCACTCACCCATACACATGCCTGCTGATATGCCTGATATATGCGTATCCTAATAAATTTCTACTGTTATTTATTTGTGAATTTTATACTCTGCCTCTGTGTATGTACATATGTAAGTGTTGGTGAGTTCGACTTTAAGAATTCTAAAGACTTACATGCGATGCCCTCAAACACATTTGGCATTTGTTTATTATATTTATTGATGTAGGCCTTTAATGTTGTAAAGCAAAATAAAATAAGCAATAAAACTTGCTTATTATTATTATTTTTTTTTATAAAATTTATTCACAAGAGTAAAGAACAAAAAAAATAAATAAGCTATGGAATTTATAAAATATCATCTGCAAGGGTAGTAAATTAAAGAGAAGCTGATCAAAATGCATATTTCGTTTTAATATTTGCTGTCAAAGTATCGACAAATTAGTGCAGCAAGTACAGTAGTCCCCGCTTAAATGCAACTCGGTTGAAATGAGTCCCCATTTTAATGCGCTAAGGCTGCTGGAAATAAAAATATCACTATACAATATTATTTTACAATATTTTCACTTTAATGCGTCTGATAAAATCATTCGCTTAAGGAATACTTAAATATCTTTAAAAGACTTTATTTAAATTGACATAGACATAGTAAAAATAAAGTAAGAAGTAAGTAGGCAACATTAATTCACAAGGATATAAGTTTATGTCTATACAACACATACGTATGTACTTACATATTAGAAACGATGTTCATTTGTGATGAAACATCTGAATATCAGACAGCAAATAAAACAAGTAGAGTTCTATATTTTGCTGTGCCGAATCTTATATACCCTTTACCAACGTATGTACATGTAGTATAAAGATACATACATAAAAATATACATACATATTTGTTTTGTGATAAAATTTATAATTTTTTGTTATAGTGCAATTTTTAGTAGTGACCTCTCGATCAGAAAAGATCTTCCTAAAATATGAAAAAATTTTAACTGAAAAAAAAATTATTTTTGGTTATTTTTTTTACCAAATTTTTTTTTTTCAATTTCCAACTCTGGAATCATAATTGAAATTTTTCTGGTCTTAATACGAGTACTAATATATTTCTTTCTAAAATATCGAATATATTTAATTTCAAAAAAAAAATAACTAGCTTTATTTAATTAGTTTAATATATAAAAAAAGTGTACTTTTCCCAACCCTGAAATCATCCTTTTAGATTTTTTTGTTCCTTATACTAATCTTGTTCTTTAAAAAAATATATAATATATGTCAAGTGAACAAAGAAAAAAACAATTAAGGAAAATACTAGTTTTATTTAGTTACTTTCATATCAAAAAAAGTTTAAATTTTCCAGCTCTGAAGCTGTGGTTTTTATTTTTCCAACTTTCTATACCCAACTTTTCTTTCCAAAACATTAAATATATGTGACGCGCAAAATAGAAAGGGACCTAAGGGTAAAAACCGGTTTGTTTCAGGAGAGCAATTTTAAAGATTTAAATATGTATATCTTTGGTGTAGCATCACTGAGCGTGTTGATATTGCTCTCATTTGAAAGCGACACATCTAATGACTTCAGGAACGTGTTGGTCAACCTTGAAAATGCGCGTAGGTTGTCCCTACCTCTTGTTTTGTGTAGTTGACTTTTAATGTTTTCTACCTAGTGCGCTGTTTCCATGAGTTTGATATCAATTTTTATTTTCTGAAATTATTAACTGTGAATTATAATAAATACTAATTTATAATTCTTTTAAATCGTGAATCCCTTTCTCTATGCGCTGTCACATATATAAAAAAAATTATTAGACCTAGTTTATTTTATATATCACAAAAAGTGTAAGTTTTCCAACCCTGGAATTATAATTTTAAATTTTTCAGATTTTTTACACCAATCTTTTTCTTTTAAGAATATAAGACAACAAGGGAAAATCAGTTTTAGTAGGTTATTTTTATACAACAAAAAAGTTAAGGTTCCAACCCTGGAAACGTCTTTTTTATTTTTTGTTATATTTGAATATAAATCTAAATCTCTTTCTTTTAAGAATATAAGATATATTTAATTTATACAAAATAAGAAGAAAATAAGTTTAGTAAGTTACTTTTATAAAACAAAAAAAGTTAAAGTTGTCCAACCCTGGAAACGTCTTTAATTTTTTTATATTGTTTTAATTTAAAATACCAATTCTAGTCGTACTGAAGTGTAAAATAAGTTTATTTATTAAAAAAAATAAAAATTTGTTTTGGTATGGTTTTGGTGCCATATGAAAGGCAAAATAAAGTTTAAGCTTTCCAGCTCTGGAACGGTCTGCTCGATTTTGCTGCATTTCAATACCAATCTATTTTGGAAAATTTCTGACACACCAGTTCAAGAGAGAAGTCTCTAGCTTTTCTGCGAGCTTCGTAAAACCGATTTCACTTACAGGCAGATGGACAGACGGACATCGCTTATTCGTTTTCCCTATGCATAAGGATCCAGAATATATATAGACTTTATGGGTCGCTTATTAATATTGTGGAAATCACAAACGGAATGACAAACCTATATATAACCTTTTACCATTTTTTGGTAAAGGTTTTTATATAAATACAAATTAATTATCAAATATATACTAAGAAAAACTACATAAAACTGACTTTTGGCGATTTTTAAAATCAATTTGGCCAAATTGGTCGGAAAAAAATCTGACAACCTTGGCAAAGCCGCATTTTTCAAAAGTTTTCATGCTACCGCTAGGACATCAAAAGCATGATGCTACGTCGTGTGGTCCTTTACTTGCATATGTAGTATTTTAACTAGAACATATCACGGCATAATAGAGCTAAATTTTCCTAAGTCGACCTAAGCGATTATTTGATATTGCCACAGAAATGTTGCCCTAATAAGCCTTTGTTAAATTTTTTGCATAATATTTTTTATTGCATTTTTAAGTAACTTTAACATGACTTTATTTTTAAATAATTTAAAACCTAAATATCAAAAATTACACAAATATGCTCAAAACATCTAGTTGGATGGTTGAATTGTAGACTTTAAAGGAATAAAATTAATTTGCCTTTGAGGGTTTTTTTTTAGATTACAAAAAAAAAAAACAAACAGCGTATCATGATTTTATGACACATTAATAAAAATTCTTATTTCTCTTTATGATTTTTACATTTATAAATAATTTATGTTGTTGCTTCATATTGCTGCTTTTAAGAGTATCGAAACCAAAAATCTATTAAATTTTCCATAAAACAAACTCCTACCATCCATCTCACACAACTGTGACGATATATTTATGTGTTTTTTTTTTTTTTCTTTTTAAGTTGTAAGTAGAAAATGATTGTATGCTTTTACTTTTACATGTATACTCCCATATGTATGCATTTACTCATGTGGGCACATAAAACCAGAAGATTTTAATGCTTCAAAGTAATTTCATCTTGCTTTCAATTTTGTAGATTTATATTGTGGAGTTGTATTAGAAACTCATTTGAATGTCGAACAAATGATTGATTCCCATAAAATGGACAAATGACTTCAGAACATGGTATACGAGAGACATTTATATTACACAAGTGCTACGAAGAGTAAAACATTTTATGTAAAGTGTGTACAACCTACTTGCAATCATTCTCAAAGGATTTTTCCTAATAAATCAGAGATGGAAAATTTAATATACACTGTTTATACTTAATGATATTTTGATATTATCATATGCGAAAGATGTTTGTCAGAGCGAAGGAAAGCCTTAAATTATTAGTGTAAGGATTGCTGCACATTATTCTTGAACATAAAATCAAAGAAAGGCTCTAATTAAAAAAAATGTGTAGCCCCATGTGTTTTCAATGCCAATCAGTTTTAAAATTTCAATAGTCGTTTGGGTTAAAAAAAGATTTTTGTGCATTAAAAAAGCTTAAATGTCAGAAGTTGTGAAAGCTTTACTTTTAAACAGTCAAAGTTAAAAATTTAATTTTTTATTTTATTGTATTACTTAAAATTAACTTAATTACATTTATCCAACCCTGTTATAGGTATCCAAATAATTTATGAAAAATTTATGTATTTTCTTTAATAGACTGTATAAGAGTGACACATTTCTACTTATGGCATAGAGTAATTGAAACACTCTTCTAAAAGTCTAAACAAAAAAAAAAATAAAAAACTATCTTCAATTGCTTAAAATTTTAAAGTAGAAATAAGCCAAAACCATAGAATTTCTTGGAAGACAACAAAATTTATTGAATTTTTTCTTAAATTGCACAGAATTCTTTATTAGTTTTTTTTTTGTTTCATTTAAACATTCAACACAGAAAAAGTTTATTTTGTGTTCAATAAATAAATTTAAAAAATCGAATTATATTTTTACTGAAATAACAAACTTCGTAAAAGTCTAATAAAATGAAAAACGAATTTCTTTTTTAATAAAATTTATATCATTAATGATGCCTTCTCATATTATGAATTTTTGCAACTAAATCAAGTGTGATTCTGTCCGGAAAATAATTTTAAAGCCTTTAGTAAAGAGAGTTTAGTACTAAAAAAAAGTAGCATTTTAAAGAAAACTTAGTTTATTTTTTATATATATTATAAAAATAATCTATAATTGAGAATTACAAAGCTGAAATCATATTATGTTAAGAAACTTTTTTGTGGACTCGAAGAAACGCTTTTCTGTGGACTCGAAAATTTGCAAATGCATAAAAGACACCCAGTGCACTAACTAGGGTTAAGAATGGCACTTTATTTACCAAATGGGCTTATACTAACCAAGTCAAGAGCTTAAATACAAACACACAGCTTACATTATATAAATCCAGCCTGCCCAAAGTAGCACCAGAGGGACGAACATCAATCGGCTTCTTTTGCAAATGAATACACATACGCGAATACATTTCTCGCGAGTATCTTTCGATGGCCAGCTCTGACATAAATGATTCACTACTGGTTGACACCAGGGTGACCGATGACATTTTTCAAAAAGTGGCACCAAAAGAGGATTTTTCAAAAAAAAGGGGCAAAATTAAAAAAAAACGAGAAAACTACAATAAAATTTTTATTTTTAACGTATTTTAATATAATTCACTCTAAAAAAAGGGAGAAAAAAAGTGGCAAGGCAGCCAAAAAAGTGGCAAGGCAGTTGAAAAAGTGGCAATTTGCCACTTTAGTCGGTCAAACGGTCACGCTGGTTGACACGACATTTACTCCTCCGTTGTATATACACGTCTCACAAAACTGACTGCGCTGGGCTTAAACTTTAAGCCTTAAAGCAATACTCCTTCTCTGCTCTTCTATACAGAAGATTCTCTCTGCCGACGCTCACTGTTTGTACAATAATGATGATTCATGGATTTTACTCTTACTCACTTTTACATGACTATAATAATCAACTGCTTTCTACTGAGATTTACTCTTTCTTCATATTAATGAACTGACCTCTTAATAGAAATTTCTTTACAATAAACAACTGACTGTCTTCCAGAATATAACAGCAACGTCTAGACAATCTCAGCAGCATCTCCAATGTTTGCTTTCGATCGTGTCATTAGTTCATGTATTAACTATGTATGTGTGTGTAATGAGCCTTACTTTCGATTTAATCGTAAGCGACAAATATTAAACTTTTCAGCAGAAGTTTTTTTTTCAAATATTCAAATATGTTTTTGTATCTTAAAAGTTATCAACAATTTTGGCATTTTGACAATTCTTAACTACGGGCAGGCCCATAAAATTTTACTTTCAATAAAAAAGTATATTTTCGATAACATGTCGCTCACGATAAATTCGAAAATAAGGCTCGATATACATCATTATTGAAGCAACCCTGCAGGAAATGCGAATAGTGAAATTGTAGTGATTTTCTAGTGACATTGTCAGTAGTACTGCTGACCAGGTGTACCTCAGCCAATATAAGCATATATTGACATTTAACATTAGCTTGTCATGGACGAGGTAGTCCTTTTTTATCCTACTAAAAACATTTGTTTAAAGTTGAAACAGCCAATCAGAAACGGCAGTGGCTAGCCGACAATCGGATTTCAGCTATGCTATTGACTGTACAACATAATAAAAAACAAAGAAAACAAACTATTGACACGTTTGTGGACAATTTCACCAGAAATACACAAGAACTGCTGCCTGTAACGTCCCTGCAGGAAATGGAACTAACACAAGACTAGTCGCGTGATCGGTCTCCAAGTGATAGGGACCAGTACGAGTTCTACCACTTCCTATGAAGCGGACCAGTCACTTTTAAATGGACATGGCCTAGGATGGTGTTAATTGATACTTTGTATACACCTTGTGACTTGTCAGTGAACTATCTCATGGGGACCTAATCGGTTACACTTAAGTGTAACAATGAAAACTTGTAATTTTTTTTATTGTTATAAATGCAATTTTAAATTTATTGTTAAACAGATCGTTTTTAGGACGCGAACTGGCAACCTCCGGCATGATGGGCTTGCACAGTACCCACTCAACCACGGAAGCACTCATATTTCAAAATTATAAAACCCAGTTAAGCTTAGGTTAATATAGTTACGGGACTGGTTCCAGAGTGGCTTGGCGGTACCACTGGAGGAAACAATGAACATTATGTTTATACTGCTTGATAGGTCCTGGATCCAACCACATAGAACTTGTTCACGATCACGACTATACATCACGATAATGGTGAATATATAACCATTTACAGGATATGTCCTTTTTCACCATACACTACTTTTTACTTTTGGTAACACTCCCATTTTCTCAAGTCGAAGGACGAGTACGTTTGGAGCAATTGTCAACAAATTTTTTACATAAAAGGGAAGTTGTCGATATTTTAACTACTAGTGCAGTTGTCGCTAGAGAAAATAGTGCTGACATAGAGACATATGGTTCTAGACTGACTAGAGGGAATTCATGGTGGTTGTTTAATGGTGTATCTTTTTATTTATTTTTATTTTTGTCTGCACTACCATGTATGTGTGTGTTTGTATGCGTATCTTCTTAACAAGCAGAAGCTATACAATTACTGTTGTTGCTATAGCTCTTATGTCTGCTTGTAAATATGTGCGTGCGTGTGTGCATTTAGTTCTTTAGCTAAATAATTCAGGATAATTCTTTTTATTTACAAATTTTATTTTTTTTTTAATATTACGTTAGCTCTGTTCGCGGGCAGCATGTGTTGCTTATTTTATTTTTATACTACATAAAAACTTTTTTAGATTCACATTAATTTTGAGATGCCTTAATAAATGAATGGCAATTATTAATTTTCAATAATAAAAATATGTGTATTAATGCGTAGATGCAATATATCATGGTATTTTGTAGAACAGCTGTTATTATAACTGGGAAAAACTAAAAGATTTTTATGCAAATTATATGCTTGCATTGCCAACGAATTGGAATAACTTCACCAGAATGTGTAAAATATACGAGTACGAAAATAACCAATTGCTTTTAATAGAAATATACAAAAAAAATATTTAATCACCACAATATTTTGTACCGCCCTAGTATGTTTAAATAAAAAAGTAAAATAAAATTAGGCAAAATCAAGAGCACATTTTGTGGAAAAAGGCAAAACATGTGAATATATTTTTTTCCTTTAAAATTATAAATAATTTATAAGATTTTATATAGTGGTCAATTTATTTTCATTGCGCTTGCAAACATAAAAAGCCCTTATAGAGGTTGTAAACAATAAAATCATTGAACAAATGAATTAATAATTTTCAATGTTTGTAATATGTTTTACTTCTCTCCTCCAACAATTTGTTTAGTAACATTTCAAGACAAAATTTCAAATACAGACATACATATGTATGTACATGTAAATATTTATGCTTGACCACTTGATTTGCAATTTTCTGGTTAAATTATATCTTTACGATGTATCTTTACAACGAATTATTTAATTTCGTATCTAATTCTCAAAGACATGGACAACAATATTGTAGCAATAAATAGTCAGTCATGTTACATTAAGTTACACTTGATTACATTTCAATGCCATTGGATAAGCAACAACAAAAACAACATTTTCTACTGCACTATTATTATTGTACAGCAACACAACACGTCTTAATTTATTTCCTTTCTTTGTTAAACTATTTTACATAAATTCATGGCAAGTATTATTATTATTATTACTATTATTTTGTTTTAAATTGAGTTTAAGTTTGCCATTGAGGCAGTATGCAAATCATATGAGATGTTAAGTGATGCCATAATTTATTTAAAATCCTGTCTAGTTATTTGTCTCTATCTCTGTCTCTGTCTCTGTCTATCTCTTTCTCTTTCACTCTAACAAAAAAAAAATTCTGTTAGCAGTTGCATAAATAATTGATTGTTGCAAGGCCTTCCAGATATTTTCACATACAAACTGATAATTTAATTTGCAATAATTTAAAATTTATTCCTGTTGGGACAACAAAATTTTCAAATTAAAGTACAAAGATGCTTAGTTGAAGTTATTTAGATATTTAAGAAATTTATATATTCAGTAGTGCTGTACATACGCAATGTTAAATATATTAATTTGTTGTGCATTGAATTGAATAATAAATTATGTTTGGTAATTTTTCAATTACTTATTGTTGCAAACTGGTGATACCACAATTAAGATATGGCATCATTCAAAGTCTTTCAACCAATTTATATATTTAAGGATGGGACTTAAGTCAGAGTATACTCATTGGAATAAAGAAATATTTAGCGATTTAGTATGAAATTAATTACAGTATCCAGCATCTTATTCGCTTACTGCTAACCTCAGTAGAGACTTTTACGAACTTTGGCAGTTGATAGCGGCCTTACACTTTAATTTTTTAATTCTTTTTGTCAAATCACCATGAAAGGATCTAATATTCAACAACACGTGCACACTACTGCTATTTTTTTTTATCAAAGTGGGTGCACCGTTCCGACAACGTCATAATTATATTATTGTAGTGGTGGATACATAACTGCAAGATCTGCCAAAAATATCGCCACTGCCCATGAGAGTGTGCTGAAGAATCACAAACATTCAATTTTGTATCACTCTCAAGAAGTCTGCGGTTTGCAGACCACAACTTTTCAAACTTCTCGTCGCATAAAAAGTAACTGATTAAGGAGCTGAAACTCTCGTACACAATGACGTGTTTTCACTAAACGAGTCCTGGGTCAGTTGGAAACTGAATCTAATTCTTATTGAAGAATCATATTCAGCGAAGAGAAACATCAAAGTAAAGTAAAGTTTTGCTCATGAGCAAAAACAGAACAAAATTAAATGCTGCACTCTTTCTCATGATTTTTGTTTTATGTTTGCTCGCTGTTAAGCTCAAAACAAAACGCACAGAAAAAACTTTCCAGCAATAAACACGTTTAAATTAAAAGTTTTAATTAAAAAAAAATATAAAAAAAATCAATTAAAAACGTAATTCAGTTCCATTCAACAAAATTTGTAATTGATTTTAAACATTTAGGAAAATGTCATATTTTAAATTAAAATTTATTTGCGTTTGGTTAAGCATTGTCTATATATTTCTTTGGTGATTAGCCAAATCATCAGTAGACCACATATTTTGAACAGTCACAATCATCTTATCTTATGCAAATACTTTCAAAAACTATTTGAGAATTCACAAACAATAATATTTTTGAAAATCACGCTTAGAAACTGTAGCAGCAGCAAATTGTAATACGATGAATCAAAACAATTCACATATTCCATTTGCAATAATGGCTGGATATATAAAGCAGAAATCTACATCAACTGACACCACACACAGTGGAGCAAATACAAAGAACGCTGATGACGAAGGCCTTCGAAAACAGCTAGTTGTTCCGTTCTGCTACGTGCTTGTCAGAATATTTACAACTAATTGATTTTTGTTTTTTTTTTTTCAATTAAACGTGTTTATTGGAGGAAATTTTTTTCTCTGTGTGAAAGCAAACGTTTTCCTGTGAATGTGTTCGTACTCTGAACTATAAATTTAATCTTATGTGATTCAATTATTTATGAAAAAAGTCTCTTGTCACAAAATTTTTGGAAATTAAAAAAAAAATTGTTATTTTCCCTTATAAACATTTTTGTGGCCTTAACTTTTGGGACAATGCACAGTGGGGCCTTTTGCAAAATAAATGGTAATAAGTCTGGAAGTTAAAAGCTGCTGCTTGTATTTATGTGAAACTTCGAACATCTTTGGATGAAAATTAAACTTTATAGCACATGTCTTAACGGTCTTCTGGCTTAAAAACGAGAGCAGTTACAGTGGGACAAAAACATAAAATTAAAGTTAAAATTAATAATAAATAGTTTTTATAGAGATTTAATGGTTTGTAACATACCTGTCACAAGGGGTGTGAAAGGGTTAAAACAAAAAAATTTGTTTCCTTGACTTTTTCTTGTATTTTGTCCATATCTTTATAAAGCCTTATTTACATATAAAAATTATTAAGGCCTTATAAGAGCTTAATAAGAAAAATTTTGTTTAATAATCTGTTTTGTAAGATTTGAAAAAAAAATAAATTAATACATGCATTCGTGAAATCGGATAAAGGCTAAAAAATCAAAATTTCTTTGAAAAAGGCATAATTTTTTAAAGTATGTATCTTTATTATTTTAAATTTTGTAAAAAAAAAACTTTGTTTAACTTATTCACTTTTCAAGCCCATACTGCAATGTAGGATGGGAACAGTATACGCTACATGGCGCACCATTTGTTCGTTTCAACTTATTTTGTATTTCCATAGATTTTCACATACTCCCGGGGTGTGAGAGCATGTTATATAATTACGCATCAAAACGGGTGGAGAACCAAAATCTTAAGTCCAGCTAGCCGGTAACCCTCATGCCCTCAGCTTTGAGCGGTTAATGTTTTGTCAGCACATAGATGTAACAATTTCTATTATTTAAAACGTAACCGGTGCACTTATGGCCAACTATTTGGCATTTTGGCCAGGTACCCTACATTCAGCTATATCCGAAATTTTTCAGTTTTAAAAATATTTTTTATGTTTAAGCACCTATAAAAAGTTGTGACGGTAGATTTTGAAAATTTCAACTATAACATTTAATTTTGTACATAGTTTTAATGTTAAAAAATTTTGGGGAGTCTTTTTATAAGTGCGCTTATACGTTTAAATATAAAAAAATAAGTCAACATTTTGGGTAAAATTTAGTTTTGTACCATAAAAAATATATGTATATTAAAATAATTTTATTTGCTGAAATTGACATTTTTGACTTCCCTATGAGTAATTTTATTGCGCTGGAAAATATTATTCCAATATATTTAACTGAACTGGCGATATTCCGGTTGTAGGGAGCAATTTGAAAAAAATATATATGGACTGCTCTTAACTTCTTTCCTTTTAGATGATTTTGCACACATTCGGCAAAATGACAAGCACTTTGTTTATTCTACTTTTTTTTTTTAAATGTGCGAGAAAAAATTAATTTTTCATTAAACTTGCTTTTTATAAAAACTATTTAAGCGAATTGTGTATTGGAAAAAAAAGTTAAGCAAATAATATATTCTCACTATATCCGTTATTGAATATTTTGCATTTTCACAATTGAAAATGAAAATACCAGTCTCTATGCTAAAAGTGAACAGGAGGTATGAATATGCATGCATATGTTTAATATTCATGCAACTTGCTACATCTGCATAAACTTATGTACTCGTAGTACAAATACTCACGCACACATTTAAAACGAGAGAATTCAATTTCCGTTCGGATATAAATGTAACACACACACACACACACACACACGCACACGCACACACACATTCCTTCATATCACGTATAAATACAAACACGTACCCATTGACAGCCCAGCATATGTGCTGTAAAATGAAAAATACGAGTATGTATGTATATAAAACTGTAACACAAGAATACATATCGGCATACGAGTAATATATATATATATATATATATATATATAGCACTATAGTATTATACTACATATTTTAATAGTTTCCAATTTGCGTCTTCATTTATTTTTCAGCTAAAGCAGAGAGGATTTTTCTGACTCAACTTGTTTCCTTTATTATTAACATTAATGTCACAAAGTCTTTAATTTATTTAATTTAAGTATTTTTCACTGCCTTACTGGCTTGACTGTCTGTCTGTTCCCTTCCTTTTATATTTTTATTAAAATTATTTTCACAAGCTATGTATATGATATTTTGTCTTATACGATGTATATGTGCCTCTTAAATTTCCACATCGATAATTTGGGTAAACCAGAAATCATAAGAACGCTGAGATTTAATCTTAAAAACATCTAAGGATTACATATTAAATAGCATGCCACTACATACGGGTATGTATGTATGTAAGGTATGTATGTGTGACTTCGATGTTTAGCAAACACATTTTTAATTCTTCAACGGTAGTGCGTTTCATAAGATACGAGTAGAATCCAAGCAACCAGTCAAGTCAACTAACCAACCATCAAATAAATACTCAAACATCATTATTTTGGTGTTTCAAGTTTTAAATGTATTCCCAAGTGGAGTGTGTTTGTATGTTTTCTATAACACTCTACTAAAAAACAAAATTGATGTTTGGAAATTTATTTTTTATACAGGAAAAATTAAAATAAAGGGTATTTCGTTAGAAACTTCCGCAATTTGGCAGTTTATAGCGGCCATGTTATTGAAATAACAATTGTCGAATTTTCCATTGCATTCACCATGAATGGATTTAGCGTTCATAAGACAACACGCTAAAATGACAAATATACTCATACACATTTTTTAAATTACGCAGCACAAACAACAACAACCAAAAATTTATAGACTGTTAGAGCTACAATCGTACTCATGAGTATAAAAATACTCTGACTATTAATCGGCTGCACATGCTTATATACAGGGCTGTTTTATTTACACACACACATAAAGCATGTTTTTGCACAGCCACACACTCCGACACATTTTTTTTATCCATTTTATATACACAAATGTATACTAGAGTGGCCGTTAGTTGTATAGATATTTTTTGTTT
Organism: Tachina lurida; assembly: GCA_944452675.1. NCBI lineage: Eukaryota > Metazoa > Arthropoda > Insecta > Diptera > Tachinidae > Tachina > Tachina lurida. The sequence goes on from OX101754.1 coordinate 130,149,344, forward strand.
GATTTCTTATATTCTCTCCCACCAAATTGGCTCAGTTTTATGTAAAATAAATTACAAAAAAATTCATATCATACTCAATGTATTTTTTTTTTGTTTTTTTTTTGTGTAGTTTTATTTCGACTATATGCATATGTATGAAATAATTTAATAGATATAAGCTCTTATTCCACATGCTTAATATAAATAATTTCCATATAAATATAATTTTGTTACAAAAAATTTTTGGTATTTTGTTATTAATTTTGGCAAACAACTTTCTTTAAGACTAATGTTGTTGACTCGAAGAGCTAAAATATTGCCATATATTATATTCTTGTAAAATTATTTTTTTTAAAAAGATACTCATATGCAAAAAATTATATTGAAAAATGGGCTTGATGGCCAACTTTGAGGGGCGGACGCACACCCTAAAACACAAATTATCGCTATGAAATTTTTTTGTATGTTTTTTACATAAAACTGAACCGATTTGGGGGGAGAATATAAGAAATAAAAAAAAAATATTAACGGCCACTCTAATGTATACAGTAGCGTATGATGAATAAATATCCCAAGTATCAAGTGCATATTTTTTTTTGTCCGATTAAATATCCATAGTCTGAGTATAAGCATACTCCGACTATAATTATACAACAGAGAGTCAATGCACTGATACCCATGTGCCTTTTTATTTTTAGTTGCAGCGTATTTTAATTTTCGCATAAACCAAGTAGAAGTGCTCTTGTATGTTGTAGTCGACTATAGTCATGCTTGCTTTAAAGAAAATATGTGAGCGTTCGAATTGTTTGCGCTACAATTATGATTATACGCATTTACTAAAATGAAGTCTTTTCACGTTTTGAGTACTTATTGTAATTTTCTGGACTGCAAGCATATAAAATTCAACTGCCCAAGCAGCTTTGTCCATAGACAAACCCACTTGTTCGCTAAATGGAACCTGGAGTAGTTAAAAAGTGGCTAAAATTTTAATCACAAAACCATCTTAAGTGATGTGGCCTCATTGCGGAGGAATGCAAAAACCACATTGTCGAATTTGAGACATGAGACTCAAAAGTATTAAATGTAATCCGAAAAGGTCACTGTTTGGGCTGGATATTGGACATATATATTTTTAAACCCGCTTTGGCAAGGCCATTTCTGTCAACCGCGAGCGCTATAGATCAATGATTATAAACAACAGAGGGAAATCACAAGCATTCGATATCGAAAAAAATTTCAAGCAATTTAACTCTATTTGTAGGGAAGTTTCTCTCGATATAACATGACATAAAATACCCCAAAGCTGGCGCTACTTGCCAAACAGCTCGTGTTAAATTGTTCAACTTACGTAGAGGGGGATGGGGTATATAAACTGGCCACCGAGACCCTGCAATTTGACACCGTTACAATTTTTTTTTTTTGAGAGATTTTATTAAGTCGCAGGTCTATGCAAATGAACCACAAACCACAGCGGCCCTCAAAGCCAACATAACCCCCCCTACTATCGATAAAATTCAGCTGATATATACACCAAGGTCACGGGATATTAGACTTTTCGGATTCTCACCATCCTACGAAGGCACTTCGGAAATTCCCGATATCGGAACGATGTATGATGCTACATTCCATGCATAATGGCCTCGATAGCGCTTTCAAACGAATTAAAAATTTTGATGATGTGTTGCAAACACTTTGTTTTATTTGAATGTAAAGATGAAAAGCAGATGCTTAATAAGAGATCCTTTACAGCAAAAATAGCAGCTCAACAAAGAAAAGTGAAACTAATCAGTTGGATTAGTCACTGAACGTTAACGAATATTGATGGAAATATATTAACGAAATATTTAATGAGTAAAAAAGACTTTCATGCAGGAAAATAATTAAGGAAATTTTAGGATTGTGTTCATTTGGTATTAAGCAAAAAGTTTTGTTCTACTTAAAGTAGAGAAATTTCTAATTGACGGCCTTAAGGAAAAATCCCTGATAGATCTTTACAACTTCTATGTTTACATTACAAATAAGTTTGGGATAAAAATTTTTTATTCATAACATTAAATGATAGCAAGAGTTTTTTATTAGTCGCGCTAAAATTGTTCATGATTCAGGCAACTTACTCTCAAATAAAAACCTTTCTCCTCCAATATACAAAGTTTGGTTTTTGAAATTCATCAAAATCGAAAATCACACATACATATTTACCACAACTAGTTGAAGGCTTAGCAAATGCAATGTGTGGTAAATACTTAGCTGGAAAATATATATAAAATATTTGCAATATCTTTAACATGATTTTCTTAGCAATGCTTAGACTTAGAAGTTCATTGAATGTAACACATTTTGATAAACTACATCCTTCTTTTTCTTAACTCAAAACATAGAATTTCCAAGTAGTTTTTAAATATTTAGCGAAATGAGGAAGGGCTGGCTGGCAGAAAATATTATATATTCACCACACACGATAGTCTTTCATTTTAAACCCATAAAGTGTTAAATCGCTTTTACGTGTACAAACCCAGCAAACATAAAGTCATAAAGTCATGACATACAACAAATATTTTCTTATCTAATTCATCAAAAACTATTTAAGGACATTTTTATCTCATTTCGGTATTTTTGGAAGAAGTTTTCTTATGGAGAAAAACTATACAATCAATTTCAAAAAGTGAATTAAAATTCCAAAAGAAGAATAAAAATCGATTTTTTTTAAATTTTGGTGAGCATCTTCTAAAAAAAATTTGGTTTTCTGCTAACTAGCTAGGCAAATTAAAAATATCGATTTTTTGGAAGCAATGAAAATGTAGTTCCTTTAGAAGGACTTCCAATTTTTTTACTAGATAATTGCATCACTTGGCATAATATGTATGAAGACAAATTTTAATTTAATTAGTAGGGACAAAAACCAAATATTTTGGCTGCTAATAGCACACTGTTAACCGTTTAACAGTTCTTGCAAAATTGATGAATATTATTTTGGGAGCGAAATTTAGAAAAGGGAAGCAATAATGTAAAATTAATAGAGTAGCCGAATTTTAAAAAATCTGCTCTCTTAGAAGTATTAATGGGAATCTTGGAAGGCTGAAGAGTTCTATGTAGCTTGCCACTGTACAGAAATTGTGCTCCTGATGACTCTTAAAAAGAACATTTGGTATTGTTTCTGAAATAATTTTAGTACTTTCAAAAAATTTATTTAGAAAAAGTAATATTTAGGAAAATTTATCGAGAAGATTGATGGTCATTGTGGAATACTATGTTATAACATAGTCAAGATTTGCATCTCCTAAAGAAATAATATAGATTATGGGATATTATGTACTTCACTTTGAAGCTGTTTTGTAATGACATAATTATAACATGCAATAAATATGCCAAAAATAAATTTTATGATGTAACATAAACATCTGTGATATATATGTTACAAAAAAAAGTATGTCATGGCATAAATTATTTATTACATAATTATGTTATAGCATAAATAAAGAATTATATAAATGTGCCATTAACATGCTATGATATACAAATGTTATGACACTAAAATGTTACAATTTGATGTGTATGTGTTCGGATTGAGGTTCATTTTAGTTAATAACTGAAAAATAAAATTATTTTTAACCCCCCGACCAAAAAAGGGGAGTTATAAGTTTGTAGTCTGTGCCTGTGTATCTGTGTGTCTGTCCGTGTCCACGTACAGCCCAAATCAAGCTCGACCGATTTTGATTTAGTTTTCTCTGTTTGAAAGGTTTAGCCGTTTAGAAGATGTCACATCTTTTCTAGATATATCGGGGTTTTTTAAATTTTTAATTTTTGTTATTCTATTTATTTTTGTTTATTTATTTTCCGTTTTTTTGAGAAACTTTGTTGGCCATCTTCAGGGTATGATTAGATTACAAGACAATAATGATTTAATAAAACCGAACATACAAATACCAAATTGTTAATCTAAAAGTTTTACAATATTAAACACTCTCATGATAATGTTACGACATAATGATATACCATTTATCTTCAGATGACATAACTGTTTTAATAGCACGATGTGATTTATTTCAAGTGATAAATATGCTATGCCAAAAGCATTCTATGCTATGACATACCTACGTCATGACTTATATACGTATGTATGTCTCGATAGCATGTTATGTTATGTTATAGCATGTTTATTTCGTAGAGTACTTTTGTCATAATATAATTATGTCATAACATATTAATGACATGGCATATGCTATTAGATAATTATAACATAAATTTTACCAGGACTTTTAAATGGTATAAATGGTATAAAATTTATAGTTTTTGTCTCTGCTATTAAAATTTTAATTTATCTTCACCCACATCTTGGCATCACATTAATTTTAAAATAGAAAGAACATTTACATCACTTCAAAATAGGCACACAAATTTTAAAAGAATTTAATTTTAGTTAAATAACATAAATACTCTCCCGTATTGCTTATATCGATTCGAATATATGTCAATGAGTATAGATTAAAGAAAACTTGTGCACGTTTAAAGTAATTCTCGTAGATTTATATTTGACTCGACACATGGAATACGGGGGTTATTTAGACTTGTTAGCAATATTACTATCCAAAGAAAAGAACTTAGAAATTATGCATGTCCAAAATCCACGGTTAAATAGAAAATTGGTCGTAATTCTGTAACAATATGTCATCTTCACATTAATACATCAGCATACAATTGATACTTAAATTAGCCTTTATCATTAAGAATTGACAGTTAGTTACAAAAAAAGGCTGTCAATGATGGTCAATATATATACATTGAAGTGATGTAATGTTGAGAATAAGTCACAGTATAGGGAAAACTTTTGATTAAATTTAGCTAAAACAGAAATTCATTGTACTAAAATATGGATGTATGTATGTTTATCTTTTTATAAGTGTTACTGTTGACAAACCGTCTGATAAGGAAAATTTAAAATGAAGGATATATAAGTCCGCTATGCGAGGGCAACTCTTTGTCGTTGATTTTGCTCATGTAAAAAACGATTAGAAAAATTTTAACAGCTTTTTTCTGGGTGCGAAATTTCTTCATATTTTTGGTTTCAAAAAACGAACTGTGGAATTCTGGTTCAATCATTATGTCATGCTTTGCGATATTGCACGAACATGTTGTTACAAGGTCTGCAGAATTTACGATTTGGCATATAAAATTACCCTGTGTTGAATTTTCTATGACTCATGTTTGCTGGGTAATTACCTCATGAGAAAGTATTTTTGCTTGAAATCGCTGCAACTACTTTCAGCAGATACTAATAATGAAAATCCATGTAGTAGCTTACCTATTTATTTGCTTCTATGCGTTTAGTGAAAAGCAAGAAAAAAGCTTTCAATATATTTTAAGTTATAAATTATTCAAGCCTTACTCTTCTTTCTCCCAGCATACACAAGTACTTTATTTAGTAAAAACAAACTTTTATTAAATACATTTCACCCACTTCATACATGCATCTACTTCAATTATGCTACTCATTCATGTTCAGTTTCTACTTCTTATTTAAGACACAACAAGATGAAAACTTCTGAAGAGTTTTCATAATCTAGCATAAAGCTAAATATTCTTCAATTTAAGAAGTCTGACAGACAAGGAATACGTGTATATAAAATAACGCCGAAAGCAGCAACAAAATTGTGGAAATAAAAATTAACTTGTTTATTTATATTTCGGTTAAGCATGAACTTTTATTATAATCATCTATATCGTCAACACTAAATCGCATTAAAATGTTTTATACACAACAAAAATAAAATGTCTCAAGTTTTTTTTTTTGTATAGAAATAATGAATTAGACTGAGCAGTGTTGCCAGCTGTTTTGTACATTTAGAGCAGGGGGCACTCGTTATCGCACAAAATTATGAAATATTTCAATAGAGTTTTAAATGGAAATGTTTTAAAATTTCGAATCATATCGAAATAATTTGCCCCCAGGGTTCTAATCGTCGCTTTCGATATCAAGCTGATTCGATCGCGTTTTTCAGTTTGAAATTATGGTGTTCGCTAACGAACAATGTACTAATGTGGCACGATATCGAATGCCATAATCTCAAACTGAAAAGAGTGATCGAATAAGCTCGTTATCGAAAGCGGCGCTTAGACCCCAGGTTTTCGTAACGTATTCTTGACACGTTTTCATACTCTTTTTCTTAGTCTGCGTTTAGACACAAAAACATTTGGAAGGGAAAAATTTAGTTTGGTAAAAATTTACGGGTGGGGAAAAGAGAATTATTTTTCTGGTTGATATATTCCTTGCTACATATACATACACACACAAAAAAATATGCTTGCTATTATCCAATACTATTGGAATGTTGCCTGCAGCATTTTCGTCTGTGTGAATGCGAAGGAAACAACAAAAGTGAATTCCAGATGTTTTCCTTCCAAATGTTTGCCCGTCTAAACTCGGACTTATATTTCATGTCTCATAGAAGCGAAGGATTTTGTAATTTTTATTTTTAATAACTCTCAATACATGTAAGCCAGAGAACAGCAATGAGTAGTGAAATAGTGAGTAGAGTTGAATCCATGACTTATAATTTCTTGTACTCATGCGCACTCATACTTATTGCAATGTTGTCTATGAATCATATTCACTCGATAGTTTGAAGTGCGCATCGAACTCATACTAAGCAACATTTATGACGATATTGATTTCGACTCTCCTGAACTCAATGCCTATGATTTAGAATGCGAACTTCTCATACCAACATTTAAGCTCTCATTATGAGGTTATGTGTGTCTGTGTTGCTTTTTTTTTTGTTGTTTTCTTTTGCAGGAATTTAAAAGCAACACTATTTACTACTATTGTATACTTCTTGCAAACTGTTTAATGACTAAACTTTTAAATAAACATACATGCATGAGTTGAGTGAGCTGAATCAATGTGAGTAGTATAAGCATTTTCATGGAATTAGAAATCAGAGGTGATTTATGAGTGTGAGTTTGGTATGACATGTTGACGTTGCATTCATATTTATTTCAGCCTAGTTTAAATGATGTCTACTCACTTATATTTTAAATTTGATGAGTCAGTATGAATAGCGAAAAACGATTCATTGCCGATCACTGATATAAACACATATTGCAATTCATATATCGCTGTGCTGATTTTATTTAAAAATTTCATTTATTTATACACAAACAGCTCATGAGAATAATAATATTTACCGCTGCAAATTCATTCAAGTTACTTGTTTTCTCTACTCTTCTTTATCCAGTTCCTGGCAACTCTATTGCTTAAGACGTGTTAGTAGATTGCGGAAACTTGATATTGTTTTCTCAGCAACTAATACTGGCATTAATGCTTAAGAGTCTAAATTGTACATATTGATAATTATGTACATATATCTGTGTGTATTTATTTCAACGCGAAAAAGTGGTGAAGGAAATAAAATAAATGAGTAAATAACTTCAAACACATTAATTCTGTTTAATGATAATCATCAATTCTTAATGCCAACACACAAACTCAAACAGGAAAAAATATATACAAGCTTAATCACAGAAGGAGGGATGTCAACCAATTTTGCGTATGATTGGATTTGTAACAAACTTTTCATAACTAATGACAGGAGTAAAAAAACTATTATAAACTATTGAAGCAGTAAGCTTTTATAAAGGACCTCTTTCTAATAATTATATATTTTTTTTCTGAAAAAGTAAGTTCTTAAAAGGTACTTTATTAAAAAAAACTATTATTTAAAAGGTGCATTTTTAAATCTAATTTTTAAGACTAACCTTTTGTACAAATAACTTTATGTAAATAGCTTTTATTTTTAAAGGTACGTATATTTTTTGGTAGATGCTTTAAGGAAAACTTTTTTTAGTTGCTGCTTTTTTCAAGGGTACTTTTTATTAAAAGATACGTTGTACTTTTGTAAACTAGTTGATAAACTAGTTGCCATTAGGGGCTTCGTCATGGTAATTCAGTGTCTTACAAATGGGTGGTAAATATTACTTTTAATGGGCAATAGAAGGAAATCACAATATACCCAATTGGCTCTCGGAGTGGAAGTGCATTTTTGGAACCACCCTTCCTAACCTAATCTAACCTACGTCGTACCTTTTTTAAAAGTACTATATGTAAATACTGCTTTTTCTTAAAATTCCTTTAAAAAAATAGTTAATTTTGTAGGTACTTTTTTAATAGGTAGTTTTGAATAGGTACATTTAAACGTACTTTATCAACAGGTACTTTTAAAATAAAGTACTTTTTTAACAGGATTTTTTTAATAAAGTACTTTTATTGGCAGGTACTTTTTTGCAGGTACTTTTTTAATAAAGTACTTTTTTAATCGGTACTTTTTTAATAGGAGCTTTTTTAATAGGTTCGTCTAAGTGTACTCTATCAACAGGTACTTTTGAAATAAAGTACTTTTTTAACAGGATTTTTTTTAATTACTTTTTAACAGGTACTTTTTTAATAAAGTACTTTTTTAATCGGTACTTTTTTAATACGAACTTTTTTTAATAGGTTCATCTAAATGTACTTTATCAACAGGTACTTTTAAAATAAAGTACTTTTTAACAGGATTTTTTTTAAGTACTATTCTTAGCAGGTAATTTTTTGCATGTAATTACTTTTTAACAGGTACTTTTTTAGTCGGTACTTTTTTAATATGAACTTTTTTTAGTAGGTACATTTTTAGAAAAATTACTTTTCTAATACGTCCTTTTATGATAAATTTTTTTTTTAATAAGTACTTTTTGAATGAAGTACTTGTTCTCAATAAAGTACTTTTTAACAAGCACTTTCTCAATAAAGCACTTTTTAGCAAAATCTTTCTTTATAAAGCATCTTTTAATAGGTACTTTTTTAATAAAGTACTTTTTTCAAAGTTAGTTTATTTAAATTAATTTAAAATTTTTTTTCAAAATGTAATTGAAAAAAATATGATTTTTTTAAATTACTTGTGAAGGGTATTTATATTAATATAGTTATCTTTTTAAAGTTACTTTTTTGTTAAATGTATTTTAAGGTTCTAATGTAAAAAAGTACTTTTTGTATAAAAACTTTTTTTTATGTAATTTTTTTATAGATGAGACTATTTTCCAAAGGTACTTATTTCAAAAGATTTCTTTCCATGTACTTTTTTGTAACGTATTATTTTTAAATGATTTTTCTAAAAACTCTATAATAAATTGATCTGTTGTCTGAAAGTTATTAACTACTTCCAAGAAAATAATATGGCCCGTGGCACTTTTTAGGCTGAAATGGAGTACGATTTAAAAAAAATTCTCTTCTATGCTGGCTGGCCGTAGTCCTTACAACTCTTATTCATCGACATGACTCTAGAAAGAAATATTAAAAATCGACCGAGTAAAAATTGAAGTTTTAGCATAAAGAAATTACTTCGTGCCTCGCATATTATGGATATAGAATTCAATGACAGTTGAATGTAGAATGAATGAATTATTTATGTATAGCCGTAAGTATTTTGTGTGTACAACATTAGTTTGACAGAGTGTTTGTTGCCTTAGCGATGTTGAAAATTGGCAAAAGAAATAGAACACAACAGAACAGAACAGACTCAATGATTGAGTGAATGAATATTTAATTTATTATAAATTTTTAAGAAAAATAATGGCTGTAGGAAAGTGTTTTTTATGCGACATAATTGTACACTTTCATTGTACTAAAATAGCTAAAGAAAGCTAATTCAGTTACGTGGCTAATTCGGTTTATGTACGATAAATGGTTAATGTACATATAACATAGTTAATCTCTATCTTACACAATGGATATATGAACAAAATAAAAAAAATTCGTGGATATATGTGTGTATGCTTATGAAAAAATCATTTAAATTGCAAATGTAATGTATTAAATCGTACAAAGAATTGGTTCATTTCCCCCTTTATCTATTTGTATACTTTTTTAAAAACTTTTATTAGATTATATTTAAAAAGGAAGGAAATTGTTTAACAATGTCTTTTGTCTTAATAAGATTTTAAATCTCCAGCAAATCTTTTACAAGACGTCATCACTAGGGGCTGAGAATTTCTAGACATTCAGTTTAAATTTAAATCAGCCGTTTTTTCTTTTATTAAACAGTCAGTTTTATTTTGTACAATTCCTGTTTATACTTCCAAAATAAAGCATCAATTAAAACATTAAAGGCTAAAAATTTTATTTGCTTATTTCGTGATTGAGAGCTACCGTGGAAGTTGTTAATCATTCAAAAACAATATAAAGGGTCCTCCAAAAAGTTTTTCTTTTAATATGCAAAAATTAGTATTTTTAACCGATATCATTCAATTTCTGTTTAATTGTAAATAGGATGTTATGTCATTAATAATGGAAAAAACTATCAGATAAATGGCCCCTACGGATACGCTTGAAGGACTATATTCTTTTCATGAAATTTTCCATCATCAACTCTCATATTTGAGGCTAAATCTCCTCGGTGACTTGACGAATTTCTTCTCTTTGGTCTTTAGCTGATTTTTCCCTAAAGAAATAAGTCTAAAAGAGCTGAGTCACAAGATCTCGATGGCCAATTGTGATAACCTCTTCGAGAAATCACAAGGTCTGGAAACTTAGTATCGTTACTTATGTGGCACGTAGCGTCATCTGTTGAAAAGCAACCTATTGCACAAAATATTGCTAAAATTTTGCAGGAATATTGTTTCGTAACATTGTAATGTCAAAGGCAATATTCCTACAATATTCCTATTTACGCTTTTATGTCTTGCCAGCAAGAATGAGGAAATATTACACTGCAACATTGCAAAAATTTCTAATAACCTTTGATATTATTTATTTAAACGGATGGAATTTATAAATACAATCATAGATAAATTAACGCTGAAATTTATGTTAAATATCATTTAGATTTTATTCATATATAAAAATTTAATGAGTAATTATTTGAGCCGTACATAGAGTCTCTAATAAATTCTCATAAATGGAATAAATACATTAAATCCTAGATAATATCGCGTTACAGATGCCACAAGCGTGTATAAAAATTATACGCCCTTATGTCACCCGGAAACCATTAGGGCGCATAAAAGTTTTTTTTTTTTTTTGGCATTATACTTTCGCCTGAAACATTATACTTTCGCCTGAAACATCCAGAATTGCAAAAATTTTTTTTTCAAATTTTTAATTTTATTTAGACCTGGAGAAATAATTGAATTTTTGAAAAAAAAAAATTTTTTTTTTTGAGAATCGATGTATTTTGACTTGAAACGTAAAGAAAAACAAAAAAAAAAATTTTCCCTCAAGTTAAACATTTTGTTTTTAATTTTTTTTTATGCCTTTTTATCGGTACTTTTGCCGGTATATGCCCTTATGGGCATATGAGTTATTATTCATCATTCGATCCATTTCCATAAGATTACCGTACCAAACAATCAATGACACGTTGAAAATGGACCGGCACTAAAAAATTCTGCTTGTTAACGTAGCTTCCGAGGTTAAAATGGACTTCATTGTTCATTATGATTTTTCGGTGAAACACGAGATAAGTTTAATGAATTTCAAGAATATCATCAGCAGGGATGTTGGCATAACGTTTATTTAAAAACCTTAAGAACTAATTCTTTATGCGTGTGATGTTGTTTTTGGAATACTCAATTCCAAAATTCGACAAGAAATATACAACCGCTGAGCCCTAAGTGTTACAATAACTATATTCTTAGTTGTTATCGAACAGGGTGCACGCGTTCGATTCTTTTTCCTTAAGAGAAGTTACACTCAGGCAATGAATAGTTACTACTATTACCAGTTGTTACCTTCTTTAGGAAAGGGATGGTGATAGAGAAGACATGTGGTGAAGGAAGAGATAGAGAAAAGCTTTGTTCTTTTTGCAACTCTGCTTTTTGCACGTTTTTTTTTAATAATGCATTGTTGCAGCGCCTCTGGTGTCAGTGAGACTCATTAAATTCTCCAAGCCGTGCTTAGCAGCCACTTGATTGGTTATTTTACTTCGTCGAGAACTTTTGCTACACAATGCCGACTAAGGAGGGAGCTGTGATGTTACATTAGGATTAGTATCCGCTGAAGCTGGTATACTTTAGTGACCTTCATCTATGCCTTTATCACTTGAACATTTCCTACAACAACTAATACAAAAGGGACACTAATTTACATCAGAAAAATGCGTGGTGTTATTATTTAATGACTTACGGAGACCATGCTCGAACTAAGGACCCTCAGTTTTGTAGTCAACGTGCTAACTGCTTCACTAGTTTGTTCCGACACCTCAAATAATTTCTCCAGTTTTTCAATTTCTGGCCAAGAACGTGCGCTAAGACGACCCGAAAATGTATCAATGTTCGAATATGAACCGTATATCATTACATTTTTATAGATGTTGTAGTTTTTACTTGTCACATGCAGGGTTGTCAGGCAAGTTGATTTTGAAAATCGCCTTAAGTCGTCAAAATTAATTTTATGTTGTTTTCCTTAATATATACATATTTAATAATAAATTTGTTTTTATAAAACACTTTCTTTAATATGAATATTTATAAAATAATCGTATAAAAACTTAGCAGAAAATCGCCAAAAATTATTTCGTGTAAATTTTTCTCATCCAAATTAAAAACGCATTAATTACTTTAGAAAAATCATCAAAACCAGTAGGACTTATTTTTGAGACTACTCCTTCAACAAACTAATTTTCCTGATATACAACATAAATTCAGTAAAGTGTGATTTTGATCGCACACACGAAGTGTTCCATATGGACACTACATACATATGTAATGCTATACAAACTTTAGGCTATATAATATATAGTTCTCGCATTTTTTTAGTTTTGGAATTTTTTCGGTTGGCGTTTTTTGGGTTTTTTGCGATTTTCAGTTTTGGCGATTTTTTTTTAATTTGGTGATTTTTTCGGTTTTTGGCTTATTTTTTCATTTTGTTAATTTGTTTCATTTTGGCGATTTTTTTGGTTTTTGGCGATTTATTTTAGTATTAGAGATTGTTTTAGGGTTGGTGCTCTTTTTCGTTTTGGCAATTTTTTTCGGTTTGGCGTTTTAATAATTTTGGGATTTTTTAGTTTTCGATTTTTTAAAAATTTTAAGAGTTTCCACCTCTTACGGTTTCCAAAAAACAGCAAGTTGTCTGAATTGCATGGTCAAACTGATAGAACAACCTTTAATTTTTTTTTTAAATTTTTTTGTACAAATTTCAAGTGTCTATATATAATTGTATGTATATTACATGGGATTTTAAAATGTTTCTTTGTTCGTTTTGGAACACCCTTTAATTTTTAACTGTCATATATTTGCTGTTGTAGCAAGTTCTACATACTCTGTCACAATTTCAGGCCCGTAGCTCTTACGGCTCTCGATAAAACAGCCTGTAACGGACAGACGGACAGCGTAGCGAAATCAATAGGATTCTTTTCACTTTTGGTGTACGGAACCTTAAAGATTATGAAGTTAAATTTTGTTAAAAAAAAATAGCCATAAACATCGCCAACAAATTTGTTTATAGTCAGAAATATCGCTATTTTGCCTATTCAAAAATATAGACGCCAAACAATTTGAAAACTCGCCACCTGTGGCAAAAATCGCCATATCAGACAACCCTTCTGGTCACGTGTCAAGCAGTTACAAGTTGCTGCTTGTCAGCTGTTAAAACGTTTTATTAAAAACAGAATATTTTATTGAAACACCCTATATTTGTATAGATACATATATAACTCCTTTATTGCAACACAGTCATATCTCAAAAAATTCATTTTTGGAGTTAATAATGCGGAAAAGTTCCTTATATCAAAAAAAAAACTTTAAATTTATGTTCTGCAAAACTAGCTTTTTAGACTTATGACTATGTTGCAATAAAGGAGCGATATATACAAACATATTTCTTCTTTTCTTTAAACCATTTAAATTTTACGCAAATTTAACTTTAAAGCTTGAACTACTTCAAAATTTATTTATTCATAGTCTTACGCTAGAAATTTTCGTGGTTCACTATTTGATTTCCTTAATTTATTTTTATGGTCTCTCTTCTCCCCTTTTTGGAAAATTTTAATTTATACCTTCAATAACCGAAATACTTAATTGTATCATCAATATTACCAATGATGATGATAAGATTACTTTAAAATGCGTAGCATTTTTGTTCACAGGAAATGGTTGGAGTAACCTACAGGAAAAAATAGATGGTATGTCCTGTGAGATACTTGAACATTATATTGAAGTAAGTAACCATTGGTATTTAGCATTAAAAGGGCGAACAAAGTATTAAATTGTTGTTGTTGTTTTTTTAAATTTAAATGAGTTTTTAGTTTATATACATAGAATATACAAAAATGTCCTTGAATTGCTTTTTAGTTAATGTTATTTTCTAAATGAGGTCAAGTAGGCATTAGATAAAAAGTAGTGCTTTTGCTTTGATGAATTTCTAAAGCAACGTTATAAATTTAGTTCCATATTATACGACAAAAGAGTTTAAAGATAAAAAATTCAAAGCATAATAAAATATTGCTTGGCAATTAGCTACGCATTGTTATTTGAAATATACTAATTTTCATTAGCCCAATTCACAAACTTGTGCAAATGGTGTTGCATCGTAGCATTTGCAAAATGGTTAATATATTGATAGTCACCACTTAACAATTCCTAGTGGTGAGTATCAATATACTATACAATTTTGCACATGCTACGATGCAAGACCATTTGCACAAGATTGTGAATTGGGCTATTATGTGTACCGAAGTATATTTCTTATATGAAAATACGAGGTGGATAAATAAGTACGTGCCTTTTTGAACTTCCCTAGTAGTTATATGAAATGCAACACTGTTCCCATCAAGTACCACCTGTTAATAGACTACTGTCAAATTTTGAGCAGGTGCCATTTACTTTGCGTTTAAAAGCTGTTCGAAACATACAACCTCGTGTATTTTTCTAAAAACGGAAAAAGGTGAATTTCGAGTGCGAAAAAAACCGCCAATTAAACCAATGAAAAAGCTCGATAAATACTATGGGGACTCTGCACCACCAATTTTAAGGGTAAAAAATGGTTTACTGACTTTCGTTGCGATTGCACAAGTAGAAATGACGCTGAACGTTCTGGACGGCCAATTGAGGTCAGTACACCCGAAAATGTTGAGAAAATCCACGATATCACGGCCGATCGAAAAGTAAAAGTGCTTTAGATTGTTGATGCCATAGGCATCCCACATGGCTCAGTGGTTTCTATTTTAAATGTTTATTTGGGTATGATAAAGCTTTCCGGAAGATGGGTGCCACGTTTGCTCACAATGGACCACAAACGCATGTGCAGTTTCCATGGCAAAAATCCATGAATTGGGCTTCAAATTGCTCCCTCATCCGCCCTATTCTCCCGATTTAGCCGCTAGTGACTACTTCCTATTTCCAAACCTAAAGAAATGGTTCGGTGGAAAGAGATTTAGCTCCAACGATGAAATTATTGACCAAACAAATGCCTATTTTAAGGACCTCGAAAAATTCTATTTTTTTGGAGGGGATACAAAAACTGGAGAAACGTTGGACTAAGTGTATTAAGTTAAAAGGAGATTATGTTGAAAAATAAATTTTTGTTTTGCAGAAAAAAAACTATCGGCCTGTCCCACGATGTCACCAGAAATCGTTCGATCGACAACTTGTATTACAAACAAACAATAACTTTAGCAAATTTGTTGTTGTTTGCAATACAAGTTGTCGATCGATCGATTTCTGGTGACATCGTGGGACAGGCCGTTATGTTTCATTCAAAAAGTCACGGACTTCTTGATCCACCCTCGTAAATATGTATTTCATTTTTCCTTTTACTTTCTAATACTTTTATTGTTGCCCGATCCTGCAGTTAATTGTAAAATTGTTGTGGAAAATAAAATAGATGGAAAATCGAATAGTGATGCTCGTTTTGTAATTTTTTTGTTTCATGCTTTTAAACTTATTATGTTTGTATGTTGTGATTCTCAATAATGTATTAAGAGTCTTACTATAAGCATACGACGTTTTTTTTAGCTAGTCTCAAAGTCTTTTGAGTAACAGTCTACTGACGAGTTCCGTGAAGCAGTACCAAAATGCATATAGACATTGCTTAACCAAAAAAAAAAACAGCAAAATTTTCCAATTATTTAAACTTTGCTAAAACTGCTAAAAAGAGAGGATTCGCATTTGTTTTTACTATTTTTGTATTACTAATTTTTAAATGTTTGTACCGACTTTCCAGTTATTACGTTGTAGACAAAATTCCTTTTGATTTTAAAAAAGTATTTGTATCTTAAATTTATCTATTTAAACCTTGAAATCTAATATTTAATATATAAAAAATAAAATTTCATTTTTCTTTCTACAATAAATAATTACATTTTGTTATAGAAGATTTCATTTAATCTTTTCTACATGATTGATTACACAAATAAATAATTCAAGGCATTAATATTTCAAAATTGAAAATAAAGTATAATATAGAACATTGAAATTTATTTTAAAGAAGCCAGAATTGAACAAATTGTAAGCTACGAAATTAATAAAATATTAAGTTTGCAAACTCGACTTGCCACAATTTATTACACATATGTAAGCAAGCATCTGCCTGCAAGGTCATGCTTATGCAGAGTGATAAGAAAACTGTCTAATAAAGTAATAACCAGCACTGTGATTCACTAACTTAACGATAATCGCATCGTCAAAATAATTATAACGAAAATTTATCGAATTTGCTATTCAGTAACATTTTTAACGATATTCGCTGTAGGTTAATGTCAGCTGTGTCGTTATTTAAGCCACACACAATCGTTATTGTAAGCGACAAAATGTATAGAGAAAATTTACGCCTGTCGCATCCTTAAAAGTTGCTGAATCGCCCTACAGTTGATCATAAAGCCTAAATAGTCCTATATGTTATTTCATTAGACTTATCCCATTGTTAACGCTTGTAGCTGTACACATTTTTAGCTGGGACTTTAAAGTCTCAAGTACTTTTTGTATAGTTAACACTAAAGATTTCATTGTTAAAAAAAGGATTAAATAACTTAGTACAACAAAATAGAGGCTTTTTTGTGTTGTTTAAATAAAAATATTTAGTATTTTTATGTCCTGATTAAAAGGAGTTTTTTATATATAAACACACAGTAGTTTTGAAAAAGCTATTATCGTAATCAGCGGACAAAAATTCATATGGATGAGCTATTTTAGGTTAGATTTAAAGGACTAAACTAAAAACACACGATTCTTAATATCCTTGCAATAACAGTAAGATATCCTGGGGGTCTACTCTGTAATTCGAAACGAAAGAAAATACTTTCGAATTTGTATATTAATAACATGCAAATTCGAAAGCATTTCTTTCGTTTCGAATTACAGAGTAGATCCCCTGGTCTACTCGTCAATGTTACTTTATTCAGATGAAAGACAATTTTATTTGGATTAATAATCCAGAAAATATTTTAATGTGTGGAGAACCATTCGTGAAATATTAGCCGACTGTAATGGAATGTAACTGCAACGGTAGGAAACAGCTGATCGATATTGTTATATGAAAAGTGGGTTACGTTACATTACATCTCAATAATCACATTCATTACTTTTCACATAACAATATCGATCAGCTGTTACCGTTACCGTTTAAGTTACATTCCATTACAGTAGACTAACTGCGCCTTAAGCCGTGCGTATAAACGTAGTAATAGTCGATTAATAAATATGTTATAAAATAATCTTATCATGCTTCCATTAGTACAGTTTTTTTTTATTTAATTAAAATGTTAACAACTTATCTAAAAGTTTTCTTTAACTTTTCCTTTAGACATATTAAATTCTTCTCTTTTGTGAAAAGTCCAAAAAAGTTTTTGCCATAAAATTACAATTTAAATAAATTTATTTTTGCTTAACAAAAATAAAAACCAAAAAAAAAAACGAACATACTAGTCATTATTGTCAATATATGTACCATCAAATTAATGATGGAAAAACATACTTAAGAAGACATTCGGCAAAATATCAAATTTATTCCTAATATGGCTTGATTTGTACGTCTGAATGGTCACATTAAGGGGGCGTAAAATATCAATAAAAATATAAAAAAAATACACTAATAAATGATTTGATTTTTTTTATTTCATTATAGACCAAATAAGATAAACCAGCAATAACATACACATACATACATACTTTTGTGCCTTATTTATAAATGGAAAACTTCCTCCAGCAAACAACAAAAAAAAAAAGTTTTCTGTAATAAAAAAATCAAAATCGGAAAATCAAAATATTTATATGTACGTATATATGTATGTATGTATGTATGGCTGTATATTACGCGTGCATACAAATGTGTGTACCCAGTTGACCACGGCTTTCGTTAATGATATCGATTTCGAATATATCTCGAACATTTATCGTGTAAAACTATCGAGAGTGACACTCAAAAATGAATCGAAAACAATTCACCTGTCGCTCAGTTTTGTTCCAAAAAACATTCGATATGGAAGTTTCGCCAGCAATATCAAAAGTGAGAGATTATCGAATTAATTTCGATATTGCTAAAATGCAGCAAAAAAGTAAAAAAGCTATTTTTTATTTTTTAATTTTAACTTTACTTATTTTATTTATTGTTTTTTAAATCTTAATTTACGCTGCAGGATTTGAATATGATACCCCCACTCTAACAAATTTATATTTGTTCAATTGCACATATGTAGGTATGTGTTCTTATTTAGACTAACACATTGGAAAAACTATCGAGAGAAGTACGAAGCTCGAAGCTTTAGCGAACATTAGAGTTTTTTAGTTTTGCGAACATACATATATCAAACAATTTTGTTTCGAAATTTCTTCACTTTAGTGAGCTCAGGTCAAGTGGGTACAAACATACGCATATTAGAGTTCTTACAAATACAACTATTTCGAAATACAATCACATTTGTATCCCCCAGCGTCATATTAACTAGTGAATGTTAAATCGTTTGTAAGATACTGTTTTTTTCCCAACTACTTGTATCTACAGCTCTAGTGTAACTTTTTTTTTTTTTGCTTTTCTTGTAAACATTTTTTAAAAAGTTTGATTTCAGTTTGTAGGCCTGAAATGCTAGCAGTGGGTGGTTGGTGGTGGCTGCTGCTGCTCGGATGGTTGTTACAGTTAAAAGTATGATGGGGGGGGGGGGGGCGAAAGGTAGCAGAGACTTGATTGTGCATGGAGTGGTTGGTTGTTGCTGGTTAATGCTTATTTAGTATGTTGCCAGTTGTTTTGCAATCTCAAATATCTGCTTTTTGAATTTAATATCAAATGATTTGTTATTGCAGTTAAATTGAAAATGTAGAGGGTAAATTCGAGACTGTTTTTATTTTTATTTTTTTAGTTGTTATATTAAGCAACTGTTCATTGGTTTCGTTAAAGGGGATTCTGATTACAAACTTGATTTTCCTATTGCTGGCATATTTCAATAAGAAAAAGGAATCCTTTTTGATGTTATTCTAACGGAAGACTTAAACACATAATTTTATTTAATGCAAAATGAAAATTGCTTAAAAAAACATAGTACATACAATATACACAGTGCGTTCGTAATTGTTTGTTGATTGAAAATTGTAAGAAAAAAATAAAAATGATTTATTCATCTTATAGATTATTCATTTCCCAGTTATTTGCCCTGCTTTACTTTACAGTTTTATTAAATTTTCTTTAATATATTAAATTTTTTTCTTCTTTCATTATGAGCGGGGGGAAGAATCTGCGACGCAGATTTTGTATATCAGTCGCATGCAAATGCATGCATATTATTGGCTGTACGCATTAGTTCTCATCGTACGCATTATGTCAAGTTCACTTTAGAGAAGTTCGACTATATCCAGTGTTGTTAGATATGACGATTTTATATAACAAATTTCTCAAAATGACAATTGACGATTTCGTTTCAAATATTCCTCATATTTTGACGATTTGTTGAAATAAGTATTTAGTAACATAAATATGCCAACTAGCCCTTGTGCAGAAAAAAGATTTGATTTCGATGACACCATAATCAAGGATTTTAATTTAATTACAGCGTAGAAAGGTCATCATAATTACCTTAGTTACGGCAATGAATATGGACGATAAAACTCTTCCTTTACTAAAAAGTTTTCCAAATCTTGTGTTCAAAGAAAAATATTAAGACACTGAAAATCAAATAAGAGAACTTAGATTTCCTATTTTCAAAATAATGACTTATGTATATGCAAATATATTTTGGAAAAAAAAATTTATTTACCAAGCAAGGCAGATTCATTTCCAGGTAGTATCAGGATTACAAAAACAATGAAAAAATACAACAATGAAAAAAACAACATGGGTTGTAGTTCATCAAAAACTTCAAAAATAGAATTTGTTTAACATAACAATAATAAAAATTATTCACATAACTTTGAAAATATTTCTCCGCGGCAGCTACCACTAACAACATTTGCAACGTTTAGCACTTCTCACAATTTTTTAATAGTTTTTTCATATTTATAAATTTGTTTTCACAGAATTTTTTTTAATAAAATATTTTTCATGTTGAATTTTTTTAACATTTTCTTTTAATTTCTCTTTCGTAAAAAATTTTTGAAGTTTCCGATGAACTTTAATTTGAAAAAAAAAATAGCTCAGCTGAATTTCCGCTACTACCTTGTGAATGTGCCTTGTTACCAAGCAATAAATTTATTTTTCTTAACTACATACTATGTGAGTTTGTTATTTACTTTTTTCTGACTCATCAGCTAGTGTTGCAAGAATATTTAGTAATATTAACCTTACTAAAACCAAGATCTGTAATTTACTGGACAACACAGAAACTCTTATAATCATTATGTTTTTAAAAGATTACTAGCGGTCTCCACTATCCATGATCTTGGTATGGGCATCGTGTCGGACATCGCAAATGGCTAATGGAGACCGCTAATGTCCAACTTTCGTCCATGCTCTGACATAGATGCCCGAACGTAGTATGTCTGAGCAACAATGCTCGCCATGCGATTCTCAGTCCGCAATCATTTGCAATAGAAAGAAAAGAGACAGAACAAAATTGGTAAATATTCCATTTTTATTGCGCTAGCGCAAAATACTTTGATATGCAGGGAACATGGACATCGCACGTATTCATCACAACAGAGAAGTTGATGAATTTTTCACAGTTGCTCTGCTGGCGTCGTGTTCATGTCATGTCCAAGTCGATGGCTTGTGGAGACGTAGGGTTATTTGAAGTGTACCTCTTCGGAATGTAACAATGTTGACAGCCTGGTGTTTTATCACATGCGCAATAAATTTATAATATCAATATGTTTTTAACTAGAAGACAAAAAAAAAATTTTAATTTGAAATAAAAACAATCAGAAAATTTTCAAAACATTTGAAATTGAAATAAAAACAATCAGAAAATTTTCAAAACATTAGCTCAGGAAATCCTTTTAATAATCAAAATATGATGACTCCTGTGAGGATAAATTGAATTTAGTTGACCTTAAAAAATTGCTATATATTTAAATTAATGGTAGTTTTATGTACATTTACATATATACATACATATATACATACATATATATATATATATATATATATATATATATATATATATATATATACATATATTTATATATATTTCTTCTTCTTCAGATAACTTAGCAAAATTGTAAAATTGTATTTTGGGAGATAATCTATCGTTATAAATAATTTATCTTCCTAAAGATAATCTGGCAATATCATAAATAGTTCAGTTAGATGATTATCTAGCAATATCATTGTTTTATCTCCTAGAAGTATTGCATTCGTATTTCGTGGAAGTATCGCCCTGGCCGCACAACCTCTCCCGAAGGGGGAAACTTCCGCAATACGAATATGATTGTTGCCGCAATAATATTTTTCTTCCAAGCAATACGATTTCGAATCATTTTCGTATTACTTTGCCTGTAGGGATGTAGTTTAATCTAAAAATTGTTACACACTATTATATATTCAAAATTTATTGCTTTAATCCCACCATCCTTATAGTTCTAATCTTTTGATAATAAAGTCGATGAATTGTTTTTGCTGCATAAAACAATCTTTTATTTCTTTAAGTTGTTTACCTGGGGGCCACACGTTAAATTTTTGCCTTTCAATTCCATTAAATTTGCAATACACCCACACTTTTTTCACTAACACAATTAAACTTTTTAAATTGAAATCTAGATTGCTTTCAAATTCACCTATCCATTTACATATATGGCAATTTAATATTCAATTTGAAAAACTGGTCACAGCACACATTGATTGAAGCTACAAATTTGAGTTGTTGTTTCGTCGGTGGCATTTACGCTACAGTTACACGACCAAGATTTGCATTCAAGTTTTTCACACATACTGGTTGTCAAAAATAATTTAAATTGAAGGCTGTGACGTAGCCGTTGATATGAAAACAGCTTAAACACACAACTTCATGGCTTCTATTTAGGCATATAAACCGCAACACATCATTATATTTTTTACATATTTTTGTTCCTAATAATATTTATTTAAAGTTAATTAAAGTTTTTAGGAGGAATATAACATTATGTGTAATAAAAGAACACAAAAATACTATCCCGCAGAATATTTGAAAACAAAAACGAAAAGTGTGCTCATTGAAATTGGTGTCAGTTGTTTTTTGCCTATAAATTTGAATACACAATTGGAAAGAAAATTGGAAGTCAAAGTCCCATCAAATTCTAAAAGTGTGAATGTATTAGTGAAAATACTGAATTAGGGCATTATAGTTTGAGTAAATTTTTTTCTAATTGCTTTTCGAAATTTCTACAACGATGCCCACTGCACTTGTACCATACTGATGATTACATGCAATATTTTGTTGCATACTTATAGGCTTTCATTAAATAATTCACAGAGGTGATAAATTGTGTACAAAATAGTTCTCAAAACTACAAGTGTGTTTATTACAGCTGCAAAATGCAGTTTAGTTTTCCGAGTTTAATATTTTAAGAAGTGTGATTCCAATAATATATAAAATATATTGTATTAATATCTATTTGATTTTTTAAATGTGTTTAAAAATGGTGTAGTGTAACAAAGGCGATCAAGTCACGGGATAACAACGTTGGACAATGCTCCACCAATGCTCCTTGCAATTTGGCAAATAATGAGGTTAGTTTTTCCAAATTTGTCCGTATAAAGTTTATTTAAAAGTGAATCCATGAAAATACATTTCCAATCCAATTGGAAAACTCATTAGAACAAACACATAGGAACAGATTTGCTTTCACAAAACAAATCGTCATTTTGTTATTGTCTGCAACAAAGCAATCACCCTTATCGGGAATAAAAGTTCAAGTGAAATATGTTCCTTTTCCCTAAAATTGTGATCGCCAATGTTTGCGTTGTAGTTGTGTCAGTTTACTATTTTCTAATTTTGTTCACGGGAAATGTTTCACGTGAACAAAATGTTCGCCTTTTATTCCCAATATGAAGGAATAATCAACCGACGAAATGCATAAGTATGTAAAGGGTGTTTTTTTTATAGAGTGACACAAGTTTAAATCATAATAAAACAAGGAAATATATTTTTAATATGACAGTCGTTAAGCAGCTCTTGGTCGAGGAACATCATTTCGCGTCATCGCAATTATTTCTTAAGTGCGGTCAGGCTTTTTTTTGTTGTTGGGCCTTCGAGAGTTTTTCGTCTCGCTCGCACTGGTTGACTGATCTGCCACGGATAACCGTATATCTTGCGGTTTTCTGTGGAATTTCTTTAACAACCACGTTGCTACTTCCTATGTGAAGGCATAGGTCGTACAGTCAGTCACGGAATTTTTTTTTGGAAGTACTGTTAATAACATCGGGCATATGGTCTAGTTATTCCGCCCATATTCGTGCAACGCAATACTATGCAAATTTATTTTGTATAGTATTCTTGAAATAAATAAATAATAAATATTTTTAATATCAATGAAATTTTTAATTAATTATGAAAATAATGTTTAAATATGATTTCTGCCATGTGGCGGAATCTGGGACACCAATTTTCAACAACATATCGCAGCATTTGATGCCGTATTTCGCCGATAACTGTTCGAATGTTGATTTCCAAATGCTCAATTTTTTGTGGTTTATCGACGTAGACAAGTGACCTAACATAAGCCCAAAGAAAATAATCCAAAGGGGTTAAATCGCACGATCTTGGTGGGCCATTATGTGAAATTATTTTTTCACCCAAAGTTTCTTTGAGTAAATCAATTCTAGCGCCCGATGTGTGGCATGTGGCTTCAGCAAGATTAATACCATGTAATTGAGGTACGAAAAAATTTCGAAACATGTTCCTATACCGTTCATAACTGACATTCTGACCATAATCGTTTTTGAAGACATATGGGCCAATGACTCCGGCAGCCCATAAAGCGCACCAAACAGTAATTTTCTGTGGATGGAATGGTGTTTCGACAAAAGCTTGTGGATGCTCCTCACTTCAAATGCAACAATTCTGCTTATTTACTAGGGAAGTAACGAATACCAGTTTAGCGAATGCGAATGCGAAAACGAATGCAAATATTACAATTCGTTAAAATATCACATGCAAATAAATTTATAAAAGAGCAAGTATATATGTATAATAATTAAAAATAAGTTTACACAATGTTAGGCAATCCACACATTCGTACTTTAGCCCTAAATCCTGGTACTCTGTTCAACATTTCATGTGAAATGCTGTCAAATACATATGAATAAAAACTTGGAATGAATTTTTCATGGAAAAATCTTGCCGAAGTAGTACTCTGTTCATCTTGGGAAAAACATATGAAATATATCTTCAACATTTTAAGTTTTTATGAGAAATAATATGAGTGGCACTTGTTTCACGTAAAATTTACATCAAACAAGGACTAGTTAATATTGTTTGGATTTGAAATTTGTTGTAATTTGTCTTAAGCAGAAAATATTTTCGCGCAAATCAAACACTGTCTTTTCTTTTTCAAAACTGAAAAATATTTCTAAACGCCGCTGGATTTGGTTTTCATTTTGATACTTATGGAGAACTTATTGATAGAAAAGTTTTCCGCTAAAAGATTAATGCTTTACATGTAAGTATATGTATATTTTTTATGCTGGTTTAAAATAATTTTCGTCTTTAAATTTAAAATCGAAAACTATTTTCGTAAAAGAAATACATTTTTTTTGTCTTTAGTATTCGCTTGAAATATTCGCATACATTTTAGCGAATGCAAAAGCGAATGCAAATAGCAAAATTAAGCGAATTATTTGCGAATGCGAAAGCGAATGCGAACATTCGTTACATCCCTATTATTTACGTACGTTCAATCAGAAATGGGCTTCATTGGAAAATGGAAGAAGTACACGATGACTTTGACGAATATAACAATTATTTTGATTAAAAATTTCTACAATTTGGACTCGTTGCTCTGGTGTAATTCGATTCATAATGGGTGCTCAAATAAAGCAGTGATGCCAACTCAAAATTGTGACACTCTAAAAAAGCACCCTTTATTTATGTACAAATACTATATGTAAATATGTTTGTATGTTGTATGTATATATCCCATATGTGTGTACATACGTATGCCGATGAAGGATGTATACGATTCGACACAGCTGGACCTCACGCTCTGACTTTTTAACAAGTAAAAGAAAATTTTCGTTATGTACCTTCTGTCAGAGTTTTTAAATTATTTTCTTGATAGTCTAATATCTTTGTTTATTTTAGATAGTTAACGTACTCAAACTTTCATTGCTCTTGAACTGTTGTTCAGTTAATATGCTGTGAGCAATTCTTGCATATAATGTGTGCTATTTAGTCCTGTAATGGTTGCCCTTTACCCTGACAATATGCCTTTAGAGAAACACTTTGTTTGCTTATCGAAAATACATTCGATGTTCTCTCGCTAAGTGTTTCTGGTTATCTTAACTGAACACTGTCAGTAACTTAAATGTATGTTTTGTTGTTATTGTTGTATTACCCTTGCCGCTAAATATTCACAAACTTAGTCGCACATGTGGTTTGGAATACTTTTTATTATATGTTTCAGTAGACTTGCCTATAACTAAGTTGACTTACATATGTACATCTGGTCAAAAATTTTTATAAAACTAAATGATTTGAATTAAAACACATTCCCGAAACATTAATTTATAAGTTTAAGCATAATAAAGTAAGTTTTCTGCTTGACTATGCACATTATTTTGAAAGTAAGCTTCACCAAATTTAAGTACTCTTATTATTGCAGCTCTCCAGGAAATAGCATAGGAACTGTATAATGTTTCATATTTTAAAACCCATCGGGGATCAAGTTACTGTTATGCTTGCAGGATCATTTTACTTTTATGGAATTTTATTTTGCGTGCAAGGTTTCCTTGCCGTGTGATTTCACGGAGAGTTTGTCACAATCAGCTACCAACATCTTGTAATTTAATACCTTTAGATATTTTAATGTAGAGTTGCGCGCAGATAAGGTCTATGCCAATAGCCCAAGATTCAACATTCAAGACCTCAAAGATGAAGGGCCTGTTTCTCTAAATGCGAACGACAGATTCGATATAACATTTATATTAAAAACAAAAACAAAAAAATAAAATTTGCTTTTGTTTCCAATATTAATATTCGATCGAATCTATCGTTCGCATGTGGAGAAACAGGGGGAAATTCGTGAAGTCATCAAAGAAAATTGCAAAAATTTAAAATCTTTTTATTAAACTTCCCATCAACTTTTCACATTTCGATGCTGACGATCTCAATTAGATTTCAAAATAAACATCAAATATGTAAATTTTTCACAAGTATTGAAAATTACCTTTCAATGCCTTCTTCATCTCACCATCAGGGATCTTTTAACATCAATTTAATTGGGACAACCTTGGGTCATAGATTGTTTTGTGTTTGTACATAAATATGTGTTTTCCCTCAACTAAATTAACTTTATTTTGGGCACAAATTTGTTTGCTAAACCATCATGGGGGACCAACATTTTACTAACCACGTTTAAGGCAACAATAGAGGCAATGAAATTTTGTGAAAAGTCTAAAATTACAAATAAAATAAAAGCCAAAAAAAAAATGGTCTCTTGTTTATCATTTTATAGTTTGTGTGACTTGGAAAGAAAAAAAGAAGAAAGAAACACCTCAAGCTAAAATTTTCATTTACACTCTTGCACACGTAGACTTGAGTGAGTCCCTATTTTAAGTTTGCGAGTTTTTTTTTTGATTGTTTGAAATTTTTGATAACAATGTAAGGTAACAAAGTCAATTTGATTTTCCTTAAATGTTTTCTTTCTTACTTCATTGTTTGACTCCTCTTTTCATTTATTCTGCCATTACTTTTTTAAACAATCAGAACACTGTGCCTTTTGTTGGTATGAAATGTTGCAGCAATGCGGAAAAATAAACCATTTGATTTTCCTTTCATGCCTCTCTGCCGTTCATTGTATGGGTGTGCGAGAAAATTTCAATTTTTTTTGTGGGTGGCTGTGCTGTGTGTGTTTCTAAATTTTTGCCAGAAAGGTCTCAATTCAGCATGGATGCCTGGTTTAACAAGTGCCTACTTACGAGCTACACTTTCATACTTGTTAGAAAACAAACAACCAAAAAAAAAAAAAAAAAATAAAAGGAACGAAAACTAGAGAAGTAAGTTTAAAGACCCAAGAAAAGAAAAATATGGGAAAAATTTATAAACTTACAAAAAGAAAAATTAAAATGAAAAGCAAAGAACTTGCAGTAATATTGGTTTAAAGCGAATTTTAAGGGCAACGAAAATAATAAAAATTTTAATTTCAATAGTTTTTTTTTATATTATTATTCGCTGAAGGAGCAATAAATTCTATTTTCTATTGTACGAGTAGTTATTAAATTTGAGCTGTGCATATACATATTTCCTTTTGTCATCGCTAGCCTTTGTGCAGAAAAATATTGGATAACGAGCACTGAGTATTTTGTATTTTAAGTAGTTGGGAAGAAGTTTTGCTCTGTTTTCAGGGTAATATATTAATTATATATTTATTTTTCATTAAATGTATTGAAATGTTTATAATTAATATTGGCTGATCTCTAAAGATTGCATAGAAATCTGTGAGAATATAAATTATTACAGTAGATCATTTGCACGCATCGGGTAGTCCTTGTCTACAAAGGACACAGAGTCCGACAGATATGTACTCGTATGTGTATAGGTAGACAGATGGATAAACATATAAACAAACAAGCGGAGAGGCATACAAGTATGACGACAGGCAGACAGACTGATGATAGAGAGACAAACGGACAGCCAGAAAAACCAATAAAAAGACGAAGAGGCATGACACATAAACATATAAGCAGGCAAAAGGAAAAACACATACATACATATGTATGTAGGTCAGAGCTGGCCACCCAGAGAAATAAGAGAGAAATGTATAATCGTATGTGTATTCATTTGTATAAAAATCCGGTTGATGTTCGGCCCTCCGGCGCTTCTCTGGGCAGCCTAGATGTAGGTAGGCAGATAGCTGATTTAAATCATGTTTATTATAATTACTCGTATTTTAAATTTCTGGGAGATCTGATCACAAATAATTCTAATTTTCTATTGGCATTGCCAAATATGAAAAACTAAATATTTTTGTAGTTTTTTCAATCAATGAAAAGGATTATAGATATTTTTTATAAAAAGATTTTCACCAAATGTGTAGGTTATTCACAGTTTTGAAGATATTTTAAAGATAGCCTATACCACTTTTAGACACGCAAAGTTTACTTTGCAAAGTCCTATTTCAGCTGTGTGAAAGTCAGAGAGAGGATTACTCTATCTTTCTGTCTTTCTTCCAGCTGAATTAAGATTTTGCACAGTAAACTTTCCGTATCTAAAAGGGGTACTAGCATTTAAAGAAAGAGGAAGAGACGCAAGTCCCGGTTCACACGCGTTAACTTTTGTTAATCAACTCTTAATTCAGCAGTAAGAAGGATGGATGAGGAAATACAAATCCCTCTCTTTTTCTACCAGCTAAATCAAAAGTTGATCAACAGAAGTTGACATGTATGATCCGGGACTAAAAAAAGGAAGATATAAATAAATAGAAAAAAAGATAGAGGAATAAATATAGAAAGAGAGAGAGATAAAGATAGATATACATAGATATGGAGAAATAATCGTTTCCCTTCAGCCTTGCCAGATATAAGGACTTATCTCTTTTTGTAGTTTCTTTACTGGTTTAAACGCTTTTCAGTTATATTTTTACAAAAATTCTCTTTTCACTAAATACTTCAGTTCTTCACAGTTTTTGCTATTTAATATTTTTCCTACGGAAATTTTTTTTTACTGAAATTCATTTTCATTTCATTTCATTTATTCATCCAAAATAGAAAAACCTAGCCTAATGGCTTCTTTCCACACAAATTTAACAATTTTCACTTTTTGAAGACTTTCTAATACTACAAACACATGAGATACGACTGACGTTGCAAGCCATGCTGGAACTTCCCCTAATTTCAAGTTCAAAGCGATGGAAAATCCATCCCCAAATTTTTAGTATTGTCTTGAAAGTGACGTCGATGTCGACAAATGGAATAAGGGTGATTATTTTACTTATTAAGTAAAATATTTTTTATTAAAAATACATTGAAATTCATTATTGAGGGGCTTAGATGGATCCAATGCGCATTTCAATGTTGCTAATGCAGATCATCAGGGAACCTTTACCCAAAGTTTCTTAGAAAAACTAGAAAAAAACACTAATCGAAAACGATATTTCTGCAAATTTTGCAGTTTGGCACACAGACAATAATTTTTTTTACTTAATTTTTTAAAAATTTACGTGATTTGCAATCAAGTTTTTTTTTTTAACTAAACCCAAATTTTTTGTTATAAAATGTTTAACTTCCTCTAATAAATCTGTAAAGGAGGCTAATAATTTTTAATGTTGCAGATGACATAATTGAACATTTCAATAAAACTTAAATTCCTGCATGTTTAAGAATAAGATTATTCTCCTTAAAATAATTGTTAATTGAGACATTTTTAGATTTAATTGAACTCTTGATTAAGAAATTATTTCTGATTAGTAATTGTTAATTTGAATTATTTTTTTATATTCTTAAGTTTTTGCATGAGCTAAGAAAACTCTCGCCTTCTAAGTAGCAAAAATAAATGTGTTCATTTTAATGTCCCTCAAAATTAAAATTATGGCTAACTAATGTTCCGTATAACTTGAACACACCAGCAGCCTTGTTTATAAAAACTATTAAGGCTTTTTAAGAAAAGTTTTGTATGAAAATTAGTTTTAAAACCCCTTTATAAAGTTTTAATAAGTTTTGTAAATAAGGCTGTAAATATTTAAATATGTCTGCATCATTCACTTTTTATTATTTTATGCATAAAAACGATTAGATTGTGTCTTTACTATTAAATTTTACTTTTAAACAACTTTACATATATTTGCTATTAAAAATAACACTTTCATTTATGTATCCGTAAACCCCTTTTTAAGGCTTAAAATGTGTTACAAACCATTCGCCAAATACCAAATATCCCAAAGCCAGCGCTGTTGCAGAAATGCAAAAAATATATGTATATACCAACAAGTGCCAAACAAAAGGCCGTTTAAAGAATTTTTTTAAAAGAAACCCAAAATCATTACAAAAATGTTAACATAAATAGTCACTATACACTCATAACTAAAAGTAAACTAAAAGTATCTAGAAAAAAAAGAGAAAAAAGACAAAGGACTTTCAAAAAAAAAAAAAATATAAGTATATATAAAAAAGAATTTTCTTACTTGCTATATCCCAAAAAAAGGGGGAAGAAGATTATAGAATATTTACAAAAACAAACAAGTGACTTAATTTGCATGTATAAAATAACACTCTAGAGGAAAAATAACACAATACAAACATTAGTATTATTTTAGTACTAGTGTGTGCGTGTGTGAGTGCTTGTCAGTGTCGTTGTATACTAAGGGGAATAGAAAATAAAACAACGGCTAAAATGATATAATTCTCTTAAGGACCAACATATTTTATATATCATAGTTAGTGTAGTGTCACTACATATGTAAACCAGCAATCCTTTTTAGCGAAATTATACTATCTGCTCTATTTATATTAAAAACTAGAATCTGCACTAGGGTCCAACTCGTTCACTAGTTAATTTTTTTGACATAAATTACATGAAATTAAATAAAATTCCATATAGTTTAACTTGGTCAATATAATCGGCCCTGTTCTGTAAACCGTTCGATTTGAAATTGCACGATTTTAGAAAACTAATTCCGACAATAGAAATTGTTTTTTAGATTTTTTTATTATATGGATTCTCAAATATCATATCTGAAAGAAAATTATCGTGTATGATTTTAAAGACGTCTGCAGGACCATTATTAATTTTTTGAAAACGTGAAATTTACTCGGATTCGGTATGCAGAGCAGGGCCGAATGCTTGGTGCCACCCCTTATAGTTTTTGCATAAACATTTATGAAGCAGTTCGCGATTGGGAGACTTTCACAAAAATTTTAATTCGCTGACTGCAGGTCATAGAAAATTCTGACATATTTGGGTTATGCACTACTTTAATGATTCATTAAATGATTCACCAAGTATAGCTCCCATTCGAAAATGTATATGAACGTTTAGGTATGCTTAGGTTACTGCTTGCATGCAGTAGACAATTGGCAAAGGAATTTTTTTTTTATGAGGCACAAATTGTGATTCAGAGCCAGGCTCTCCACTGAGAGAACGCTGGTAGCAGAGACGGCATTGATAATTTTAAAATTGTACCAACAACTTTCAAAAATTTTACTGTTTTGGCCTTAATTTTACTAAATGATTTTTTTATTTGATTATATTAAAATAATCGACTTTTTTCTGGCTACCGAATCGGTTTCAAAAATTTGCTTGTAAGTTGGGATGTTAAAGCATAAAAGGGCTATTAGACACGCATACTTGTCTGCAGACATGTAAGATAGCATACCTAAACTCACTGTCTAATACAACGGTTCTCAAATGGGGGTCCGAGGACCCCTGGGGGTCCATATGAAAATTGCAAGGGGTCCGCGAAGAGCTAAACAAATATTGTTATGATTCCTCAAAAGTTAATATTAATAAGATTTAGTAATATAGCTTTTGTATAATAAGTGTAAAACGTATATTTCGCACTGCGGTAGGCCGTGCTACTATTAAAATTTCTGAAGTGGTTCCCGAAAAAAGAGCTTGTGAGAGCCTCTGGTCTAATAGCATGTATACGAGTACGTCAGACAACTATGTTGGTTTTTAAAAATTTTGGATTTTCTGATTTATGTCGCACACCAAATATGAAGTACCATCCCAAAGTATGCCATCGTACACGTCTGCAGACAAGTATGCGTGTCTAATAGCCCTTTATGGTTAGACGTGTAGAAGTTGAAATTTAAAATATACAAATTAATAGCATGTGCTCTAGCATCCGAATTTAGAAGAAAAATGATTTGGAAATAGACGAGTTCAATTTTTTTTTGGTTTTCTCGCTGCGCTTTGCTTTCACAAGACTGTTTTCAAGTGAGAAAAATATGAGTTTCATTGTTCAAAAGTGATAATTTGAAAATAAATTCGGAGTGAAACTGGGGAGATTCCTTAAATGTACTAAATTACTCATTGGTGTACTATTGAACTTCCAGAGTTTGAATAGCATCAAAAAGAGTACAATTGTACCAACTTTACCATCCCTGACTGGGAGTAATGTATTCGCGTATGTGTATTCATTTGTATAAGAAGCCGATTGATGTTCGGCACTCTGGTGCCATTTTGGACAGCCTGGCTTTAAAGCATAGAAGAATCTGCCACAATCATACCTTCTATTCGAAGATGGGTCAAAAAGTTTCTAAAGACTGGCACAACTTTAAAAAAATCAACGTTTCTGCTAAAAATCCTTAAAAATTTAAGTACGAAAAGAATTCGCCCTTTTTGTAACATAAGATAATTTCGCTAAAAACTTCATTTTAACCAAACTAACTAAATATAAATAACGTGTATGTGTGAGTGAAAAAAGACAAAAATTAAAGTACATTGTTTAGATATATAAATTATTTTATCTAAAGAACATACTTACATATATTTTTTTAATACACCAACACAACAAACTCTTTGGTATAAATATGAACCCAAAGCCCCTTTACACGCAGATATTCGTTGAACTAAAGTACTCGACTACACTACGCACACACACACACACACACACACACACACAGTGTGGTGGTTTGCACACATTTCGGCCAAATTTATACGTGTGTGTGTGTTTGCTGGAGAAAGCAAAACCACTATAGAACAAATTTATAATGAATATTAAAAATAAACTAGGCCATCTGTTGGGAATGTTGCTGCTGTTTCCTGCTAACTAAAAACTCTTTTGTTGTTAATGGCTTTGGATATAAATAACAACAACACCAAATCGAAAAAATTACTCATCTCTGCGTGGGTTAATAAATAATTCATTCAAATAGAATAATGGACAGACACATTTTTGGTTTAAACATGCATAAATAAAATACACTCACACACTCTAAATAATAATATAAAATGATTAAAGTTTCTGTAGCTTATAAGGATACTGCTTAGTTTCCAGTGGTGCTGTGAGTTTTCTATTGTTGTACATATTGAAGTATTAAAAAATATATCAAACCTCAATGGTAAAGTTTAAAAATGTTTCGTTATTTAGGCACGTAAAAATTGTTTTAAGGGATTTGAAAAAAATTTCTCATCTAAATAGTTTAAGCTTTAAAGCGCATGAAGTCGCGATGAATTTTTAAAGGCCATAGAATTATTGTTGAGTTATGTACATAGATATCTCTTTGAAGGAAAGACCATAGGTTTATCCTTGAGGAATATAATTCTTTAACGAAGAGTTCTACACCTGATAATTTTTGTTTATAATATCCCAGCTAAGAGTCTATCTATATTAGACCATTTCAAAAAAAAAGTTTGAAATCTCAATGGCACAAGTTGTTTTCTAATTGTATTTAATAAAAGAAAAATTTTGGTATATTAAACATGAAAATTGATCAAGGTTTAGGGGTCGCTCAAAATCGATAAAGGTTTTTGGCTAAAAAATGACATGTTTCAAAAATACGTTTTTACTTGGTTGATAACAGCTTTTGATACGCTTAACCGATTTTGATCGGAGTAGACTTGTTTTAAAGGAAACAATATTTCACTTATTTGTTGTGAAGACATTGAAGCATTTAAGACAGAAGTTTCAGTTCTATAACCTTTCAAACTTAATAATTTTAAAAGTTTTCTTCAAAATTTACTTACTTTCGTTCATTAAATTTTTTTTTTTTAATTTGGGCTAAAATTTTTGTGCATTTTTAAATGTACTTTCAACGACGGCTTCTTTACAAAACTTTTGATGTATGACAGTACCATTTAAATGACATGTGTTCAGTAGCAGCAATATTATACAATAATGCTAAAAATTAAACAAGAACTGTGTTATATATATTTTTGGTAAGGAATACCATTTATTAAGTGCAGAAGAAGATTAGAGTTGTACGAGTCTCGATTAATATAAATTTAATTACTGTTTATCAAATATTTATTAAAGTTTTTTAAAGATTTATTTAATATTTCGAAGTAAAAACTCATATGACGTAGACCACTTTCATAATTAAGGGCACATATGTATCTTAAATAACGCAGCACAAACGACTACAAATATGTATACACATGAGCATAAAAATACTCTAAGTATTTAGTCGGCTACATATGAGTGTACACAGGAGTATATCAGTTGCACACACTTCAATCATCAGTGCTGCCAAAGCAGTAAAAATATAAACCAATTAAATTATTTTTTAAGCTTGAGGTCCTTATATACCTATTTTTGCTTTTTTATTTCGAAGAAGTGAGGAAATTTCTTATATATATTTTTTCTTTTTTTTTTTTTTTAAAGCAAAAGAAGTGAACTTAAGGTTAACGTAATATCGAATCAATAAAATAAAAATATATCGATGGCTTAATATAAGAAAGGCGCAACTCGAATTTTAGATATTTTATAGGAGAAGCAAAAAACTGAAGAAAAACTAGATCATTTATATGCACAAATAGTTTTTTAAGTTACCATAAGTCCTTGATTTTTAACTGAAACATACTAATATCTTCAAGGTGGATGCAATTGTATGTTTTCTCCCAGAAAACGTTGAAAACGCGACTTCGAAAAAAAATTGAGACACGTCCTTTTTATATTAAGCCATCGATATTTACAAAGAATTAAAGCTTAAAAAATATTTTAGCACATACATATATATAAAAAGAGGTTTAAAAATTAAAGAAAAATATTTAATATATAAAACGCTGAAATGGCAACGGTGGTTAACTGATTGCATGACCGGGATAGAAAGTGTGATTCATTAATTCGACTGTGATAAAAACGTTTCTCATTGTATATTTACTAGAAATACATTTATGACATTACAAATTATAAAATATCAGTTCATTAAAGAGTTTTATTTACAAATTTTACGAAATTTTTTATAGGAATAATATAAGGTTATATAATATATAACCTTAAAGGTTATGTTTAATATTAGTTTTACCGCCTTATTATCTCATCAATGTCTTCAATGAAAAGCATATTTTCTTATCCATTTTATACGCACAAATGCATCCGAGGGGGCCTTATGATGAATAAATACTCTGGGTATCATAAGTATATTTATGTTGTCAGACTAAATATTCATACTCGGATCGTAAGTATTACAGATACTCAATACTCAAGACCCTTCAAAAAAACTTGACCTTTCGGATCCAAAGCCGGGACATCAAAATACATTTTAGAGGTATGGTTCCTTCGGCAAAGTTTCTTATTTTGATCCATAGAATTCTTTGTAATTAGAGCGATTTTTTGCCTCCTTACAAATCGACCTGCCGTAATATACATATGTGACGCGCAAAATAGAAAGGGACCTAAGGGTAAAAACCGGTTTTGTTCAGGAGAGCCATTTTAAAGATTTAAATACGTGCATCTTTGGTGCACCATCACTGAGCGTGTTGGTACTGGTCTCATTTGAAAGCGACACATCTCATGACATCAGGAACGTGTCCCTACCTCTTGTTTTGTGTAGTTGGATTTTACTGTTTTCTACCTAGTGCGCTGTTTCCATGAGTTTGATATCAAATAGCAAATCTTCTCGTAGATTCCTTGCACTAATCCTAGAAAACATGCTATTCAAACCCACTGTGCGTCGTATACTTTTCAAATAAGCCTCCCAATATATTTTCCATTATTTTAAGATCCGGAGAATATGGAGTACAATTTTGAATTTATACAATGCTGCTACTGAATCCACTTATTGTTAGTTCTGGCAGTGTGAGTTGCAGTATTGTCGTCCAAATAATGGCGTTTTCTTTTCTAGGAAAACATTTTACATTTATGCCAATTAAATGGTTTTTTGAATTCGAAGTTTCATTAGAAATTATTATATTCATCTCTTCCATCGAAATTAAATTTTGTTTGCCACACAAATATTTACTCAAAGTTGATAAAATTAAATTTCTTCGTTAACTGATTCACAGTTTATATATTTGGGAAAAAAGCCTTATAGATTTATTATTAAAAATAAAACTATTATTGGAATATATTTCGATTTAAATATTTCCATATTAATTTCACCAAGAATTTTCAAAATTTCAGCATAAACATGCAATAGTTCATTTAATTAAAAGAATATTATTATTTAATAGTGCTGCAAGTTTATTAATTAAATAAATGAAAATTCTTAATAAATTGGAATATTAATGAATATTAAATAATATAAATGGGCTGCATACTCGAAGTAATCAAATTTTTGCTATGAATTCTATTAAATAATCATCTCTTTGAGGTTTTACAGTTCGTAGGAAATATTTTATAATAATTAATATGCAATTAAGGCCCCAATGACTACCAATGGAAATTGTTGGTAGGAAATGTTATTGAAATATACTATAATGCTAAATACATTTTCATCAATATATTCTAAGCTAAATATAATGAATGTAAACCAACCAGTAGAAGGGAATAAAATTAAAATTAATAAACTAATATATAAGGCTTATTAATATTGAGGCCATATTTCTTGTGTATATGAAAGTCTCTAAGTGTAGTATATGAAAATTTTGATGAACTATAACACACATATATCCCAACAAACTTTATTGAAAACATTAAAAAAGTTGTGACGAATAGTATATTCATTTAATACATATGGGCAATTCCCAGGCGACGGACGCGACATTCGTAAACTTTTATTTGAGCAAACAACAAGAAAGGAATGGAAAGATCCAATATATATCTTTAGTGTTTTAAAGCAATGAAGGAGTAGTGTATTTAAGAAAAAGTTTTTTTTAGATATCAATAATATAGTATAAAGATATAGGCATTTGTCAGTGAAAAACGGACGCGACAAAAATAGAAGTTATTTTTGTGCACTTAGAGAAATATACATACATAATTCAGCGAAATTTTATGAAGAATTTTTTTTTTGTAAATGTGGAAATGAAGGTGAGAGATGATCGATCGTTTATGTGTAGATTTATGAAACATGAAAATTTTGTTTTAATTTTTTTTTAAATGGTTAAAGTACAAATACGGACGCGACATTTTTTCCCAAGACAATTAAACGCAGTAACATTGCTAATATTGATTGAACTTTAATTGAAAAGTAATTAAACAATATCAAATGCTTATTTATTGCTGAAGAAAATTAATAAATATTGATTTTATACGACGTATGCGACATTAAGGTATAAGTGGAAGCAAACTCAAACAACTTCCCTTATTAAAACTCCATTCCCCTTCTTTTCGGCTAATGCGTAGGTTGTTGTTACTAAAAAATTTGCAAATTACAAAAAAAGAAAAATACAAATTACTTCTAATAATCGCTAAAAAAGGGCTCACCCAAGAAAATATTTATTTTAAAAGTTCCATATATCGGCTAAAAAATTTTAAAAATTAAAAAAGCTTTTACATTTGTAAAGCATAAACCTTTATGTTTTATTATTTAAAAGAAAAAAATTTTTGGCCAAAAAATAATTTTTTTTTTGTTTGAACTTTTTCTGGAATTACCCATATACAACAAAGTAAATTTGTAAAAAAAATGGGCGGAGTATGTAGACCCTAAGCACTTGATGTTCGTAGCATCTATAAAGTCGATTTATCGATTTTCGGCTGTGAATGCAATTTTCAAACGTGTATTGCTGAATCAGGGACATTGGTTTAAAAATTTAATGTACAATATTGAAAAAAAAGAAGAGGTTAGAGCTATGTTGCTTAGCTATATAAAACAAATTTCATATGTTAAATAACAATGCAATAAAATTATATTACATGATGATGTCAAATTCGTCGAAAATATTTCAAAACTTTTCCATTTATTTACCATTATTGTCTTTTCTATTTGTGTAAGATTGCAGTTGTTCTCATTGTTTTTGTTTCACTCACTTCAAAGAACAAAAAAAAAAAAACAAAATCAAATATTTTGTTTCGTTTATTTTCGTACTCTGCTTTTAAGTACAAACAGCCTTATTTATAAAAAGTATTAAGGCTTTAAAAAGGGTTTTTAAAACAAATTTTCATATAAAATATTTCTTAAAAAGCCTTTATAAAGCCTTAATAATTTTTATAAATAAGGCTGAAAGAAATCAGAAAAAAATAAATAAATTTATAACTGTAATAGTGTCGATTGTTTTTGTTACGAAAATCACGTCTTAGCTCCTGTGTCGTGGCATAAAAAGCATAGCTCTAAATGTTTTTTTTTGATAACCATTCATAAATATACATTTCATAGCATTTCTCCACAAAACTGTATTATTCGATTTATAAAATTCAGTGTTTGAAAAATAGGGATTTTGACACCAAAAATCTACTAAGCGCCACACAAGGAGGAATGTTAGCACTTTAGCCAATAATACTAATTTAATATTAGATTAGATTTTCATTTAAGTTAAATATTTCATTATGTGATAACATAAGACCTGAATTCGCTCAACATTTTGATAACTTTGAATTTAAAAGAAATCTTGTTCGCTGGGATATTTTAGTACATCCTTTTCATAGATTCATACAAATTACAATACATTAGCAGCCTTTGTATTTAATAAATACTGTTGTGTTTCAAATAACAATTGATGGCTTAATAATACAATTATCACACTTCCAAAATTTACTGCACTCCGAGCAAATTGTCTGCCTCTTCTAATTATTTATGGTTCTTTTAAAATATTTAATTTCATTTCAATTTTGTCTTTCACTCACTCATTTGTTTGATAAATACTTAATTTTATGACAGCATTTGTATGTAAAATGACACAATATTTTGACATACAGAAGTGTTCTTGTCACATAATATTTAATTGTTTATGTTCATTCTAGTTCATGGCATGTCCACAAATGTTGCAATCATTTTGTAAAAAGTTTCAAATTATTTACAATGTTGCAACAATTTCGTGTTGTGTTCAACTGACAGTTGAACATACATAGATATTTTTTTTTGTTAAATTTTGATTAATAGACAGTCATTCAGATAAATGACATACATACATACATATGTATATATGAATATGTATTTCTACGATTATGTTTATGCGAAAACATGTTCATTAATTTTATGTTCGAAAAATAAACAACATTGTGGTTTTGGATCAACATGTATTTTAGAAGTTTATTAGTTAGTAAATTATTTAATGTTGGCTTGCTATTCTTTCCATTTTAGATCAAAATATAAATTAATACCCTGGCCTACCCACAAAAACATGGAGATGTTAAATGTTTCTAGCCACATATTATTAATGTGGTCTACATCTATTTTTATTTTTGTGCATTAGAATTTATCTTCTACATACATTTTTTTTTTGAACAAATTTATTAAGTATGACATTTTATGCTGCTGTTGTAATGTCATATTATAAATTATTTAAGTCTTCTATGTCAACAACTTCATGTACACTCATGAGCTGCAAATATAGTTGAGAGAATATTTAAAATTTAAGCGATTACTCGTACGTACATAATGGGTGTTTTTTATTGAGGTATAGAACTTTAAGTTGGCATCACTTTTTTAACTGGCGGCCATTTTGTCAGCTGTCAAGAGATTAATATTTAGTTTGGTTTGCCATTTCATCATGAACAGGTTGACAAAAGAACAACGCTTGCAAATCGTGCAAATTTATTTCGAAAATAATGGTTCAGTTCGCGAAGTTTACCGCAAGCTCCGTCCATTTTATGGTCGACATAATCGTCCATCAGAGCAATTAATTCGGTTAACCATGGATCGTTTTCGCACTACGTTTACTCTATGTGATAATACGCATCCGCAGAGACGTCGAACAGTGCGCACCGAAGAAACAATTGCCGCTGTAGAGCAAAGTGTTGAAGAGGACCCGAATGAATCGATTCGCCACCGTGCACAGCAATTGGAGCTTTGTCCATCAACTTTATGGAAGATTTTGAAGATTTTGAATGTGGATGAGTTGTGGTTCCAACAAGACGGCGCTACATGCCACACAGCGCACGTCACAATCGATTTATTGAAGGAAACATTCGATGAGCGCATAATTTCGCGGAATGGACCTGTCAATTGGCCACCAAGATCGTGTGATTTGACACCATTGGATTATTTTCTTTGGGGATATGTGAAGTCGCTCGTCTACGCCAACAAACCAGAAACGTTAGGGGACTTGGAAGCCAACATTCGTGGCGTTATTGTCAACATACGGCCCCATATGCTCGAAAAAGTGGTTGAAAATTGGACCTGTAGAATTGGCTTTATTCGAGCCAGCCGCGGCGGCCACATGCCCGAAATCATATTTAAACATTAATGGCATAAAATTATCCTTCCAATAAAGCCAAATTGATGGACATTAAAACGATTTTCTTGTGTTTTATTTCAATTCGAAGTTCTATACCTCTAAAAAAACACCCTGTACATCTTGATTTTCTTTGAAATAAAAAATTCATTAGCTTGTGATTGCTTTGCATTTCTTTTTCATTTATGTGCAATTTTCACAATGCAAACAAGCAACTTGCTTAAAAAATTTTTAGATGAAAAATATTTTTGGAAAACATTTTCTAGACAAATCACTTGCTTGCATTGTAAAAAACTACACTTCAATATTTCAGGTAAAATATTTTCATTCGTTAGTTAATCAACTTATAAATTTAATTTAATAGAAATTTGTAAATTTTGCTGGTTTTTATGCTTAAGCATTGTCCATATGCATTTCGTTCCCGCTTTTGAAACTCATCATTTTACTATAAACATACGAACTTTGTTAGATAAATTTAAAATTTTTTTTGGTTGAAATCTACTGATGAGCTCCAAAAGCGGGAACGAAATGCATATAGACAATGCTTAAGCATAAAAACCAGCAAAATTCAAACTAAATACATAAAGACTTTATGTCAAATATGTATGTATGTACGCAACTCTCAACAATATTTTTAGAGTTTGTCAAGATTATTTTATGCTTAAAGTTAAGGGGCCCATACACTACAACAGCATGCATGCGCAATCCAGTGTTTGTGCCAGCGGTTGGGTCGTGTATGGGCATTTTGTGTGATTGTACGTTTTGCTGTAGTGATGTCAACCAGAGTTTGATATTTTGCTTATGGTACCAGCTTGCTGGTATTGTGTATGGTGAAATTAGCTCAGTTGAGTGAAGTTATCAAGAAGTAAATATGCATTTAAAAATCGTAATTTGTTGAAAAATAATTTGTTTCAATGGAAAATGGTATTTGAGCACTTGAGTTATGCATAGCTGCTAATATTAACAAAATATCAAAAAAAATTGCAGCAAAAACTGTGTCACTATTTATAACCTCCCTTCGTGAATTTTTTTAAAAAGTGAATATTGTACCAGCTTGCTGGTATGTTATGTGTTTCGAACATGATTGCTGAATAGCTTGATTGCGCGTGCATGCTGTTGTAGTGTATGGGCCGCTTTAGTGATGATATCTTTGTATATACACTTCTGACAAAATGTCAAATAATATATTTCTTGAAAGTTCAACTAATGTTTTATTTTTCATTTAGCCTTGTAAATACTTTTACTGTTATCCAATTGATTTCTAATTGTATAAGGATGTAGAAAAATAAAACTAGTTCATCTGAATATGTTATTTGCTGGGTTTTGTATCAGTTTCAAAGCCTATTAAGCTTATTTTTTCTTTTGCAATTTTCAAAACTATTATGATTTTATGAATTCTCATATAGTTTTTGAAAGTCATAAACAGGGAAACCGCTAATATGCAATTGCATGTTTTTCTTGTGCGACGTATTCATGCGGGGACAAAATATTTATCCGTTTCAGAACTTTTTATTAATTTTGGCAATGATTTGTTAGTGCATATTTTTGCATATTTTGCCCTTTAAAGCATATTTTTGCATATTTTACCCTTTAAAGCATGTTTTTGCATTTATCACTCTAACACGCATATTTTTTTTAGCATATTTTCTAATTTTTAGAGCATAATTTGCGCTTTTAGGTCACATTTTGAAATTAAATAAATAAAATAAAATAAAATGAATA
This sequence comes from Tachina lurida, assembly GCA_944452675.1. Classification (NCBI taxonomy): domain Eukaryota; kingdom Metazoa; phylum Arthropoda; class Insecta; order Diptera; family Tachinidae; genus Tachina; species Tachina lurida. Next base: position 130,191,772 of record OX101754.1, read on the forward strand.
AAAATTTTATTTTAATTTGCTTACAAGCTTAAGTGTTGCACAACATTTAAATTTTTATTTTTCGCCATCTAAGTCTCATTTTTAGGGTTCCGTACACCAAAGGTGAAAAAGGAACCCTATTGTTTTCGCTACGCTGTCCGTCTGTCCGTCTGTCCGTCTGGCCGTCTGTCCGTCTGTCCGTCTGGCCGTCTGGCCGTCTGTCCGTCTGTCCGTCTGTCCGTCACAGGGTATTTTCTCGAGAACCGTAAGAGCTACGGACCTGAAATTTGGACAGAGTGTGTAGACCCTTGGCCGCTACAACAACAAATACATGAGAGTTGGAAATTAAAGGGTGTGCCAAAACGAGCAACGAAAAATTTTAAAATCCCATTTAATATACATACAATTGTATGTATGTATGTATATTACATGGGACCCTTGGCCGCTACAACAACAAATACATGAGAGTTGGAAATTAAAGGGTGTGCCAAAACGAGCAACGAAAAATTTTAAAATTTCATCTAATATACACACAATTGGATGTATATGCACTTGAAATTTGTAAAGTTCGTGTATTTTTATACAGACTACAACAACTAACACTAAAATTTAAAAAAATTTAATTAAAGGGTGTACCATCAGTTATTGTAATTTCGACTATGTAATTTTGAAAACTTGCTGTATTTTGGAAACCGTAAGAGCAAACTTCCTGAAATTTTCAAAAACGGTAAAACAAAAAAATCTCAAAATTATAAAATCGCCAAACCGAAAAAAAATCGTTAAAATCAAAAAAACAAATCGCCAAAACGAAAAAAAGCACCAAATTAAAAAAAATTTCTAAATCGAAAATAAATCGCGGAAAACCGGAAAAATCGCCAAAATGAAAAAATCGTCAAAATAAAAAAAAAAATCGCCAAAATGAAAAAATCGCCAAAATTAAAAAAATCGCCAAAATTAAAAAAATTGCCAAAATGAAAAAAAAATCGCCAAAATGAAAAAAATCGCAAAAAAAATAACCAAAATGGAAAAAATCGCCAAAATTAAAAAAAAAAATCGCCAAAATTTAAAAAATCGCCAAAACGAGAAAAAAGCGAAAAACAATAAAAAAAATTATTTCAGCTGAAAAAACGTAACAAACACTGTATTAAAAAAAATGCTCAAAGCCCAACGTACGGAACCCTTCGTGCGCGAGTCAAAGTCGCACTTTACTGAATTTATTAATGTTCCATGTAGTGTATAAATTTTCGAAGTTATTACGGACGTTAGTTTCAATAAAAAATTCGGTTTTTCTATTTGTGACGGACTCTACCCCGAGTAGACGTTGAAGGAACATTGTCAATATATAAAAGTTTATTTAGATGTGGCATTCAACGATTTTATTTGAAAATCTATATTGACCTAGATTGTTGTTTATTGCAATAAATATTATACATACAAATATTGTCTTATTTATCGAAAATATAGTTTCAAAGTTTTAATTCTGATATCGTGATCTCTTTTGAACTTGAAGTTAAATTTTTACGAGATTATCAAAAAAAAAAAAAAAATTATTTGTAATATTTGTTTTAGTCAAAATATGTATGGCAATTTTGTTTCAATACGGCAGTTATTCTTTGTTAATTTTTTATTGTTTGCTTTTTTGCTTATTTTATATGCAAATGTTGTTGAATTTTTTAATTAAAAATATATTTTCATTTAAAATAAACCAATTTATTTTAAGAGCATATTTTTTGAGTTTTTTGTGCATATTTTCAAGTTTTTAGTGCATATTGCATGCGCATAAAACACTTTTTTTAGAGCATATTTCTGGTTTCCCTGGTCATAAAGCATAAAGTAAAAGGTTTGTGACGGTTCAAAATTTGTGGTTGAAGTCTACTGATGATTTGGTTGAAGCGCCAATGAAATGCGTATATAGACAGCAAATAAATTTGAATTATTTCTTTTTTGGTTATTGCGAAATTTTAATTACATTTTTATTATTTTATTTTTTTAAATTTTATTTTGAGTAAAAATGTATCTGAATAAATTTTCAGGCAACGCTTATTTTTCAAGCCTCTTGCAAATGAAAACAGCACATGTTTTATTCGTCAACTATTGTCCAAAATTATTGCTTCAACAATATTATTGTTTAGCCACCACATGACCATCACACATTTCACAGGACACATGTTCTTTAGATATTTTTGTAATTCCTTTCTGAACCTTACAACGCAATGTTGACTCTAGTTTTTGTTCTGGTTAATTTTTATTAAAAAAAAAAGAGAAAGCTAAATGCAAAACTCAACAATTATATGACTAAAAAAGTCAGTTGTCTGTAATTTTTTTTTTTTTGTTCGCAATATTGTTGTTGCCGTGTGTTTTCAGGTTGATAAAACAACAAAAAATTTTTTTTTTGGGTTTGTGCAAATTTTTTTTTTGCCAATTTTGGTATAATAGTATAGTCGTTAACATTTGTTCAAGGATTATTTTTTTTTGAACGAGTAACGAGCTGCAGACCACTAAAATTCATTTCTTTATTTATTCATTTATTCGTTTGTTTGTGAAGCAGACAGACATACACAATTTTTTTTTGACAAAAAAATATCTGTTTTTTTCGGTTATTTCAATTGCTGTTTTTAGGACAAGTTTTGTGCACATAAATGGAATTTTTATTTTTTTTGGAAGAAGGAAGGCTGGGTGCAGTAGGTGTTTGCTTTTTTCTATCGGTAGCAGTTATTTGATCAATTGCTGCTAAAACAATTGTTGCTAAAAAAAAATAAATTTAAAAAATACATAAAAAAAATGTTATTATTGCATATGACAGTCAGCGTGTCTAGTCGCACTTGGCATTTTATCATGAAACAGCCATTATATTATAATCGTTTGCAGCGGGACTAAAAGAAAATGAAATAATATTGATTTTAACCAAATATTTAAGATCAAAAAACGTTTACCGCGCATGACTTTATTTATTGAATATATTAATTTATTTTTGTTTTTAAAAGGCCAAGTATTTTTAACTTTGCACTTAATTTCGCATAAAAATTAAGTTTTTCTTTCAACTTTGACTTTGACAACAAAGAAGCGGGTTCATGCTTATAATTAAGTGTTTGTATTTGTTACATTATTACGATTAGGCGTTTTAGAAGTCCTCAGGAGAATTTTAATAAACATTAAAACTTTATACTAATCTTAATGTTAATTAAATAAAATGTCTTGTTACACTTAATTTAACTAATTGTGGTAGTATAAGACCTTTTTTTAAGAACACTTTTTTTATTAAAGCCTTAAACAGTTTTTGAAACGAACTGAGTACTTACGTCTTCTAAGAAACTCGTATTAATGCTTGTAATTTCTTCAAGTAGTGTACAGGGGGTCTACTCTGTAATTCGAAACGAAAGAAAATGCTTTCGAATTTACATGTTATAAGAAATTACACAGTTGTTTAAGTTAACCTTTTGCTGCCAGTTTATCGAAGAAAATCAAAAATTTTTCGTCTGACCTTTTTATATTGAAAAAAAAAAAACAAGTAAGAGTGCTATATTCGGTTGTGCCGAATACATATATGTTTATACATATACATACATACATATTTACATACATTCATATTTGTTTTGTAATAAAATTTATAATTTTTTGTTATAGTGCAATCTTCAGTAAGTGACCTCTCGGTTTTTTCGACTAAAGAATTCGCTTGAGTAAAGATCTTCCTAAAACAAGAAATATGTTTAAATAAAAAAAAAATATTTTTGGTTATATTTTTACCCAAAAATTTTTTTTTAACTTCCAACCCTGGAACCATAATTTAAATTTTTCTGATTTTAATACTTATTTCTTTCTTTCTAAAATATAGAACATATTTAAATACCAACGAAATAACTAGCTTTATTTAATTAGTTTTGTATATCACAAAAAGTTAAAGTTTCCCAACCCTGGAATCATCTATTTCGATTTTTCTTGGTCCTTATAACAATCTTGTACTTTAAGAAATAAATAAAATATGTTAAGTGAACAAAGAAAAAAATAAATAAGGAAAATACTAGTTTTATTTAGTTACTTTAATATAAAAAAATTTTAAAAATTTCCAGCTGTGCTGTTTATATTTTTCTAATTCTGTATACCCAACTTTTCGTTCCAAAACATTAAAAAACCATGTTTAATTTATAAAGAATTAATTAATTAAAAAATTAATTAGTTCTAGTTAATTTTATATATCACAAAAAGTGTAAGTTTCCCAACCCTGGAAGCATACTTATAGATTTTTCTGATTTCTTAAACTAATATTTTTCTTTTGAGAATATAAGATATGTTGAATTTATAGATAAAAAGGAAAAATTAGTTTTAGTTTTTATTTTTATATAACAAAAAAGTTAAAGTTTCCAACCCTGGAAACGTCTTTTTTATATTTCTTTTATATTTTTAATACAAATTTTATTCGTACTGAAATATAAGAGAAGTTTATTTAGGAAAAAAAAATCAAAAAATTTGTGTTATCTAGTTACTTTTATATGGCAAAATCAAGTTTAAGTTTTCCAGCTCTGAAACCGTTTGCTCGATTTCGCTGATTTTCAATACCAATATATTTTGGAACATTTTTGATACACCAGTTGAAGACCGAAGTCTCTATATTTTCTGGGAGCTTCGGAAAACCGTTTTCACGTTCACCAGACGGACAGACGGACATCGCTTATTCGTCTTGCCTATTCATAAGGACCCAGAATATATATAGTTTATGGGTCGCCTATGAATATTATGGAAATTATACACGGAATGACAAACCTATATATACCCTTATCCATTTTTGGTAAAGGGTATAAAAAACACTCAAATTTGTAACAAACAGGCAAATGATAAACTACCACTTAGTTATAATAAGATTTAGTTAAATTGCCTGCATGTAGAAATTACGGGCATACTAACTTGAAAATTTCTGAATAAAATTCATATTCGATATCCTGTGCTTCGTCCCCTGCATACAAGAATATATGGTAGAAGTTGTAAAGTATTTCAAGAATTAACACACTGATGGCTACACGCAGTTAACATTTGAAATTTAGTTCAAATACTGCGATTTTATTTTAATTAAAAACATGTTTATTTTTCCTCTTAAAGGGAAACTTTTCCCAAAGAATAAACTAATGCCAAACATATTGCATATGATTTTTATTTGAACTTCTTTAAATAATATTTTTTGTCTAAAAGTGCAAAGCCGCCAGATAACATAAAATTTAAAATTGAATGATTATTTTTCAATTTGTTTACTGATGACTTCATATATTTTTAATGTATTTATATATGGCATTTGCTAGTCCTAATTTGCACCATGCAAGTTTTATTGCTAAGCTGATTAGTTTTTTAGGAGAGAGAGACGAGGGGAAAAGAAATGGTTCTGTTTGCATAGTGTAAATTCGGACTTGTCGATGATTTTCTTATTTATGTTTTATATTTTATAAAATTAAAGTATATTATTTACAAAATTTTCATTTAACATAAAATCTGATGTTAAATATTTCCTTTTTTTTCTCATTTCAGACGTAAGTGAATCAAATTCTTTGTTAGACGCTAAAAAATTATATAAACGAAATAAAGTAGACCAGGAACAATCCATGCCTGCAGACTAAGCTGTGAGTAAGTCTGACATGAGTCACAACCAAACGCTTAAACTTTTATATAATACTAGCTTTTACCTGCGCGTTGATCTGATATTTTGAAAACTATACTTAAAATTTATGCATGTTTTGTTATTTGTTACTCAATGTTAAAAAAACGACAAAAATCGACAAAATGGCGATAAGAAAATGATAAAACCGAATAATAACCGGTTTTAAAACTCATTAAACAATCAAACCCGAAACGAAAATTACCCTAACCAGCCCAAAATCAGTTTTTCGGAAAAAACCGAAGCAAATATAATAAAACGGTTTCGAACCGGATAAAAATAGGCTATGTTTGACGCTGATAACGTGGCTCTCCATTGGTGAAAATGACATGGTAGTAAAAAACTATTAAGGACTGAAATGTACCCCTTACAGAGCCACGAACACCGGTATACAAAATGTTATGATCGGACTAAAAATGACGATACAATGAACAAAATACTAAAAGGGTGGTATTTGTAGGCGTGGCAAAAAAATAAAAAAATTTTTTGAAATTGTTTTTACATTAGGGCATATCAAAACGAAATAAATAATTAAAACTAAAATAAGCACTTATAGAAAAACTTGAAACATTTAATTGAGAATTACAAAATTAAAAAACTAACGTTTACTTTTTTGTAATTCTCAATTAAATATTGTGAGTTTTTCTATAAGTATTGCTAAGTTTTATTTGCAATAAAACGTCGTTTTGACGTCTTGTTATGAAATTCCAACAAAGCAAAAAACAAAATCCTTCTAGACGAGCTTAACACTTAACAAATAAATGTATTTTAATATATATTTTTTTATTTTCACTCATAAAAGAAAATAAAGTTACCATGAAAGCTTTTACACAAATGTCTATTAGAAAAGTTTATCAGAGATTTCAAATCACAGTTTGCTTGGTTCGGACAGATATGTACATTACTTTAGATTATTTTTATGGACCAATACACATCTCTTTATTAAAAGCAAAAAATTGAATTTTTTATTTAGGTCAACTGCTAAGATCGCACCATGAGAAAGTTGTAAAAAAAATTATTAAGATACTTGTGAGCCAGCTTGTGCTGTGCTTTTATGCTGGTGGCTGACAAAAATATAAAGTTTTTACTTTTGTTATGGTTTATTTATTAGGGAAATCTACAAGTTAACTTGAGTTTCCATGTCTTTGGAAAAAATAAAACCGCCCCTCAAAAAAAAAATAAATAAAAATATTTAATCTTACAGTAAACATTGCTGGAAATTGGACAAACCATATTAAATATTAATAGAGTTTTTCATTTTAAATCATGCTCTCAAATAAAAGTTATTCTACCAGCACTTTATCACTCACATGCAGTCAAATAATTTTATTAAATAAAGAAAATTATGAAAAAATTTTTTTAGAAATAACAAGAAAATCGCTCTTCTACCACTCAAAATGTTTTTATTTTATTTCATGATTTTATCTTAATATGTATGCATGTGTGTGTGTGTATGTGTGTGCGTGCGTGCTTGTGTGTGTATTTGTGTGCTGAAACATAACTGAGTATTAGTAATTTATTTTTTATTGGCACTTGTTGCTGAGAGCTATTGGCAACAGACATTCATTTTGGTACATTCATACACTAGCGTTTAAATGTCACAAAATGTTGTTCGTACTTGACTTACTTTTTATTTTGATTTTCATCTCTTTTATTGTGTAAGTTGAAGTACAAATATGTGCTGGCATTTGTTCACAACCGTCATAGCCATGTACATATGTACATAAATGTGTATGCATCAGAGAACAGCAATGAAAAAGTGAAAAAGTGAGTAGTAGTACATACACACATATACAAATATGCTTGCTATTATCCAATACTTAGAGGTGGAAAACTATCGATAGTGTCACTATCGAAAGTTTTCGATAGTTTGAAAAACTTTATCGATATATCGTTTCAAGACTATCGAAAGCTAGAAAAACCATCGATATATCGACGATACTATCGTGATAGTATCGAAGTTGTATGGTTCTCGTATAATCTACGTATTTATTTACACTAAAAATTCAAAACACAGTATTTTTAAACAAAACAAAATAAAATAGAATTTTATTTGTCTGTTCAATAAATAACAAAACTAAAATACTTTTATGATAAATAAGTGTGATGAGTAGAAGAAATTTTCGGTCATCCAGGTATTTTTGTTTATGAAAAGCAACATATTTTCTATTTTTTTTGCCTTTAGTGGTGTACCATTTACTATCGATAGTGACTAAAAACTATCGATAGTTTTCAAGTATTAATCGATTGCAGAAATAAAACATCGATAGTCACAAAATAAATTAACTATCGATACTATCGATAGTGCCATCGATAGTTTTCCACCCCTACCAATACTATTGGAATGTTGCCTGCAACCAGTGCTGCCAGAATGATGATTTTATCATATTTTTGATGATTTTTGGACCAAAATAAGATTCATGATTTATTTTCTGGAATGATGATTTTTAATTTTGCAAAGTATGATTTTTAGTTTCAATACGTACATACATACATATGTATGTAAAATTTTCTTTGCTGTTCAACCATGTTTATCAGTAGCTATATGTATATGTATGAAGAAAACACTTTTGTATCAGCTTGTTATATATTGCCTTCATTCACTTTACTTATGCACTAGGGTGTCTCGCAAAAAGAAGTTCGCCTCGCACCACGGAATATAAAGCATTGTTGCAAGGCAGATTCAAAAAAAATTTTGCCTCATGTAGGGATCACCTAAATACATCTTTCATTATATCTCCGGCACTTACATTCGGAACTGAAAGTGTGATATATCGAAGTTTTTGTCTTGAGGAGACCAATGTTTTGCTTTAATAGTCCTTGACCTTAAATATACCGTTGTAGTATTTACCCACCAGATCTCGGTTTCTACCACCCCAATTTAAGAAAATTAAAGCTCGCAAAAAATCATTAAACATTTGCAGAGAAATTATTTCAACAATTCTAGCAGAACCATTTTAATTTTTTTTAACTAAATGCTCTATTTGGATCATTGCTTGGTAAACAGAAAGAAAGAAAAAGAATCTGGCCAGGAATTGCATACACTGTAAGTTTATTATATTATCAGTTTTTAACTACACTTAATTGTGTTCCGCATTATGTAACTGTAAGCATTTAATTAATAACTCGGATCTTTTAATGCTTATTCCGTTTAGTCATGTTAATAAAAATTACGAACGCATTCCAATGAAAGAAATGTCAGCGAATATAGGAAGCTGGAATGTTCGAGGCGATCAGTTTTATTTGTATCGTATGGTTCAAGCTGTTCATACCGGAGAATGCGAGGAGAGATAAGCCAGCGAGAAGCCGTGTCTGCCAACTTGAATCATGTAAAAATATCATTGATTAAAATTAAATTTTTGATCTTAGATTAATTACATTTTTTAATTCTTGTTGTATAAGTTGAGATATGATGAGTAAGCACTAGAAGAGGGTACTTGAGGTCAATGACTATTAAAGAAAAAAAGGGCTCGTCGAGACAAAAACATCGATATATCATACTTTAAAATCTGACTGTAAATACCGAAGATAAGACAAAAAATTTAAAAAGCCAACTACATTCGGCAAAAAGATATTTTTTAAAATAGTTCTGCTGGAATTATTGAAATATTTCCTTAGCAAACGTTTAGTGATTTTTTGCGAGCTTTAATTTTCTGAAATCAGGGTGGTACATTAGCGTGGTAGGAACTGAGATCTGGTGGGTAAATAAATACTAAAACGAGATATTTGAAGCAAAACATTGGTCTTCTGGAGACAAAATATCGATATATCACACTCTTAGATCCGACTGAAAATGCCGAGGATATAATGAAAAATTTATTTTGGAGACCCTTACGTTCGGCAAAAAAAATAAAACTGCGAACTGTTTTGTAGTGCGAGGTAGTCCCTTTTGCACCCTGTGTCTTAGATATACAAAAATGCATCATTGTTTTAGGCATATACAATGAGAAATTTGATTTTTTATAAATATGTCAATTGTTGTTACTTTTTTTATTTGAAAAAAAAAATTGGACTTGTGATGATTTTTTTCTTCAAAATATGATTTTCTTTCCAACAAATGATGATTTTCTTCGCAAATCTTCTGGCAGCCCTGCCTGCAACATTTTCGTCTGTGTGAACGGGAAGGAAACAACGAAAGTGAATTCCAGATGTTTTCCTTCCACATGTTTGTACGTCTAAACTCGGAGTTTACATTCCATGTTTCATTGAAGCGAAAGATTTTGTGATTGTATTTACATAATAGTATTTTATATTATATAATATAAATCTCAATATATGTACACCAGAGAACAGCAATGAGTAGTGAAAAAGTGAGTAGCGTTGAATCATGACTTATAATTTATTGTACTTATGCGCGCAATGTCGTCTATGAATCATATTCACTCGAAAGTTTGAAGTGCGCATCAAACTCATACTTAGCAACATTTATGACGTTGTTGATTTCGAGTCTCCTTAACTCAATGCCCATGGAAGATACAAAATAAGTATGATTCACAATGCGAACTTCGCATACGAACGTTAAAGTTCTCATTACGAGGTTATGTGTTTCTCAGTTGCTTTTTTGCACGAATTTGAAAACAACTCTATATACTACTATTGCATACTACTTCCAAACTGTTTAATGACTAAACTTTTAAATAAACATACATGCATGAGTTGAGTGATCTGAATCAATGTGAGTAGTATAAGTATTTTCCTGAAATTAGGAATCAAACTGAGATGATTTATGAGTGTGAGTGTGCTATGACTATGATGTCGACGACGCATTCATATTTATTTCAACCTATACTTATATTTAAAATTTCATGAGTCAGCATGAATAAAGAAAAAACGATTCATTGCCGATCAATGGTATGCATGCAACCAAAACACTTAATGCTTGCACACTCAGTCATGTTTTATATTATTTGGTCACAAACAATTCATTTCAATTTATCAATAAAATAGTTTTGTAGTCTTTATGTAACCAATAAAGTTCCAGTAACGGAAAATGAAGCTGAAAACAAAAGCTTTAAAGCATCAAATCATCATCATCGTCATCATCATCATTGACATACAATTTAACATGTTGTCCATGAACATGTTATGCTGCTTTTTTGGGTACAATGAGATACGAAGTGATTACCGGGTTTTGTATCACAAAAGTAAAACAATGTATGTCTTATAGCGTCATCAATCAATCATCTTATGTTCGTTAAAGCTCCTGGGTGAAATAGTGATTGTAACAATTATGTCACTTTATTGTTATTGTCTATGTAAACATCAATTATTTGTTGGATTTTTACTTTGGTTTTTTCCCGGTTGCTTAAAGTCATGTACATAGCGTTCATTTACTTCAATAGTTTTTGAGTTAATGATGCAAAACAATTCGGCATTTCGTATTTTATCGTGTGAGAGATGAATATTTTTAAAAACTTTAAACGCGTTGTCTGCAAAACTAGTTATTTTGAGTTGTGACATTATTGAAGTAAATGAGCGATATGTATATGTATGTGTATGTTGTTGATATGTGTGTTGTTTTTAATTGCTTAGGGAATAATAAAATCATAAAGTTTCTAAAATTCTTTCCTTACTTTACCGATAGAAAAAAAATAAAACACGTCCTTACTATAATGTCATTGCCATTTGATATTAAATATTATATTAAGTTTCTAATTAAATCTCTTGACTACAATTACTTGCATTTAAACAAGTAAACCGTACATGAATGCCATAAAATATTTGATTTATGAAGTAATTTTTGTAAGTGGTAAAATTAATTACAACTTAAACAAAATAAAACGTGCAATACATACTCTACACTTTTGTAACGGACTAAAAAAAGAGAAAATAATTTTTCTTCGCTCTCATGTAAAAGCTTTATTCACTCAACAGAGAACATTTTAAGCACCAAGCAGTACAAGAAGAAATAATGGCGGTATTCGGTGTTCGATGCAAATGGTCTTGCGCAAGTGTAAATTCAAAATTTCGTACATTTTCTTTAAAATTCAACAACAAAATAGACACACAATCCAAAGAAAAGCTACGATGTTTTGCACTTACACTTACACAAGACCACTTGCATGGAACACCGAATACCGCTATTATTTCTTATAAATTTAAGTGTGTTAGTGGGTATTTGCTTTGCTCATAGCTAAAATGCTCAGTTGTGTGACTTGTTGTTGTTATTTGTTTTGATGTTCGTGTTGTGCAAATACTTTACAAACTTCGCATTACCAGCGAAAATTTCCTTCCTTCCTGGTTAACAGGCAGTGTATAGTCTTGCAGTCGGAGGGTCGCAGGTTCTAATCCTGCAGGCCAGCCAAAGTAGCTTCGCAGCATGTATTTTTTTATATCTTTTTCTCAAAACTTGAATTTAAAAAAAATTATATGTCAAATGATCACTTAAATCATGTTAAACTAAAACTCGATCCATGATAGTATTTAATTTAGGCCTTATTCAGAAAAAAAAATAATTATGGCTTACAGAACGTTTAACAAACAAACTTCAATACAAAATTTGTTTAGTAAGCTTTTTGTAAATTTATGATTTATTAATTTAATTTAATTTATTCTTTCTGATTGCGGCAGTTAATGCGCAACTAAACTTTAGATTCTAAAAAATATTTAAGGTTGTTGTGACTGCAGCAGTGAACGGCAATGAATAATTTTTGCGCTATTCATACTGACTCATGAAATTTTAAATATAAGTGAGTAGACATCATTTAAACTCAACTACTCCGATGTACGCATACTCACGATGACATTCATTTTGAAATAAATATGGTTGAAATAAATATGAAGGTGACGTCGACATCACTCACACTTATAAATCACCTCAGTTTCCGGAAAATACTTATAAAACTCACATTGATTCAGCATTGATGCATGTATGTTTATTTAAACTTTAGTCATTAAATAGTTTGCAAGTAGTAACAATAGTAGTAAATAGCGTTCTTTTTCAATTCCTGGAAAACCCAAAAATAAAGCAACAGAGAAACACATATCCTCATAATGAGAACTTTAATGTTCGCATGCGAAGCTCGCATTGTGAATCATACTTATTTTGTATCTTCCATGGGCATTGAGTTAAGGAGACTCGAAATCAACAATGTCATAAATGTTGCTAAGTATGAGTTCGATGCGCACTTCAAACTTTCGCGTGAAAATGATTCATACACAACATTGCAATAAGTATGAGTGCGCATAAGTACAAGAAATTATAAGTCATGATTCCACTCTACTCACTTTTTCACTACTCATTGCTGTTCTCTGATCCGCAAGCTTGAAGTAACTTAAATTCAATATGATTCTCTATATAACATTACTGGAATGTTAAATCAACATGATAAAATGTTATTTCAAAAAGAACATGTAAACATGTTTCCATGAAGCAAAATCATTCCCAAGTAATGTTAAATTAATCTTGTTTTCGTAGTTTTTGTAGATTTTAATATGAATTTTTTTCTGGGTATGACTGATTTTCAAAGTAAATCATGTATTCCTAAGGATTTGCCAGCGGTTGCTAATCATAAACACTAAAGTGACCGCTTTATTAGTTTTTTTTTGACAGTTAACCCTTTTGAAGATTTAAAAAATCACACCAACAATAAGTCTAAATATTACGTTTCTCGTTTATACATTATGCTACTACGTTTGTAGAAAACCAAATAACAAAAATGAAAAATTTTAAAAACCCCCGATTTATCCATAAAATATGTGATATCTTCTAAACGGCTAGACCGAATTTCTTTAAACATGGCTAAGAACGATCTCGATAAAGTCACCTTTCAAACAATAAAAACTAAATTAATATCAGTCCAGCCGTCCACGTACAGACACACAGATACATAGATACACAGACTTAAACTACAAACTTTTTGGCCGGGGGTTAAAAACATAACTGTTATTTTATAATAATAATAGTAGTCTCGAATTCAAATGTCATTTCATTAAGAAAAGTAAATAGGAGTTTAATATCGAACAGAATAGCTTAAAGCCATCATATTTTTAAATGTGAAAGAATAAATTATTATCACCAAGAAATTTTACTTTTTGTATTATAGTTAACTCTTTTTGGACAACATTAATTTTATTAGCTTAATAAGCTTTTAACAGATTCCACCAGACCCCTCCTCCCCAAAAAAATTGGGGAAATTGAAATTCCATCAAAGTCAGGGCAGATCGGTCAAAGGACTTCAAACATTCCCAATAAAAACTTTAAACTCGATTATTTTATACAACAATTCCTACACTAATTATAGCTGGGAGCCCATCCATTATCATTTTAATGACTACAAGCCCTTTAAAAAACTTGCAGTGCAGTTTTCTAAAGTTTATGTGGCAATAATTGCACTCGTAAAATACAAAAACTTAATAAATTTTATGTGAAAATTATGGCTAATTAGTGCTTGGTTAGAAAGCTTAGGTAACTAATTTATCCTTATGCTTTTAATATTTTTCTTTAAACACTTTTATAGCTTAAAAAAACCATAAACAAATTTAACTCTTTTCTAAGCTTTTTATAAGCAACGAAAAAGTTTTCCTCAAGTCCTTTTTAAATTTTTTATAATATTTTCTTTGCTCTCTACTTACATTCTATTATACATACATATATCTACATAGTTATATGTATGTATATATTTTCATGCTTTATAATACCCTGCATAACACTTGTAGTTTAGATAATAACTCCGCACTTTGGGGACTCTAATTACACAGGTGATTATCTATTTTTAATGTGTTTCGTTTTAATGACCATTCACCTCGCATTACATTTACATTTTCTACTTCCGGTCTTATATTTACAATACCTAAACATGTTTTTGCTTGTATTCCTTGGCGCTACTTTTAATTCAGTTTTTCTTTCTATAATTTAAGTTAAATGAACAAGAAAAAAACAGTCAATAGAGCGGAGCAAAAATAATAATTTGTTCATTAACATTCATATGAACGCAACGGAACTATAAATCAGAGACAATAATTATAATTGCATGTAATTATTTTAATAAACATGGCACTTTTAATAGATTTGATTTATTTACTTTTCTATACGCAACAATATTTTGTTTAATTATAACTTAATAGACTACACAAGTCGATAGAAAAAATAATAAATTTATATTTATTTGCTATGACGAACAAAGCTTATTTTTGTATGAATATAAAAGCATTATTTGGCAAAAGTTTGAATATAAAAGAAGTAGCAGGATGAGTGTGTTATACGAGGGCTACTAATTATATTTCGGCAACTGGCAACACTAATGTCAATAGCTAACATCTGGCAACACCATGCTAAAGTTTGACATTTTTTTAGCATAAACGTACTTACAACGTTTTGATGTACAAGTGTTATTTGTTTTGCTTACAGTGAGTTCAAAAAATCAATTTGACAAAAAAAATTTAAATTTCAAGAGAAGGTTTTCGTTGGATTATTTTTCACAACTTTCGACGTGAAATATCTCAAGAAGAATGTTTCGATGAACTCAGTTCTTTGTATGGCAATAAAACACCATCATATCGCTGGTATAGTGAATTCAATCGTGGTCGTAGTTCCGTCGCCGACCAATTCCGTGAAAGTCGTCCAAAATCGATATAGTGCGTGAACTGATAATGCAGGATCGTCATGTGACATATTGTGAGATAGAGGCATTCTTGCACATTAGTTCCACTTCCATACATTTGATTTGGCATGAACATTTAATTAAACAAATTTTTTATCATTTGATACCCCATAATTTATCAATTGCTCAAAAAAAGGCTCGCGTCAAGTGGTGTAAGGAAATGCTTCAAAAGTTCAATCGCGGTGCTTCAAAAGACGTGTACAAAATCGTGACAGATTACGAATCATGGATATATGATTATGAGCGGGAAACAAAACAGCAAATGACCGTGTGGGTATTCCAAAGCGAGCTAAATCCAACAAAAGTTGCTCGTGGAAGAAGCACAGCGAAGCAAATGGTTGCCTGTTTCTTCGGCCGAATCCGCTTGAGCCACGTAGAACTGTAAAATTTTAGTGGTGCACGGCCATTTGTTTGCCGGAAGTCTTCGGAGGAGAAATTCGTAAAACAAACCCCCGAAGACGATTCATTCTTTATCATGACAATGCGAGCTCTGACACATCTCATCAAACAGTCGAAGCATCGACTTGATGACTCATTCTCCGTACAGTCCTGACGTGGCGCCCAATAACTGCTTTTTGTTCCCGAATATCAAAGGTGAACTGTAGTGTCAACGATTCACGAGCGCCGAAGAAGCAGTTCAAGCATTCAAAAACCATGTTTTGTAGGTGTCTCAAGAGGAATGGAAAAACTGCTACGACAAATAGTTTGCACGAATGTAAAAGTGTATTAATAATCAAGGGGAATATTTCGAAACATAAAAAAGCCATTTTCATTTGAAATTTTTTGTTATTATTTGCTATTCCCGAAATATATATAGTAACCCTCGTAGCGGACTTATTAGCATGCTAAATTCAAGTTGTGGTCTGCGGAAGCAATCAGAAACTGCAAAACTAGCTGGGCTTTTCTGCAGAAACAGCCAGAGTCTCCGACAGGAATCGAACCTGCGACCCTCTAATTACTAGACTAGTATGCTGCTGCTAGCCAAAAGAGCTCGGAGTTTTCTGCACATTCTTATAAACAGCAACGATGTTTTCGGTAGATCTTGTCTTTCGTCAACGTGCGGGTAGTACTTAATTCTTTACTGAACCAGTAGACACAACTTTAGCCACCACATTGCTAAAAGTAGCCTCGGTAGGACAATTGTGCTGACTGTAAATGGGCGAACCACGCGGATCATTGCCCGAACAGAATATTTATTTTGATAAAAACAACGTACGAGTAGTTGAACGATATATCCAATTTTGCGGATTTTTTAAAATAGATAAACAGTTAAAAAAAATTATAGACAATTGGATATTGGCATTTTCACAGGAATGTCAACTTTTTGTAGCGTGCGACACCAAACAACTATGTTTGCTTTTTTTTCAGAGAAAACTAAACTTTTGTTTTTAATTCTTTATATATTTGTGTAGGCCGTCAGCAGCTCTACATTATGTAAAATTTTAAGAAAAATCTAGTGAAAATTGCTTGCGGTCGCACGCGACAAAAAAGTGAAATTTCTCGTGGAAATGCCCATATAAATATGTATCTACAACTGTTAAAGTTTTAAGGTACCTAAGGGAAGACCCTTTATCTATACATAATAGCCTTATTGTAATTATAGTAGAATTATAGCTCAATAATAAAAAATGAATTAACCATTATTTATTTTAAATTCAATTTGTATAAGTGGCACTTTTAAATATTTAATAAATCTCCTGTGCTCCTGCAATACATGCTAGACTACCAATCTTTTACATACACTGCTAACTACATGCTTAGTATTCAGCTTATACAAATTCCTATATTTGTTCATACAAGTGCTAATTTATCCAGCAACTATAAAAAAAATAAATTAAAAGAAAATGAGTGAAAAGAAAACACCGGAAATGTACATTTGAACTATGACTATCTAAATTATCTTTAATGACAAAACATTTTACTCGTTATACATATTAAACTTGAGGCAAAGTTAAAGGGGGAAACAACTTTAACACTTCCTATGAAAGCTTACTTTGGAATGATGTGGCGAATGTAATGCTTTCTTTACACTTGCTGGCAGAAACATGCAAATAATTTTGCACGAAAATATGAAACCAACATAAGGGAAACAACATATAAGACTAGCAGAAAGACAAACATGTATGTGGACATATTTATAAATCTACATTAAGAATGCAAGTCATGACTGGATAGACAACACTACATAGTTCCTAGAGATAAGATTCAAATGTATTTTTATGTATATTTTGTTTAATTCAATGTAGAAAATTTACCGTGGGTAAAAAAAAAGCGAAAAGGAATAACCAGTTGTGGCCTTGTTCCAAATACCGCTTAATAAGCAAAAGAATTTGTTAATTGCAACAATTGGTATAATTTTAACTTGAGGAAAACAAAATGCTTTATTAAATGACATTTAATTTTCAAATATTTTATACGAATATTAATGTTATTCACTTTATAATATAATCATCAGGCAAACCACAAATATGCTCTAAAAAATTGTGTTTTATGCAGGGACCGTAACTGTTATAACTTTTATCATAAAAGTCAGAAAATAAAAGTTATTTTTTTACTTTTATTTTTTCGAGCAGAAATAAAAGTTATTTTTTGACTTTTATTTTTTTGAGCAAAAATAACAGTTATTTTTGACTTTTATTTTTTCGAGCAGAAATAAAAGTTATTTTTTGACTTTTATTTTTTTGAGCAAAAATAACAGTTATTTTTGACTTTTATTTTTTCGAGCAGAAATAAAAGTTATTTTTTGACTTTTATTTTTTCGAGTAGAAATAAAAGTTATTTTTTGACTTTTATTTTTTTGAGCAGAAATAAAAGTTATTTTGTGATAAATTCATTATATTTATTATAAATTTTGGCGTTTTTGCAATAGTGAATCGTTAAATTTACTTATTTAGAAAAGAATATTTGGAATATTAAATAATAATTTCTTTGTCAAAGGGGTTGAAAACACAAAAATAACTTTTATTTCTGCTCAAAAAAATAAAAGTCAAAAAAATAACTTTTATTTCTACTCGAAAAAATAAAAGTCAAAAAATAACTTTTATTTCTGCTCGAAAAAATAAAAGTCAAAAATAACTGTTATTTTTGCTAGAAAAAATAAAAGTAAAAAAATAACTTTTATTTCTGCTCGAAAAAATAAAAGTCAAAAATAACTGTTATTTTTGCTCAAAAAAATAAAAGTCAAAAAATAACTTTTATTTTTGCTTGAAAAAATAAAAGTCAGATTTTTAAAAAGCATCGTATTTTCTGACAATTTGGTCCAATACTTGCAAAATGGTATACTTGGTTTCATTCTCCGACATTTCCTTGAGGTTGCTTTTTTTAATCAAAAATTCAAAAATAACAGTTATTTTCGGTCCCTGGTTTTATGCCCATTAAATATGCTCGAAAGAACCTAAAAATATGCCCTAAAAACTCCAAAACTGGGCTCTGAAAAATAATATAAATTTATTTATTTGAAAAAATATATTTTTAATCCAACACTTCCATAAAATAAAACGAAAATAGAATAAATAAACAAAAAAAAATATATATATGCAAAAACATGCTTTAAAGGGCAAAATATGCAAAAATATGCACTGACAAATCCATGTTAAA
The DNA here is from genome assembly GCA_944452675.1 of Tachina lurida. NCBI lineage: Eukaryota > Metazoa > Arthropoda > Insecta > Diptera > Tachinidae > Tachina > Tachina lurida. Next base: position 130,210,588 of record OX101754.1, read on the forward strand.
ATTCATAAAAAGTTCTAAAACGGATAAGTATCTTATCTCCGCGTTAATACGTCACACGCAAGAAAAAACATGCAATTGCAGATTTAGGGTTTCCCAGATAATGATATACGAATATCTATTTCTTTACAATACTCAGGATTTATTCCGATTCCTGCAAGATATTGAACTGAAGTTAAGTTTGTGTTAAGTAGAAATAGAGCAAATTAACTAACATGTGTATAATTAGTAAATTTAGGGATGGTAAAATTGAGCTTTCATTACAAAAAAGCTTTCAGCAAATTGAATACGATGACTCAAAGCAATTCACATATTCCATTTGCACTGAAAACTGAGTATATAAAGCAGAAATCTACATCAACTGACACCACCACACACAGTGGACCAAACACCAAAAAAAAAAAAAAAGAACGCAGATGATGAAGGTGTAGTGTAGTGTAGTTCGAAAACAGCTAGTTGTTCCGTTCTGCTACTTTTTTTGTTAGAATATTTACAATTACAATTATCACATGTAATTTGGCTTATAAAGCGATATGAATTTTAGCCTGATCAAATTATAAATAATAATAAAATGTTGTTAGACAGTTTCCGTTAATGTGCTTCACAACATTTACAAATGGGTTTATTTAATTTTTTAAATTTATTTCTCTAAATTAAACTTTATGAAACATTTTCATTAATACAATGAAATAATACGTTAGCTCGTTATTAACAAAATTGATTGATTCAATGAAAAAGTTCATAGATGGCACGAAGATTTTGGTTTCAGTGTAGTCGACAGATTTTCGTCAAAAACGAAGTTCAAAATATGTGTCGCTTAAGAACTTTTGGCAGTTATGATGGCTCGATATATTTTTCGTTAGTCGTAAAAACGTTTTATTATTTTCATATTTAACACAGAATATTTAAGTATAAATTGACACATTTTATTATTCAAATAGCTAGAAATACAAATAGCTAGACAACGATGACTGTGCTTAATTTTAGCTTTCAAATATTTGCAAAATCATTTAGAATTAAACTTACCATTTACCAATAGTTCACTGCTGCTATTGACCAAATTATCCATTATTGGTTGAAAAGTATAGAATGTCAGTGTTTCCAATTTATTCATTTGCACGTTGAGCGACAGCAGAGCCGGTGTGCCACGCAGTAGCCCATTATCAATTTTTTTCAAATGATTATTGCGCAAATTCAAAGTTTTCAGGTTATTTAAACCATCCAAAGCTCGCTCGGAGATACGCTATAAATAAACAAAGAAAATTTGCAATTTAAATTAAAATAAATCGTTTCTGAGCATGAAAATCATTAATTAAAATTTCCCTTTAGCATGTTTGATTGTTTTTTGCCATTTTTTTTTTTAATTCTTTTTTATTTTTCATTATTAATTAATAACGAGTGCAATAATGTATGCAGGAATTTATATTAATTGCTTAAAATCATGTAAATATATAATTAAGTTTTATAGATTTTATTACTTTATAAAAAAACAGCAAGTAATAAAAAACATAAACTTAAACAACACACTCACACACATTGAAAATAAACTGACAGTTGAACATTCATTAATTTATGTGTGTGTGTATGTGAGTATGTACCCAGCGGGAACTAGAAGGAGTAAGAATGCCTTCTAGAAGGCCTCTGTACGCCTTCTTTTGGATGTAGAAGGCCTGCTCGCTCCATTCCATACTCATATCTTTTTTACATGCGTTGTCATTGCCGAGCAGGCCTTCTGTTCTTGCTGCTTTCGCCACATATTCTGAAAGGCCTTCAAATTAATGGATTTTGCTTTTGCTTTGGTAAAAAAACACAACAAAATATGCTACTCCTTTTCTTCTCTCTCCTTATAGAAGGGAGTGTGGAATGTGTATCGTATCTTTTATGCGAAAGAGTCCTTTAATAAGGCCTGCACCAAGAAGGTCTTCTGAGTTTTACCGCTGGTTATGTATCGCACAGGTGTGTGTGGTTTAATGATACGTGTAAACACACCTACTTAAAAAGCTTATAAATAAATGTGTGTGTGTATTTGTTGTTGTTGTCTAAAGGTATTTGTAGCTTTTTTCTTCTTTCATTAAATGCAAAAGTTTATATGCGGTCAGTTATTTAGGCTGAACCGGATATGGTATAAAAGTTTTTTATATCTAATTGCTTAATAAACCGATATGATTAAGCTGAAAGTTTTTTAAAACTTCAGAGTAGAGAGGCACGTATGTTGTGGTTTTCGGTTATTGTTAAAAAAGATGGGCCTGTTTTACTCACACAAATTAAATTAAAAGCATATACAGTCGACTCTCGGTAGCATGAATTCCCAAAAAAAAAATTAAACCAATAAGAAATCAGCCTAATACTCGTAAGAGTTAAAAAAAATCTACTTGACTAAAATTTTTAAAAGAAATCACTTTTTTAGAGCGAGTTGCCCAAAGGTGTGATTATCCAATTTTCGATTGCAATAACAGCTGAGAAGTAATCATCACTTTTGTTTCTTTTTGAATGGGAGATGTAAGACTTTTCCTCAGTTTAACCAACTTGTTTATGATAAAACTAAATTTCTATTATTTTAGAAAGTGTTAGGATGATCTGAAAGCGGTAGATTTAAACTAAATTAAATAATTCTCGTATTCCATTTACACAGCCGGAACTATAAAGCTGAAAGCAGAATTATTTTATAATCTCATAATTTATAGACTTGAAAATTTCTCATTTGTTAACGCGCTAATAATCCGTAATAATTATTTTGATTATTCAGTAAAATATTTCACATTTCACTGTTGCTAATGTAGATAGATCATCAGTGTACCTTTACCCAAAAATTTCTTAGAAAAACTAGAATTATTATTATGTTAAACTTCCATTTAAATAAACGAGAAGTTCAATTAATGTCAAAGTTGAAAAAATAGAATGTAAAATGCACACGATGCAGTAAACTTGGTTCAATTGAACTGATTTCTCCAAGAATATTTTACTTTAAAACCACAAGAGATTGGGGATTGTCATTATAAACCCTTTCTTTGAGGTAGCCCCATAAAAAAATAAAATAGATCGGGTGACCTCGATGGCCATGTGATGTCCCCAAAGCGACTGATTAGTTTTTGGGGGAAATTTTCCCAAAGCAAATTAATCGAAGCTCTGGCTGTGTGTGCAATCGCCCCATCGTGTTGAAACCACGAGTGTGAAGAGTATGATGGATGAGCTCGCAGGTTTGGCGAAAATAATTCCGTAATCATGCGTCGATAATTTTCACCGTTGATATTCGTCGCCTGCCATCGATAATTTTCGAAAAAAAACTGGTGCAATTATCTCATGCGTAGATAAGGCACATTACCTGGGGCAATGCAATGATTTTTGATGTTTCAATCGAGGGTTGCGGGTTCTTGGAGACCAGTAACGGCAGTTTTGCTTGTTGACGTGGCCATTTAAGTGCAAATGAGGCTCGTCGCTCCAAAAAATGGTATTTACAGTGCGAAAACGCTCCAACATCGTTTCACAAAATTTTTTTAATAAATCAAAGTTACTTTCTTTCAGTTCTTGCACGATTTGAATTTTAAAAGGATGGAACTTTAGATCTTTTTTTAAATTTCATGAATAATCGCTCTTGGAAGTTCCAGTGAGGCTGCTCTTTTCCGTATTGAAAGTCGCGGATTTTCACGTAAACTGCTTTCATCCAGTTCAATGTTTTCGGGAGTCCTTGAAGATCGACTGTGGCCTGGCCGTGGGACATTCAATAGCTGAAGCAGTTGCGCAGAATCTCTGCACCCACGAACGAACTAAATTTACACTCGGTCCATCACGTATTCGCCGAATACCGAAATTTGAACAAAATTATTGACAAGCAATTACGTACGAATTATTACATTATTGCTTTTTGAAATAATCGTATTTAAAAATATCAATTTGCCACCAGACACCCTGTATTTGAATACAATATAGTATTTATGAAATCTCGAGCAAAGAGCAGTAGATTTCCCATACAAAACAAAAGCCACTTCGTCACTTAAAATCTAGTAGAACTTAGTGATGCAGCTATGCTCTTTTTCAAATTTTGTACTAAAAACTCAGCCTGTGTACATAATTAAAAAAATGAATGAATTAGCTACACTGCAATTGTTTGGTTATAGTTTTGGATAATTTTCAGTTAATGGGCTTTGTTTTGGATAAAAAATCTTGATAGTATATAAATAAAAAAACTTGGTGTAAACGGTATAGATTTTCATACACAGAGAAAAAACTGCCTTATAGAATCAAGAAGATTTTCTCTATGAACCGTTTTTAGGCTAAGGGGCATCCCAGCAGAAAGAAGCGAATATTTTTTCATACAGATTCTTTATTTTTTTATGTGGTAAATCTTATTAATTTTATCAAGAAGAAAACCACATAAAATCAAGAAGAAATCTTATTATTCACAACTTTTTTTTACTCAATTTCCGTTATTTTTGGCACCAAAAAAACAATCCATAGCGAAAAACTTCTTGATTCTATTAGGGTTTCTTAAAAATTGTAAACTATAGGGATTTCTTATTGATTTTATTAGGTTGCCTTCTTGATTTTTTTAAAAAGGGTTTCTTCTTGATTTTATTAGGTTGCCTTATTGATTTTTTTAAAAGGTTTTCTTCTTGATTTTAGTAGGTTCCTATATGATTATGTTTAAAGCATCTTATTGATTTTTTTAATAAGGAAATCTTCTTGATTTTATGAGGTGTCTTGTTATTTCATATCTATAAATAGACAATTTTTTTCATGATCTCTTTCATTTTTGTATAAGAATGTTTGCACAATAATTTCAATGATTCTTCAGGCTGCTTGTTAGCATGTTGGGTAGAGTGCTTGTCTATCAGGTAGAAGTTTGCTAGTTCAATACTTGGTGAGTAAGTTAGTTAAGAAAATAAAATGTGTATGTAAATAAATAACATCTAAAATATACTACATACATACAAACATACATGTGTATATGGTATAGAATTTAAATGAAAATACATAAGTACAGAGAATAAAGACGCATTTTTTTTTATTTTTTTATTGAAAAAATCAATAAGATAACCTCATAAAAACTACAAGGTTTCTTCTTGATTTTTTCAAAAAGGTTTTCTCTATGAAATTAATAAGATTTCCTTATTGAAAAAAAACCATAGAGATTGCTTATTAATTTTGTCCTATTTTATGAGGTATTTAGTAGGTACTGTTTTCTTTGTGTAAAAATTTTCATTACAGTCTGCTAGATTTTGTGCAGGTGTAAATGCTTCCAAAAGAAGTTTTTTTTGCTCTACTGATAAAGTTAGATTTTTGGACATGGGCCGCTATTTATGAAAATCACAGATATTTGCTTTTTACTATGCTTGCAGTGTGGGATTTTTCACAATAATAGCATAACGTTGAACAATTTCGTTCCCAATCATGTTTATATAGTTTTAGATTTTTATTCTAGTAGTTAGGCTCGAATATTATTTCTGTTTTTCTGTAATAGCTAATTCCAGCCGACATCATGCTTCCTCCGCGTGTTGATATCTACTTGAAATTTTTTCATCCTTACGGAAATTTTTATCTAGAGTAGGCCAAAACAATCCTGCCTATGCACATACCGTGTATTCGCAAATAGGGCTCGATGTATTGTTTATTTATCACATAAATGAAAAAAATCAATAGCAGCTCCAACAAAATTTTATGCGCAAATTAAAACTTTTAGTTACATTCTTATCACCTTGTCATATAGGTAAGGCGTGGTTGTAGGGGCGTATAATTTTACGTGAATTATATCAAAGCCAATAAAATTAGAGGCTAGAAATTTATATTAAAATATTTTCTACTGTCCAAAATAATGGTTTGCCAAAGCGTATGTGTGAAATATAATAAATTACACTTTGCACTTCAGCATATGAATTGTAATCAATCAAATGTTTGATTTCATTTGTTTCTGTGTTATTGTACATTTTAGGGTACAAAAATGTTTTATGCCTTCTAATTTATTTGTTAAGTCAAACAAACAAACCAGTTTTCACTTACAAAGATAGAAAATATGAATGTGTGTATAAGTCAGATTTATAATTATATTAAAAGCCCTTTATTTTTAATGGCAATATGCCACACTATTTCAACACCTTTGCATACATAAAAATATTCTGCATTGGCGTAGCTTGACAAACATATACATATTGGGGTTAATATGTATTTCAAATATACATATATACATATATGGTTGTTAAGGTGTCTTAAAACTATCTTAGCTTTCTTTCGTTAGAGTTCAAAAGTTAACTAAAAATTTTACATTTAAAATTAATATTTTATAACAGATTTAAATGTGATGTGCTTAACTTTTAATTGAGCTGAAACAAAAAATAAAAAAAATTTATATAAGACACCAGAGAAAGAAATAGTTTCATTTTCAATGCTTAAAACTTATCGACACTGAAACAAGCAGGTTAAGTTAGGTTACGCTCATGTCCGGGGACATACACATACGTCAGTATAAGCCTTTCAGCGCTCTAATGTGAATTAAAACGAAGACTACCTGTATTGGAACTCAGTATCGTTCATGCAGTCCATCGAACTTTTCCAGTCAATACCTGTAAAGTCCCTAATAACAGGATCTCGGCTGGGCGAAAACTGGACAATGACAAAGGAAGTGCTCCAGTGTCTCAATGACATCCATGCATGCCCTGCATTCATTGTCATCCATGGCTACAATACGGTACGAACGCCCTCGTAAATTGGAGGTTAAAATGCCGGTCAACTTTCTTATCTGGGACTTTTTTTTAGTTTGAACAGCCCCTTTGTTTTGTCTTCGCCCGGGTCGCCCCATAAAACCTTGGTAAGATTAACCACAGTATCACTATTCCATCGTGTCCTTGCTCAATTTTGTAATTCAATCTTTTTTGTCTTAAAAGGCTTTGCATTAATTAGAATTACTGTCCTTTTTCGCCAGTCCATTTGCACGTTCATTTCCGATTACAAATTAGTGTGCCGGCACCCATACAAGATGAATTTTTCCATGTACTGCGTAATCGTTAATTATTATTCTGCAATCTAAAAAGGTCCTAGAGTTTACTCTTTCGGTTGTGATTGCTTAACTGCCGACTTGCTCTCAGTAAATATGTTGATACGTGTGGCCCTAATATTCATACTGATCCATTTTAAAGCCTTCGTGATTGCACGAACCTACGCCTGGAAGACTGTATGATGGTAAGGTAAGCGAAAGTAAATTTCGGTCTCCGGTTCTTCTATGAAGAAACCTAGGCCCGTTCTTTCCTCTAGCTTCGAGCAATCCGTGTAGTAGCAAACTCCTAAGGGTGTTTGTTCTATGTTTCGATTGACCCAGTAGTGTCTTTCTAGTATCAATGTTTCGCATTCAGCGGCAGGACATTACCAAGGCGTGGTCGTATCCGACCAGTGGCGTCCATGTGTTCTGATGGTGTGGCATGTTGTCTTGTCCGGTACGTTTTATAGCAAAATCTGTTTCGTATCTAATACGAATGTCTATAGTTTGGACATAAATAATGCCCTTATATCCAATGGATGTAGTTCTCATAGCACCACTTGTACCTAGGCAGCACGTTCGTTGAACCTTTTTCAAAATTTTAGTGTTACACTTTCTACCCACTCACCTCCAACATACTACCGATGCGTATGTTAGAATCACTCTGATCACACTCCTATAGAGCCAGTGTGTCGCAACTGAAACAATTGTAAATATCCAAGTATCCACACATCAATAAGCATGATTACTTTCAAGCATTCATACCTATGGATATCAACACAAATACGTGTGCATATAGACGGGTATATGAGTATGTTAGAATATGAAACAGAATAACTATCAATACATACAGCTATAAAATAAAGATTAAAGTGGTTAACGCAAGTTTGAGAATGAATGGGTATGAATTATACATATTCATTGTATATTAAATAAGTATGAAAAGTATTCAATGTCTGATAGAGTATGTATGTACTATTTTTTGTATGCGTCGTCTTTCTCTGCTATAGACCTTATATAAATTTTTACTATCATAATAGGACGAAAACTAAGATGGTGCAAAGAAATTTTTAGTATATTAATTTTTTTAGTAAAATAAAATTTAACAATCCATTTCTTATAACATAAAATAAATATAAAACTAAAATCCTTATAATATAAAACAATTCACCAAGTGAAAATTATATGAAAAATATAAATAGAATTAAAAAAATTAATGGAATTTCCCGCCTTACTATGCCTTTATTAATAGTATGTACGTAGTATGCCATTACCCTCTCCACAGTGGAATTTCTACGCCAATGCATTGCAATGGCATTCTTAATATTTTATTTTGGTACGAGTATTGTTATATTTAGTGCAGCTAATTAAGCAAACCTTAGGTTTTTATTATTTTACCCTCATATTATATTTGCTTTGGTATAAAAAAACTGTAAGTTATGACTTTTTAATCAATAAATTAATAGACTTTGATAAGTTATAAATAGTATTTTTTGTCAAACATTAACTGGTCAGTTTACAAATAGTGGAAAGGTTAAAGAGACCAGCGAAAAAGTAAATGACCTACAAATCATATTAGAAAAAAAAAGTTTTTAACAAGCTGGCTTATTTAAATATTGGAAATATTACATAATTTATAGAAGATTGAGAAAATAATTTTTTATTCAAAATAGAAAAAAAAACTTTTGAGGGATCAACAAACTGTAAGCGGAAGACATTAAATATGCTAAAACAAAGATTTCAAAGCAGAACTTTGTGTTTTCTGCTTATTGTGCGCTTTTGGTCTCACTTTATAAAAAGTTAGTTCCCATAAAATATTAAAACCATAAGTGCTCACTGGCTTTTTTCTGAGGTCCATGCGTTTCAGCTTATTTTCGTACTTTTAATATATTTGGTACGTTTTACCTTTCAAAAATGTTGCTTTTGTAGGCTTGAACATTTATAATAATTTAAAAGTTACAAGTGTACAGTTTTATAGCATTATAGCACTTTATATACTCAATCCTGATATTAAGAGCTTTTAAAACACACAATGTTAAAGAATTCATTGATGATATACCATAATGTTAACTTAGCTGTTCTTTACACAAAACTGCTTTCATAACTGATGCATTGACCTTTATACACTTAACATAAAGCTTTTAGAAGATTGTTAGCAACATCCAGAAAATCTCAGCAGGTCTTAGAGACTCTCAATACCAGCTTTCGATCATATCATTAGGTCGTGTTACAATTCCTTCTGTTGGTTTGCATTGTATGTATGTATATCTTTCGTCTGCATCGGCTTATGTGTCTGTGCGGTTGTATATTTCTTAATAAGCAGGAGCTATTATGTGGTTTTACGGTCTGAATGGTTACTTCAATATCGTCTTGTATAAATGTGTAAGAATAAAACTTCTTGTAACGATATTTCAGTTTATATATAAAACAGGCTGTGGACAACAGGACAACGAATATAACTGCTTGATTTTTCTCGAATCGAAAACTTCTCACCGGTTACAGAAACCATATTCTAATTGTTTTTTTAATTTGAGTTTAAAGTTTCCTTTTACATCTAATCTAACCCTAACCTCTCTTCAACCTTCCTCCTAAAGGTGTGCGCTGGTCTCTCTCTTCTAAGGCTTCCAACCAAGCACTACTCATTTTAGGTCGTCATATGGATTTCTGAATATATGGCCGAGCCAGTTCCATTTTAGTTTAATGATTTCTGATGAAATAAGAGATTGTTCTGTCAGGTGGTAATGGCTTAAAATGAATTCTGCCCCCGTATTCTGTAATTCGCGAAAGCTAAAGCTAAATTCGATCACTAAAATAATGAACAAATATAAAATTTTTTGGCGATGACATAAATCAGTAAAATTTCAGCAGATTATATTGCTAAGCCATTGTCTGATTTAGCAATACACGTTTGAAAGTTGGATTCGTAGTCAAAAATCGATAAATCGACTTAATAAATTTTTAGCGATACAGACTTAGCTTTAGCGAGTTACAGAATACGGGAGCAGATCTCTGAAGCTTGAGTTCTATATTTCACATCCATATAACATCGTTGATATAACTTCTGAACACTCCCCTCTTCCCTATGATACTTCTCAGATGAAGAAGCTACTCGTATCTACATCTTCAATTTGTGAGTTATTAATAAACAGTAGGTCCTTGTACTTTACATATCTTCGCATTGGTTTAGTCTATCTGTAATTAAATTTAATGACCCGTATTAACTGCTGCTGCTGCACTCAGTATTGTAATATTTGCTGACATTTCAGAATACATATGACTTAGCGGACAGTTATCATCAGCATATTCCAGCTCGCCAAGTTTTCCTAGTAGTCCACAGGATATCCCTTTGGTTATGTTAGTCGCATATTAAATTACGACGTTTGGGTCATTATAATATAGGAGTGGAAATATCACGCATCTAACGTAGGCCTTGATTTGGTGGTGTCAAAAGCCTATTCACTATGATACTTAGGCTGTTGACGTGATCGATGCGCGATCTATGTCGCCGAAAACAGTCTTGTTGTGGTCTAAGGTCAATGTTCAATGCACTTGGTTGGTTGGTGAGCATATGTATGTTTAATAATTTTATTCTCCGTGCTTAGGAAATTAATTTCTCTCGAGCTTCCACAATCCTACAGATCACTCTACCGAAAATTTGCATGATGATATCTTCTTTGAAAACCTGTCCAGATCAAAATGTGCATGTTAAACTTTAGTTATCTATCGGCTGTATATTTGCGTCATATTGAGAAAATTTTAACTTAAAAATCTAAAAAGCTATCGAAGGTACCTTAATCCTCATTACGTATATCTGCACAAAAACAAACTTACTTACAATATATTTGTACTGTAGTATTCACGTATATGTTTGTATAACCACCTTCAAAGTACCTTATTTAAAGTATAAACCTAAATTGTGTAAAAACAAATAAAAAAAATCATATTATTATAGGAGTATGATACGCCAAGAGGGGAGAAAAAATCTAAGACACACTCCAATCAAAACACACTTCCAGGAAAGCTCAAGTCAATATGGCTCCAAAAAATTTGTAATGTAAAACAAAATAGAAAAATCACTTTATCTATGTTTTTACACCAATTAAATTTTCCATATGCTTGACTTAGGCATACGAAATATGGTGTACAGTGCAAGTTAAAAGTATTTGCATGCATAAAAGCTTTTAAAAGTATTATAGCGGCAATTTATTTTGCCCTAATTAAATTAGGAAAAAGGACATTGTATATCTTTCAATGCGCTTGTATTTTTTATTATTCAAAGTATTTACATGGTATGAGGACTGTAGTCGTCTTGGGAATTTGTAATGATATATTTCCTCAGAGATTGGCATCAGATATGCGAATCGGCCTAACTACTAGTTACTGTTAAGTTGTTTTATAAAATTATTCCCAAGAAACAATATTAAACCATACAATTACTTGGAATATAGTAATATTCCAAGTTCATATTTCTGGGATTTTATCTTAGACTATATTTACTAACTGCGATTATATTTTGTGTGGCCCCCATTCCTTGATTTAACCTCCGAAATACTTTTGACTGTTTAATGGTTAACAGTGCGCTGTTAACTGCAAAATAGGCCCTCCTAAAAATTTTGGTTTATGTCTCTGCTAGCTGAATTAATATTAACTATTTTCATAATTTTAATTTAAAATTGTTGTAAAAGATAAAAGTTTGAAAATTTCTTTTATTTTATTAAAGTATGCCTTGTGTATGACTACTTTTGTGTAAAGATGTGCACATTTTTTAGTTTTCCTTTTTGTATATTAATATTTTCCTTAACGTTAAGCACATTTAATTTAATCAAAAGTACAAAAATTACTGAAACAAAACATAATAAAAAAATATAAACTCATACATACATATATGAAAAATTTTAAAAAATAATAACAATAAAAAGAAACTCTAATACGGTTACTTCCGCCCAATAAAGTTTTCGAACTATGTGAGGTTTTTGCTAAACAGGAAAAATATTAAAAGAAAAGATAAGAATGCTTAAAAGCATCGTGATGTCTTCTCCATTCTCATACTTGTCATCTTCGACAGCAGCATCAGCGCTATTATAGTCAATAGAAATCAATATTCTTAAAAAAGATACAAAAACGTTCAAAAGCATACAAAAATTTTGCACTCGAGGGTGGTTCTAAAAGTGATTCACTGATTCACAGACTGTAAAAAAATTTAAATAAAATTAAAACATAATAAATTAAAATAAAATAAAATAAAATAAAGTAAAAAACACTAAAATAACATAAAATAAAATAAAATAAAATAAAATAAAATAAAATAAAATAAAATAAAATAAAATAAAATAGAGTAAAATAAAATAAAATAAAATAGCGTAAAAAATAGAGTAAAATAAAACAAAATAAAATAAAATAAATTAAATTGAAATAAAATAAAATAAAATAAAATAACATAAATTAAAATAAAATAAAATAAAATAAAATAAAATAAAATAAAATAAAACAAAATAAAACAAAATGAAATTAAATTAAATTAAATTAAATTAAATTGAATTAAATTAAATTAAATTAAATTAAATTAAATTAAATTAAATTAAATTAAATTAAATTAAATTAAATTAAATTAAATTAAATTAAATTAAATTAAATTAAATTAAATTAAATTAAATTAAATTAAATTAAATTAAATTAAATTAAATTAAATTAAATTAAATTAAATTAAATTAAATTAAATTAAATTAAACTAAATTAAATTAAATTAAACTAAATTAAATTAAATTAAATTAAATTAAACTAAATTAAATTAAATTTAATTAAAGTAAATTAAATTAAATTAAATTAAATTAAATAAGATAAAATAAAATAAAATAAAAAACTAAAATAAAATAAAATAGAATAAAATAAAATAGAATAAAATAAAATAGATTAAAATAAAATAAAATAAAATAAAATACAGTAAAACATAATAAAAATGTTTTGTTTAATTTTAAATATTGCTTGCTGAAATTTTTTTAGAAAAGCAAACAGAATGGATTTAACTTAGTGTAAATGATGAACAAATAACATATTCATTGCTTAGCTTCTGAAAAAGGTTTTATTGAAAAAAAAATATATAGTTAGCTGGTAAATATATCTGTGTAGTAATCTCTTAAGTCGACTTAAGCAAAAAAGTGATTTGAGGAAGTTTTCACGTTACCGCTAAGATATTTGAAGTGTCTAACGTAGAATTGTAATCAGATCAACTTTCAACTAGGGCATAAACAAACATAAATATGAAATATGCATAATATTTAATTTTTGAAACATTTCCGGTCGCATTCAAAAAAAACTTAACAGCGCTTTGTTAAGCAATGTTAAGTAAAGTTGTATTAAAAAAAAAATTATTATATCAAAATTCTAAAGTAGGCACCTACGTTTGTTAATTCTACTTTAAGTTGATATTTCCAAAATGTGTATTTTGTACCTCAAATATTTTTGTTAATATAGCACATATTGATTCATGATACATCTGAAAATGAAGCTAGAAGTGTTAGCTCTTATTTTAAATGTATTATTTTTGCCATGTTATGAAAAACATCACCAAATTATCCAACTGATTCGAAATACATAGCAAAATCCATAAAAAAATATTAAAATAAATTCAATTATACAAAAATGTTTTAGTGATGTACATACAGTCAAAGCGAATGGCAAAAAATCTGGATATTCAAATACTCATTTCATTCGAATAAAATAAATTGTGATAATTTCTCATTGTTCATCATATTATTTTTACTTTTACTTCATATGAGCTTCCATGTCAGAAGCTCATATTTTTTAAAGTGAATTGGTTGTTGAACACGATGGAGTTACCAGTATTTAATATTAAATTACAAAATAATTAAAGTTGTCTTTTGAATACAATTTCTTAATAAAGCAATGTTAGCCTTAAAGTGCTTGGTAACTACTATGAACCTTAAAGCTCAAGTAAAATATTTTTGTGAATACGACGACCCTTCATGTTTAATTAATATTCAACTTAAACATCCCTCGCATTTCTCTAACAGACAAAACAAACAAAACAAGACATTTTTTTAAGCAACAATGCAAAACGCCAAAAAAGGCAGATAAAAGTAAACAATTCAATTTTTTTTCCTTCCTATTCAACTTTCTTAGGCATTATAATCAGAGTAGAGCACACATGAACACGCAATTTTAGAAAAAAAAAAAAAAAGAGAAACAAAAGCAAATTAGGAAAAAATATTAAAATTATATCTTTTACTTTTTGTTTTCACTTACCACACAAAAGCATATCAAATGACTGTGGAAAAAAACCTAAAACAAGTGCTCAAGCGGAGCAAAGTACTTCTTCTTCTGACGCCAAAGACAAAATTTATGTGACTCCAAGTAGAAAAAAAAATCAAGAAGTTAACACGCCTAAAAAGAATCCCACGTGCCATTCTTCCATGAATAATTTAACAACTGCTCTGCTGTGATAAAATTTTTAAGCACATTCATTTTAGACTCGTAAATTTTTTTGCACAAGCATTTGCAAAATTAAATCTAAATCAACTTAAGCCATTTATCTTTGCTTTTTAAGTACAATATTTTAAAAAATTTATTTTATTTTTAAAGTAATTTTTTGGTTTAAGGACTGGTTGGGGGGGGGGGGAATGATTCAAGATGACCCTGATACAAATTGTTATTTAAAGTAAAATTATAAAATCTTGTATCAAAATAATAAATAAACTGTACAAAAAGATAAATAGTAAGCTTTGCAAACATTTTTGAAGAGCCCATAGATAGATGTATACACCAATTAATTACACCGTAGTTATCTTCAGGTATCTGAAGACATTTATTTTGGCAAAATTGAGTTTTAAGATTGTAAAGATTATACAAAACAAAATATTAAAAATTAATCCTGTCTTTTAATTTCACTGAAAAACGTGTAAAAATAAAATTGTATCCATTAAAGAAAATTTAATCCCAAAACACATTGTACTTAAATTTTATCTAAAAACTGTTGATCCCTTTCTAGTCTTTGAAAAAAAGGAAACTTTAAAGGTTTTATTTTCAATTTTAAAAACTTATGATTTTTTAACACCAAAAACAAACAAAAAAAGCATTCGAAGTTTGTGTTGATGTGCTTGTAAAAACTTTTAACTTACGAATTGTTAGGCGACAATAGCAGCTTAGAGGGGTTGAAGTGGCAGCAATAACTGACAAAATTGCAAAACAAACGCCTACCGTCAACACTGAAACGCTTCAGTTGGCTTGTCACACAAGCAGAAAAAGAAATTTAACCGTATGACAACAACAACAACAACAACAACAACAACAACAAAAAATAAACCAAGAGTTTGTAAAAAATGAAAATATTTCAGCAGAGATGGGTCAGATAATCTGCAAAAAAAAATTTGTTTCGGTCTGATAATTTTATAATGTTAAGACCATATTTGTAAGGAGCCATGGTAATCAAGTTTTAAGTGTCTCTTTGTTAAGTATGTACTTGCTAATTGTAAAAACAACTTTTATCGAAAGTTTTGTATAGAATTTTCTAAAAAAAATTGAGTGCTTTTGAAATGAGGTTTCGGGACCAATTTTGATCATCAACACTGGATACTTGCGTGATTGTCATTAATCGAGATAATATATGCTCTTGTGTACATTCTTATTTCCATCCCATAGAAGTACCTGTACGTAAATGTATAGAAAAAATTTAGTGAGTGCAATTTTTGCCTAATTATTTTGTATCTGGGACACCCTTAACTTTAAGTTAAGTTTCCTGAAAACCTATTTTAGATTTCTCAGATATAAACAGAATTTTGATTGTAATAACCAGAAAATAGTTTAGAATTTTTCTAAGGTGCTGTAGCCTGAAGTAGTTGTGTTAGAACTTACTGAACAAATTTAATGCTTTTGAAATGGAGTTTTTGGACCAGTTTTGATTGTCAACACTAGATACTCGCGTTATTGTCATAAATCATATGTCATTACGCGATATAATGCATGCTTGAGAGGACATTCTTATTTCCATCCCATAGAAGTGCCTGTACGTAAATGTATAGAAAAAATTTAGTGAGTGCAATTTTTGCCTAATTATTTTGTATCTGGGACACCCTTAACTTTAAGTTAAGATTCCTGAAAATCTATTTCAGATTTTTCAGATATAAACAGAATTTTGATTGTAGTAACCAGAAAATAGTTTAGAATTTTTTTAAGGTGCTGTAGCCTGAAGTAGTAAGTGCGTAGTATTCAAAGCAAATGACGGTCTTTGAGAGCCGGATTTCAATCTCAGCCCAGATCCAGTACTATCAACATATTAAGTTTTTCTGATTTGCATTAGTATCTATGCTAATGCACACAGCTCGTAGCAATGAACCGTCGATGAAGCAAAATAACTAATAAAATATGTACATATCTTGAAATAACGCGCCTACCTAGCACCAGAGGGCGCTCAAAAAGCTATAAATATTATTATCCAAACCGTGATTTATTATAATTTTTGTTTTTCACAGAGCTTAGAAAGCAGAGGTAATTTTATCTCTATATATTTGTCATTTTACCACCTGAACTTGTACTATCCCTTTCGTAGTTGCAGGTAACTAACTCAAAGTGTCCTTCTATTCAGACCCAACTGAACTGGAAACTTAATATCTCTTGTTTGCTGAGTAACCTGTCAAACCTAACCTTCGTTCATGTGGAAAAAACATAATTTTGCGGTTAAAACCAACATTTTGTTGATTCTCAATATTCTAGCGGGCTTATTTATAAAAATTATTAAGGCTTCATAAATGCTTTCTAAGAAAAATTGTGTGTGCAAATTTGTTTTAAAAACCCTTTATAAAGCCTTAATAAGTTTTATAAATTAGGCTGTAGAAATTTACTAACCTAGACCCGCTACAGCTTATTACTTAAAGTTGTATATTTTATATACTAAACGTACATGCTGTTACTCTTATATAATGGGTGTTTTTTATTGAGGTATAGAACTTTAAGTTGGCATCACTTTTTTAACTGGCGGCCATTTTGTCAGCTGTCAAGTGATTAATATTTAGTTTGGTTTGCCATTTCATCATGAACAGGTTGACAAAAGAACAACGCTTGCAAATCGTGCAAATTTATTTCGAAAATAATGGTTCAGTTCGCGAAGTTTACCGCAAGCTCCGTCCATTTTATGGTCGACATAATCGTCCATCAGAGCAATTAATTCGGTTAACCATGGATCGTTTTCGCACTACGTTTACTCTATGTGATAATACGCATCCGCAGAGACGTCGAACAGTGCGCACCGAAGAAACAATTGCCGCTGTAGAGCAAAGTGTTGAAGAGGACCCGAATGAATCGATTCGCCACCGTGCACAGCAATTGGAGCTTTGTCCATCAACTTTATGGAAGATTTTGAAGATTTTGAATGTGGATGAGTTGTGGTTCCAACAAGACGGCGCTACATGCCACACAGCGCACGTCACAATCGATTTATTGAAGGAAACATTCGATGAGCGCATAATTTCGCGGAATGGACCTGTCAATTGGCCACCAAGATCGTGTGATTTGACACCATTGGATTATTTTCTTTGGGGATATGTGAAGCCGCTCGTCTACGCCAACAAACCAGAAACGTTAGGGGACTTGGAAGCCAACATTCGTGGCGTTATTGCCAACATACGGCCCCATATGCTCGAAAAAGTGGTTGAAAATTGGACCTGTAGAATTGGCTTTATTCGAGCCAACCGCGGCGGCCATATGCCCGAAATCATATTTAAACATTAATGGCATAAAATTATCCTTCCAATAAAGCCAAATTGATGGACATTAAAACGATTTTCTTGTGTTTTATTTCAATTCGAAGTTCTATACCTCTGAAAAAAACACCCTTTATATGGTTAGGGTGTTGCTAAACTTGCTAATGTTTGCTAAAACCAAAAAATATAAGAAAATAGTTAAATTTCTTGTTCCAAGAGACTTAAGGCCAATTTCCCCAACTCTATTTAAATATCAATTCATATTCATGAATTTTTGTTTTGTAAAATTTGTTTTAAATATGAATTGATATATAAATAAGTTTATGAAATAGGCCCTTAATATAAAAATAAATCCCATGAAATTAAAAAAAAAAATAAAAAAATTAAAAATAATTCTCTTCTCTTTAAGTTCTTTTCATCAACTGTTTAGTGATGCTTATGAATCAGTCTCAATAAAATCATTCATTTGGCATAACTAAAGCTATGATAGACACTCCACAAGATTATGCTATTGGAATGCTACAAAGTTTGGTAAACATATTTTTTTGACGCAAAACCAACACTTTGTTGATTCTCTGTATTCTAGAAATTTACTAACGCAGACTTGCTACATCTTACTACTTAAAGTTGTATATTTTATATAATAAACGACCATGCTATTACTGTTATAATATATCATTAGGGTGTTGCTAAACTTGCTAATGTTTGCCAAAACAATAACATTTAAGAAAACAGTTAAATTTCTTGTTCCAAAAGATTTTATATAAAAGAAAAATTTAAATGAAATTAAAGAAAAATTACCAAAATCTACAGAAACTCGCCTTTAAGTTTTTTTGACAACTGTTTAGTAATTCTTGCGTGGCAGCCTCAATGAAATTATTCATTTGCGATAACTAATGCTATACTAGGTAGTCCACAAGCTAATGCTATTTTAATGCTACAAAATCTGCTAAAAAAAATGTTGGACGTTAAAATCAACAATTTGTTGATTCTCTGTATTCTACAGCTTATTAGTTAAAGTTGTATGTTTTATATAGTAAACGTCGATGCTGTTATTCTTATATATGATCAGGGTGTTGCTAAACTTGCTAATGTTTGCTAAAACACAAAAATTTTTAAAATATAGTTAAATTTCTTGTTTATAGAGACTTCTTCTTTATAGACCAACTCTATTTAAATATCAATTCATATTCATGAATTTTTGTTTGGTAAAATTTGTTTTAAATAAAAATAAAAATAAAATAAAATCATTCATTTGGCATAACTAAAGCTATGATAGACACTCCACATGATCATGCTATTGGAATGCTACAAAGTTTGGTAAACATATTTTTTTGACGCAAAACCAACACTTTGTTGATTCTCTGTATTCTAGAAATTTACTAACGCAGACTTGCTACATCTTACTACTTAAAGTTGTATATTTTATATAATAAACGACCATGCTATTACTGTTATAATATATCATTAGGGTGTTGCTAAACTTGCTAATGTTTGCCAAAACAATAACATTTAAGAAAACAGTTAAATTTCTTGTTCCAAAAGATTTTATATAAAAGAAAAATTTAAATGAAATTAAAGAAAAATTACCAAAATCTACAGAAACTCGCCTTTAAGTTTTTTTGACAACTGTTTAGTAATTCTTGCGTGGCAGCCTCAATGAAATTATTCATTTGCGATAACTAATGCTATACTAGGTAGTCCACAAGCTAATGCTATTTTAATGCTACAAAATCTGCTAAAAAAAATGTTGGACGTTAAAATCAACAATTTGTTGATTCTCTGTATTCTATAAATTTACTAAACTAGACCCGCTACAGCTTATTAGTTAAAGTTGTATGTTTTATATACTAAACGTCAATGCTGTTATTCTTATATATGATTAGGGTGTTGCTAAACTTTGCTAATATTTGCTCAAACAAAAAAATTTAAAAAAATACGAGTAGTTCAACTACTTGTTTCCAAGAGATTTTATATTAAATAAAAATACCAAGGGTTTACTTGAAACTAAAATTTTAAAACAAAAGAAATTTACTAATCTCTAGCGAGAGATCACTCTAAAGTGATGTGATGCTAAGTAAAATTATGAATTTGACATAATTAATGCTATGCTAGATAATACAAAAGCTTATGCTAATTTAATGCTACAAGCTCTGCTAAATATGTTGAAATCAGTAATTCTAGTGTCAAAAGCAAAAACTTGTTGACTCTCTGTTTTTCAAAACTTTATTGGGCTAAACCGGCTGCAGCTTATTACCTAAAATAAAGTATTTTATATACTGCAAATGTATAATATTAATGTTAAGTCTGAACAAGGTTTTGCTAAGCTTGCTAATATATGCTAAATGAAAAAAAAAATACAATAATTATGTAACTAAGAATTCGTTCAAATCTAGTATAAAAGAAAAATTTAAATCTTATAGCACTTAAAACTGAAATCCAAAAAAAAACGATTTTTAATGTCTTTCACAAAATTACCTCCCATCCCTGATCTGCTACAAACCTCTAAGAATAATGACACCATTTTTAAACAAAAGTAAAAAGTCACAAAAACCCAACAAAAAGATGAGAAACAAAAAAAAAAATATCTTTATCACTTCAATGAAGTTTTTATATGGTGGCGGCCATGCTAAAAGTCTTCTCATATCAAAATTTTCCAACATAAGTTGAGATGAAAGCATAAAGACACAGGCGTACATTTACACTTTACACAGCAAGTTAAAAGCCTGCTTGTCCGTATGTCTGCAGCAGTAAGACTGCGTGTGACAGGATATGCGACCACTTTTGCAAAAAAAAAAAATCCATTGTGCAAAAAAATACTTGAAAAGAGATATTAAGCTTTATAGCATTGCCTCCTACAATTTATAAAAATTTTTGCCTCTTTTTCTTCTTGTTGTTCCAGATAAATCTACTTTAAGTTTTTTTTTCTCACTTTCATATTATGCTTTTCATTTCTTAACACGCGCGTTTTCTTCCCAAGTTGTACATTATGCGCTCATGTATAAAAGCGTGTTTCAGTCAGAAAGTTAGGCAATACAGATATAGATTCACACATACATACATCCTGCTAAAAGTACAACCTACAGACATTTGCACATTTTGCAATAGTGCGATATACTCGTATCTAACAAAGATTTATGTTTATCTATGTATTGTTAGAGCAGGTTTGTTCTGTGATATCCCAGCAAACATTTTGGGAGGGCTCAGAATTATGAGTCCGAAATGAGTATAAAATATGACGGAATTTATATAATTTTTTAATTTTTGTTTTTTTTTACCAAAACTAGGAATATTTTATATAAGTTTTTAATTTTTGTTTTTTTTTTACCAAAAATATAATAAAAACTGAATGTTACTTTCTTTATTTAGTATTAAAAATAATTTATGTTCTTGCTATTATTTTCTGTTGTTTTACTATAAAAGAAACAGATATATTATAGGAGCTTTTATTTTCTCTAAAATATGAGTCATATATGACTCATAAAAGAGGCTATATGAATTCGGACTCATATATGACGACCATCGCAAGAAGCGAAACACACTCTAATTGGACTCCTAAAAGAACTCATAATGAGCGCTCACACTCCGAATTATGAGTCCAAACGGACTCCAAATGTTTGCTGGGATATCGTGTGTGTGTGTGTGTTTGGCTGTGTGTGCGTATGAGTGTTTAATGTGTTCATGTAAATTTGTAAGAGTGTTGTGTTAAGCTATTAGTGCCTTAAAGTTTTTTTCTTGGTGTTAATATTTTTTTTTTTTGAACAACTTTTACTGTAACTGTGTCATTTGTTTCCATATTTTTCTTAGATCTTCTGCCATTTATGACAATTTTCTCAGGCTGTTGCCACAGTGCAGCGCTAAAGTAAACTTTATGAATTAGTCATTGTGATAAGTATTTGATGTGCTAAAGTATTTATACTGGATAATTAATCCTTTTAATAAGTCTTATCCTTTTGTAATTTTTGTAATTTGCCTCCTTTTTTTGCAATATAGTTATATCTCAAAACTGAGTTTTTAAAGTTAAGAAAGAATCGTTATGTCATTATAAAACTTGTGTAAAAATTTCATACAAAAGACTTTTAGGCTTAGGCTCAGCTCTTGAGAAAATAAAATATTTCTATATCTTCATTGAGTTGTATATAAATTGCAAACTTAAAAGTTATTTTCTGTAAAAATAGTTTTTTTTTGAGTTATGTATATCTCTTTTTTAATAAAAGAGCGATATATGCTCCATTGTAAATTTGACTAAACTTTTAGCCAAATGACTCTTAAAGATTCTTTTTTCCTATTACTGAGTTTTAGTTTAAAATAGATTAACTACGCTTCGAGTAATCACTGGTCAATTAAAAATATTGGACAGAGAGTGCTAGTCCTATTAAAACTCAGCACCATATTCCATTTTCTAAAGAAGGCGAGACAAATTAAACCAGACTTTACTAGAGGGGATGAAGTATTTTTCATCAGTAGGAGGATTCTCTTCCATTACTATTTTTCTCCCCATCTCCTTTGATTTTTTTTTTAATACCAAAAACCTCTTTTAAGTGGAAATTCTTTTTTTTAGAACTTGTGTTGTAATTTCTACAAAATCAGACAAAATCATACTTTCGACTATTGGATACTAATCTAGAGACGTTCATGAGTTTTCGGACCACATGCTAGAAATACTTAGGCAAATAGCCAAAATTCATATTATAATATGGACCTTCCGTGTCGTTGGAAGTATTAAATAAAGCAGACATAAAGAAGTAACTCGGCTTAAATTTTCTGCTTCATTTTGCTTAAAAAATTAAGTATCAAGTCCATTTTGTGAGAAAAAAAACCATTTTACATATGTATATTATTTAACAGAGAACGGATTTTTTGTTAACAGAGCTCTGTTAAACACCGCAGTTAGTGCCTGGGGTAGGGTTTGCACTGCGATTATAATCATAATCGAAATCGTGATTAATCGCATCTTTTAATTGTAATCGTAATCAAAGCCATTAATCGCTCGATTACGATTAAAACTTTGAGCCTTTTTCAAGCAAAGAATTTATGTCTAAAGCCTTCGTCAACGAACTTTTCTCTAATCTAAGATTCATATAGGGCAAATTTAACTTGTATAAATGTTAAATTTAAAGTTTAAATATAAAATATATTCAAATCCTAATGCAATCAAATTAAACTGCTTATAGTCTAAGATCCCAAGTAAGACAAAGTTTTACCGTCTGCAAACGGCGCACAATATCTTGAGTAGCACTTATAAAATACAATTACCTTAATTAAAGGTTTTGTGGCCAACTTATTCTTAACTTTTCACTCATTTGGTAGCCAAACAAAATCTTTTTCAATGAATATTTTAAGTATGTAGGTGAGTTGATACCATAAATTTCCTTGGAGATACTATAAGTACTCGTACATAACGCTCATTTGCTGCAACGTCGTACTATCTCAAAAGTTGCGTTAGGATTAATAAACATATTTTTCACTCGGTTGGCAAATAGCTGCAGTTTGTCTAATCTTGGGATCTGGCATATTTAAAAAAAATTATACAATGGAATTGATAAAAATACGAAACCAAATAAAAAAGAAAATAACAAAAAATAAAAATTTTAAAAACTCCCGATATATCTAGAAAATATGTAATATATTCTAAACGGCTGGACCGATTTTCTTCAAACATAGCTAAGAACCCTCTCGATCAAGTCACCTTTCAAACACAAAAAACTAAATCAAAATCGGTCTAGCCGTTTGGTCTGTACGTGGACACGGACAGACACACAGACACACAGATACGCAGATACACAGACACACAGAGACACACTACAAACATAACACCCATTTTTTGGCCGGGGGTTAGTAAGTAAAGCAACACTTTAACTGTTTTAAGAAAATTTATAATACGAGTAGCATATTTTCTTGGTTAATCGAGATTAATAGCATATATTTTTTTAATCGTAATCGCGATTATGAAAATCTGCGGTTATTTGCAAACCCTAGTCTGGGGTTATAAATTTCCAAATTTATCTTCATGCACATTTTTATACAATTTACTTTTTCTTTATATTAATTTTTCACTAGTTTGCTGCACTGTACATCCTTTGGCAAGTATATACTGTGTGCTTATTTATTTATTTGTCAAAATGCTTATTATATCTTTTCACTTTTCCATAAGTTTGCAAAGTTTCATAAAAAAGTTTTGTACATATTCGATACGGAAATCTCTAGGATTTAATCTACAGCAGTTAATGTAAGAAGAAGTAGTGTAAAAGTAACACCCCCACACGCTGCAATACAATAGCAGATCATTACAAATGAGGGATATCGATGAAAGGATATTAATGGGACACAGTATGAAAGCATGACAACTTAATTTGTAAGCATCCATATAAATATGTATAAAGTTTATTTATATTTTACCATATATTTTCTGGCATATGTATGCAATTATGTATATAACTGTGGCAAAGAGGAAAAAGTGCTTAAGTCGATATAAGCTGATTTTGAGTTAATGGTACCTCCGTAATCTGCTTATTTGAAAGTATCACTGGTCATAATTTCGATTAATTTGTCTAATTTTCAGGCAGTTATTGCGCTTGGACTTGCGACTTATCTTTTTTGGACTTCTAATTTCATTTGGAATCAGAGCTGTTAAATTTCGATTACACTTTAAAAAGAATTGTAATGATTATATAAGTGTCTTCAAAAGAATTGCTGCTAAATAATTGATTACGATTACTAATAATGGAAAAGTAATCTGAATTACTTAAAATTACTAAACATAATCAAAAAGAATTAAAAGTAATGTAAAAGTAATCCCACTACTTTCAAAGATTACTTTTGATTCTTAATAAATAATGAAAAAGAATCAAAAGTAATCCTTAGAAGTAATCGGATTATTTTTTGATTA
Source organism: Tachina lurida (assembly GCA_944452675.1). Classification (NCBI taxonomy): domain Eukaryota; kingdom Metazoa; phylum Arthropoda; class Insecta; order Diptera; family Tachinidae; genus Tachina; species Tachina lurida. Next base: position 130,235,150 of record OX101754.1, read on the forward strand.
CTTTTAATTTTTTTGGTTATTTTTATTAATTTTAAGTAATTCAGATTACTTTTCCATTATTAGTAATCGTAATCAATTAGTAATCGTGCGAAACTGAATGTAATCGTAATTTAATCATTACTTGACCTTAAAAAAAAAGTAATCAAATTAGTAATCATAACGATTACTAATCATTATACTAATCATTAATTTAGGTATATTTCAACTTGAATGTATTATTTACAGTGTGTAAAACGATGTTTTTTTTTAAACAAAAAAGCTTAACAGAGAATTTCCCAATTTAAATGTAAAAGAAACTTCCGAAAACCGACTTAAACCCTTAAAGTAAAATATGACTTAAGCACTTTTTCCTTATTGCCACAGATATTGTGTCAGTACATATTCAATTCGATACTTGAATTTGTCCATATTGAATATACAACTTCAAGGATATGAGTATCTAACTGGCATTATAATAATAACATAAATCCATTATAAACCAAAATGATTTGTTATTCAATACTTTGCAAGCGAGATTAAGTTCAAAGTCGTAAACATTTGCACAAATAATGTACAATATGTGTATGTGTTGTATTTTAATACTACTTACTGTTCACATATGTTGTAAAGATGCCTTTGGCTGCATAAATAACCATAAAATCTATACGTAAGATGTTTTAGCATTGTTATATCCACTTACCTCGATTTTATTATCATCCAGCTCCAGCTCAGTTAAACTCCATAATTCCGCAAACACTGTGTCACCGATGAAATTGATATTGTTGTGTGTCAATTTCAATACATTCAAGTTGCCCAAACCCTTGAATATTTCACTTGTCAAAACGGAAATTTGATTGTTGGCCAAATTCAAATAAATCAAACGCACTAAATCGGAAAACAGACCCTCATGTAAATTGGATATGTTATTGTTATTCATATTTAATCTTTCACACAAGGGCAGATTGCGAAAGGCCTTGCGATCGATTTCAAATATTTGATTGTGTTCTAAATTCAAATCTCTTAAGCGTATGTGATTGGCAAAAGCTTCTTGATCCAAGGCCATTATTTGATTGTAGGTCATAATAATGCGTTCCAACTGATGCAGATTGGCGAAGGCATAACTACGTACAATCTCCACTTGAGAGTATTCAATTGTTATGCTCGTTAGGTTCTCTAAAGGCTTTAGTATGTGGGTGGGTATGTAATCGAGACGACCATGATTTTGTATAACAAATTTGAGATCACGTAAACGCGGCTGCTGGTAAAATCTAGTCCAGGTGGTATCGTTTTGCAGTAGACCATCTGAGAATACCCAACACTCGGCCTTTTGTACAGGTACATGATTTTCATCCGGTGTACAATAACACATAAGTTTCATATCACGGCGTCTGACACAAAAGCCGGTCTCGTCGATGGGTCCTTTGTAGGGTAAAGATGAGGACAAGGCATATGCTGAGGAGGCCACCGACGAGGGTACTGATGAGCCATAGGTATTGTACTGATTGGAGGCGGTGGAGGAGGAAATGCGATCGCTACGTCTTCTGCCGTCTTTATCGCGCGACCGACATGTCACTAAATCAATAGATGTCAAGCAGACGAATATTAAAAGCACAATTTTCAAGGGTGTCTGTCTGTTTAAATGTATCCTTAACATATTGGCTTATTTATTGTATTTGTATACAAGTGGGAGAATTTCTCAAAAAATTCAATACGAACAAAAATTTGCTTGAATTGTCTGTTGTTAAATTTTTTTTTAGTAGTTTTCTGCAAAGAAAAGAAAATAAATAATTTTGATTTGTATTTTGTGGTCTTACACAGATGCAATTAATTAAGATCTTTGTATGTTTTATTTTGTTTGAAACCTTAAATTTCTATTTCATTTATTAGTTTATTGTGGTGTAGAATAACCAAAGGTAAAATAAATAAAATTTTTAAGGTTTCTAAAAATACATTATTTATGTTTTGTTGGATCCTTTGTGAGTCGAAATATTTTACAGAAAATTGTGTTTATTTTACAAATGTTTCTTTAGTAAAATAATTTTCTGAGTATTAAATTATGAATTATTAATATAGAAAAATAAAGGGTGATTTTTTAGAGTGTCACAACATTACTTGACCACCAATTCAACAGCTGATAGTTGCTTTTTGTTTGGTTTGCTTTGAAGTTTCATTATACCAGAACAACGCGTGAAAATTGTTGAAATTTTAAAAATTTGAAAAAATTTAGAAGTTTTATTTTCCGATTGTCGCATTTGGAGTGAGGTGAATCCACAAGCTTTTGTCGAAACACCACTACATCCACAGAAAAAAGTACTGTTTGGTGCGTTTTATGGGCTGGCGGAGTTATTGGCTCATATGTCTTCAAAAAACGATGATGATCAGAATGTTGCTGTCAATGGTGAATGGTATAGGAATAAGATTAGATATTTTTTCATACCTCTATTACATGGCATAATCTTGCTGATATGTGGTGCCAACAGGATGGAGCCACCTGCCACATAGTGGGCGCTACAATTGATTTACTCAATGATGAAAATATAACTTCACTTAGTAGCCAAATTAATTGGGCACCAAGTTGTTGAAAATTGGAGTTCCAGATTGCGCCTTCTACGCGCCAGCCAGAAGAAATCATATTTAAACATTAGTTTCATAATTTTCTTTCCAATAAAGCCCGTTTTATTGATATTAAAAAGAAGAGAGGTGTCTTAGGACACCCGGTTATAGCTATGCTGCTTAGTTATATATAAAAGAAATTTCATGTGTGAAATAACAATGCAATAAAATTATATATATATATATATATATTATATGATGGTATCAAATTCTCTGCAAATATTTCAAAACATTTCCAAACGATTAAATTCATGTATTGTTTGTGGCCGGTGGCGGGTGTTAGCCGGCTTACAGTCGATTGTGCTCATGTGAAAATCACGAAAATCACGATCTAACTCCTGTATCGCGCATTAAATAGCATAGCTATAACCATTTATTTCCTTTCCTTGCTTTATTATGATTTAAGCTTGTGTCACTCTATAAAAAAAAACACATTTTATATGAAAATAGAGTGAATTAAAAGTTGTGTTACATAATTTTCTTTTGCTGCAATTTGAGCATTTTTTTTTTAAATTAAGTCCTTTTTTCAATTATGACATTGTGTCACCACAAAGGTGTAATTTGTGAGTAATCGGTTGGCTAGGAATTTGTGCCACATTTCTAAAAGAGAATTCGTGTCACCTTAAAAATCCTAAATTTCTGCCAAACTACGCACAGTGGCATGTCTGCAACAAATTTTATGTAAAAACTGCAACTAGTGTCCCTAAATGCAATTTTTCCAATTTCCTTATGAAAAGAAATGCTGATGCACGTATGCATGTTTGTGTGTCGTCTGCTCTGTCAGGATGCGTTTTTAGAAGCTTTTTATTTGTAAACAATTTTAATTTTGTTGTACACTGTTTTAACATTCCCTCCCTTTCGCCTTTATAAACGTTTTTCTTTTTCTTTTTTTTGGTGAAACCAAATCGTTTGCTTGGTCATTAAATCAATGGACGTTAAGCATTTAATAAAATAAATCATATTTACCATAAAATCTTAATCTAGAAAAAACATTTTTTTTCTCCAATTAACACTTTTAATTGAAAAAAATGGGGTGAAATTAGCAACTTCCTATAGCGGGAAGATGAAAATATAAATAATCAAAAATTTTAAATTTTGTTTCAAAATTGAATGGATTGAAAACTTAACTAAAAATTTATTTGGATCAATTAAACTTTTGTCTACAAATTCAATTAATTAAAAGGTTTAATTGGCACAATTAACTTTTTAGTTGGCTTTTGGTTTTTTTCAACTGGAGAAATATTTTTGCGGTGTAGTTGAATTTCGAAAATAATTTGAAACAAATTAATTGAAAATTTTCTCCGGCATCTGGTAGAAACATAAATAAATAAACTTCTTTAATAGCATTATTAATTGCTTGGTATGAAAAAATTTAACAACTGCATATTGTATGCAATTCATAAGCTTACGTTCATATACATATATTAAAGTATTTATTTATGTGTATGTAATAAAAATATAAGTACATATTTATATACGAGTAAATACTTGCCTACGTACTTAAGAGCTTTTACGGTGTTACATTTTCTTGAAATGCTTTTAAAAGAATAATTTGTTTACTTCCTGCACACGCATACATATGTATATAAACATGTGCATGTATGTATGTATTCGAATATACCCAGCGGGAACTAGAAGGAGTAAGGATGCCTTCTAGAAGGCCTCTATATGCCTACTTTTGGATGTAGAAGGCCTGCTCGCTCCATTCCATACTCATATATTTTTTACACGCGTTGTCATTGCGGAGCAGGCCTTCTGTTCTTGATTTTTCGCCAGATATTCTGGAAAGCTTTCAAATTAATGGATTTTGCTTTTGCTTTGGTAAAAAAACACAACAAAATATGTTACTCCTTCTCTTCTCCCTTCTCATAGATGGGAGTGTGGAATGTGTATTGTATCTTTTATGCGAAAGAGCCCTTTAATAAGGCCTGTACCAAGAAGGTCTTCTGAGTTTTACCGCTGGGTATGTACCACATACCAACTTACATATGTGCATGTATTTGCATTTATAACCATGGAATATATACATACATACATACATACAATATGGCATGGATTTACAAAGAAAATTTGCGAAAATGTGAAAGCATAAATACTCCCAACCAACTCAAATCTGTTCAGATCTTTGTATGTATTTATAACCATAGCAAAATAAAAAAGAGCCAAACGACTGCTTAAGTTCATATTTAAATATTATAAGCTTTTTATGTTTGTATGTATGTGTCAATGTATGTATGTTTGTATAAATTTTTGCATGAAAAATATTACGTGTTTCAAGGATGCCACCAATCTATAATCCCATTCTTTGTTTTAATTTTTTTTTTGGCTTGTATTTCTAGATTTTTGTGAATTTTTGTGCTTGGTAATCATTTTGATTTCTAATTCCTTCATTACAACTGATGTTTGATTTACGCTATGCCATAATTTTTATATCTAACTGCATTTTGTGGCAATATATTCTAACACTCCATGTGCTTTCTCGATTAAAATTGCTGCTATTTTATACTTGCTTATTGGAGTTGAGACTTTTTACCTTTACTTTTTTGTATCTTTTCATCTTTACCGATATGCGTTTGAAATATACCCAAACGATCGTGTTTTTCAGTGTCTTTATCTGTATCTGTCTGAATCTTTAGAAATATGCTTATATTTTTTATGAATTGACTTCATTCAAAACCACAATATAATTTAACCTTTTATTAAATAATGCATTCTGTTGCGTGTCATTGTGGTTTATAAAATTAAAATCCCAAATCTCGCTATTCAAATGAAATCAGAGAACTGTACGAGTTGGTTCACTTTCGTTCTCCACTCACTTTACAATGCTTTTGTTTTGTTCTCTAACGTCAATATGAACTAATGATATTGCTTGCAGACTTACCTATCTAACAACTGACTGTCATTAACTAACTGTCTCTTTTTTAAGTGCTGTTAGTCAAAATAAATAAAAAATTCTTACTGTTGTTTGAGTGTTTTGTGTAGTAATCAAATAACTCATTAGATGAAGTCTTAAGTTAATAAAACATTGCGTATTAATTAATAGCTTTTCTCGTATTAAAATAATTTACAAAATAAAATGAGACTAGCTATTTTATTATATAATATTACATAGGTAATATTATAATAATTTATTCGACCTTTTAATATAATATATCGTCGTTATCCTGCAAAAAAGTCCTAACTCACATTATTTTGTTTCTGAGTTATTGGCGATTTAAAGTTTATGGCTCCCGGAAAAATCTTTAAATAGCTTATATTTGAAAATTTATATTAGAATATAATAACTAAATGGCTTAACTTTAAAATGAAAGCAAACAATTTTAATTCAGCTTCATTTATTTAAATGAAATGCTTAAATAAAACTTGTATATATTACATAGGTAAATATAAAAAAATTTTAATTAGATTTCAAAACAATCATACTGATTCATTGCTTTAGTGAATCATATAAATGAATAGAAATTGTAAGCAGTGGAATGCATTTATTAACAACAGTGTCTTTGATATGAATCATTCAATATCATCTTTCATTTATTTAATGTTAAATGCTAGCTCAATATTCATTTTAGAAAATGCAAAATTATGCCGTTTGATTCGTAATCATGCAGATCTTTGGTGTGAATGGGTGTATTGTATTTATGTATGTACATTTATAAATATAAGAAAATATAAAATATTTCCCATGCATGTACAAGTGTTCTAACACTGTTGATGACAATTTAAATCATGTTGACACAACAACAATGTGTAAATGTTTTATTGACTGAAGAACGAAAGGTAACGCGAAGAAAATAAAAACGAATAAGGATTTTAAGCATGCACAATATAAATTATGAATACACCCATGTACTCGTATGTCTACATTGCCAGATTATAGATGTCTTTGTTTTGACAATACCGCCAATAACCGAGCGATTGCTGTACCGCATTTAAAAAAACTAATTTTATTATTGTACTCGCACTTGTTTGCATTTTATCGTATTTTCTTACAACACACCATACAAAACATTTTATATTATTTAACCTTAAACCTTTTTAAGGTTTTAATATATTTTTTATGTCGTTTTTATATCTCGTCTTGGAAAAACCACAACAAAATAGTGCTAAAACTCACGAAGGGCTACTTGCCAGATTTCTTAAATATATTGAAAGGAGTAATAACATCTCATTTTTAATTTTCATATAAGAAGAGCCGCTCTAATGTACACATATGCATCTGGATCAGTGGTGGGCGTTATGGTTGCAAAGCTACCCAGCAAGCACAAGCATAAGCATTTGAAATATCTGTGGCATTGAGGAAAAAGTGCTTAAGTCATATTTGACTGTTTTGCAGGAGAGCGTTCAAGTCGAATTTCAGAAATTTATCTCTTTCAAATTCTCTGTTAACCTTTATTTTTTTAAGCAAACATCGTTCGACACACTGTTTTCGACACAGTGTAAACGATCCAAAGAGTCATCATATTCGGATTCAGCGCGTTCAAATACTTATAGGCAGGTGGGTGTGCTGAAATTTATAGACCAACTTTTTTCCGCCTTGTATGGGGTTAACAATAAAAGTGGGCAGATCACTCCCATTTCGTTTACAAATCTTCATAGACAAATGCATAGACATTATCTATACCAAATTCTATTTTGATGTCTACTCCGGAATGACAGTAATTAATTTTGGCGGGGCTATTCGGAATCTTGTGATTAAATTTCTTACCAAAATTACATTATTGAACATGAAAACACCAACACACATACGTAGAGTGTGGACATAGGCAAATATCGCAGCTGTATCCTCCGTGAATTATCGATTCTACGCCATTCTCAGCAATTGGGCCTTTGCTACTTTTTTGCCCAAATTATAAGAACTGGACTTGGCTGACATGTGGCAAGCAAGACGATAACACATGCCACACGTCAAGCGAAACAATGGCCCAATTGCGACGCGAGTTCGGTGAACATTTTATTTCATGTTTGAGGCCGGTCAATCGGCCGCCTAGATCGTGCGATTTAACGCCTTTGGACTATTGTTTGTGGGGCTATTTTAAGACTTATGTCTATAGGGACAAGCTCGAAACGACTGATGCACTGGAAGACAATATTGAATAATTGATTTGAGAGATAACGGGCGATAAGATGGAGAAATTAGGCTATAATTGAACCAAGCGTATGAACCGTTTCATACATATCAGCGGTCAGCATTTACATGAAATCATCTTTAAACATTGAGTTACATAAATCGTTCTACCGACTCACATAAATTTTTTATAATATTTTCTAAATTTTTTGTGTTTTTATCTTAAATCAAAGCCGAAAGATCTTAAAAAATCACCCTATATAAAGAACAAATTAATAACTTTCACAGGCAGTTTTCTCTAGAACCTCAAGAGCTACGGAATATGTAGAACTTTGACCGCTACAACAACAAATATATGACAGTTAAAAATTAAAGGGTGCTCCAAAACGAGCAACGAAATACATATATTAAAATTCCATGTAATATAAATACAACTGTATGTAGACACCGGAAATTTGCAAAGTTAATGTATTTTTATGCAGACTACAAACAATTAACAGTACAATTTAAAGAAAATTTTAATGAAAGGGTATTCTATCAGTTAATGTAATTCTGACTTTGTAATTTTGATAACTTGCTGTTTCTTGGACACATTAAAAGGCAAACTTGAAATATTCAAAAAACGCTGAAACTGGAAAATACCATAACAAAAGAAAATCATCAAAACGAAAAACTCGCCAAAAACCGAGAAAAATCGCCAAAACAAAAAGAGCGTCAAAGTAAAATAAATTCTCTGAAACTAAAACAAATCGCCAAAAAACGAAAAAAATCGCCAACATAAAAAAGGCTAAACTAAAAAAACTCAAAAAAAAAAACCGAAAAAAATCCCAAAAGTGAAAAAGCACCAAAAATAAGTAAAACCGTCAAACTAGAAAAATCGCCAAAAACCGAAAAAAAATTTACCCGGTAAACTTAATCTTAATTTTTTTTTAATGTCTACATCAGTACCTGGATTCTGTAACTTATTGCGAAACGAAAATCGTAATAATTATTGCCATATTATTATTCATTTGCGGTAAAGATAATGTGATTCTGCAATTTATTTTTTAGCGATAGTCTCCATCTGTATTTTAATCAACATTTAATTGAATATCATGTGGTATTTCGGTATAGAAAATGTCAAAATAAGTGAAAAGCAGATAGAAAAATGTAGAAAAACTAAATGTATTTGATGTTGCGATTTATGGCCTGACTCACGATATGGACAACGTTCGACTAATCGCCCACTTATATTTGAAACAACAACAAAATATTAAAATTTGTTTTTGTTTTGAATGTAAGTGTGCGACAAGTCGAACGTTGTCGACATCATGGGATTGGACCTTAGTTAGCGAATATGTTACTGAATAGCAAAGTCGATAAATTTTCGTTATATTTATTATAGCGATACGATTGTCGCAATAAAAGTTACTGAATCCAGGTACAGGTAAGATATTTGATTATATAGGCTAAAGTTTGTATAGTACGAGTATCACATATACATATGTATAGTGTCCGTACGGAACCCTTCGTGTGCGAGTGACAGTCGCACTTTAGTGAATTTAATTTTAATACATTCAGACACACATATGTACATACATACATATGTATGTATGGCTGTATGCTTTCTTTTTAATTTTTATATCCTTCACTACATGCTACGAGTATTTTATTCAATATTGATTTACGCAGCGCCAATCCTGAGTGTGGAAGTGAAAAATACCAGCATAACAGATTTTCGTTACTTCATGCTTTGGTAGAGAATTGATAAGACAAAAAAAAAAGAGAAACAACATCATCAATCATATCTGGCCGCCATTTGTTTTTAATAAACTTTTTATATGCAAAAACCATTATATATACACACACACTCACACATAAAATTTTATATGCATGTACTCGTATGTGTGATAAAGTTAAGATGTTATGCATAGCATTCTTTCACTTGTAAGCGAATATTTTATATGATAAAATTATTGCTTATAAAAACAAATTTCCAATAAAAATGTGACCTAATTTTTATAATAGCAAACAAATTATTATGGATATTGAAGGAATTTTCTGTTTTTCGGCATTTTTATGCTGATGTCTTATGATGCTTATAGAAAAACAATTTTTCGAAATAGTTTGGAGGTCCATAAAAAGATTGGTCATCAAAATCTCGAAACCGAGTAAAGGGTTTTGCCACCCTTTGGTAGTACTATCGAACCTCTTTTCACTGTTGCTTAGTCTTATCAATATACATATTTAAAAATATGTACAACTCAATACCAAGTATTTTTTTTTTGTTATTTAAAACCGGCAACTTTAAGCCAAGTTTACAATTTAATTTAATACGCTTGCACATTTTTCTTTGAGAAAATTTGTAATATTTCACATTTTCCTTAAATGCTTTATATTAAATCAAATTAAAATCCATTTCAGTATAATAAATTGCACACTTTACGTTTCTATCTTGTGCTGTATTTTTTTTTTTTACATTCTACTACTACCTCGATTTTGATTGAAAAAAATTATTCTTCCTTGTTATTTAAGATTTATGGCAGACCTTTATGGAAAATACAACAACAGAAAATAAGAGCAGAGAAAAGGAAAGCATACAAAACGCGCTTAAAATCTGTTGATTGTTAAATATTACAACTAAATTTTGTCCTCCGCGAAATTCATATTCCTTCACACACATTTTTTATTCTATTACTCTAAAGCTGTAGCGCCACAGTGTCGTAGGATGTGTAAGTATGTATGTAGGTACGGTACATTAAGTCAACTACAATATTTTAAACTTTTAAGTTTATTCAGTAACTTAGCAGCCATCCATGTAAAAACCATCTAACCATTTCATTTTTTTCCGCCATTTTCGCATCCTTTGTTTTATTTAATGTACAACTCTCTCTGTCGCTCACTTGCTGTAAAATAATGAATTATAGATGGTGTTTTATTACAAATGCTCCTTTATTACTTTTAAACGTTTCTTGTTTCTCACTTTTTCTTTCCTTTTTTTACTTTCATTTCAATTTTGTTGTATTATTTGTAAAAGTTCCAAGGACATTTTACCAAAAAAAAAAACTAGGTGAATGAAATTTTTAATGGGTAAAATAATTTGCAATTAAGTTATTTAAATGAATCTGAATTATGTTCGTGCTAAGAAATTTTAGAATGTAAGGAATGTTATGCGAAATTTAAATTCACGCACAATAGCGTTAAGAGAAGAATATAAAATTAAAATATTAATAAAGATATATTACAATTTTAATTAAGGCATGAGAAGAAAAAACAAAAATAATTTAAATTATTTAAGCAAGAGAAAATCTGTCGTTATATGGGCTCTGTAATATACTTGTACTAAGAAAATGAATATATAATGCTGAGAAAATAAGAACACCTTCGATAAGGCAACTGTAATTTAATCTTTTTTATCTCTTAATTACTTTTTCTTCATAAAAATAAGAAAAAGTTGTTAAAGTACGAGTATCTAATGAATAACGCATACCAATTTCGTATGCATTAAATCATCTCATTTTAAAAAATGCAAATGATCTCTAACGTTTTGCTTCTAAATGAATTTTAAGTTAGATGAAGCCGTCCACTACATTATCCGTAGCACCAATAGAATTTGCATTTGGTCATATTTGAGTTAAAATGAGCTTTACTAACAAGTTTAATTTGTTGCTGTTTTTTTTATATTTTAATACGCAATAGAGCTAAATAATTGAAAAAAATCCTTTTTCCAAAAATAATATTTTTCAAAAGATAATGCTTTTCATGGGAACTTATTTCAAGAGATACAATAAATTTTGGCAATAATTTTTTTTTCGAAAGGTTTCAAAAAGATCTTTTGGCAAAAGGTATTTTTCAAAACGTACTTTTTTCAAGACTTAATTTTTTCAAGAGGAAATTTCTTGAAAAGGTATTTTGTTTTTTGTAAAATATACTTTTTTGGATGAGGTACTTTTTTAAAAAGGTACTTTTCTACAGTAGTCTTTTCAAAAAGGTACTCTTTTCAAATGGTAAATTTTCAAAAAGGTACTTTTCAAAAATTCATTATTTTCAAAAAGGTACTTTATTCATAAAGATACTTTTTAGAAAAAAGTATTTTTTCTAAAAGCTACTTTTTTCAAAAAAGATAAATTTTCCAAAAAAGGTACTGTTTGTCAGAAAGATAATTTTTTCAATAAGGTACTTTTTTAAAGAGGTCATTTCCTCAAAAAGGTACTTTTTTAAAAATGCATTTTTTTTCAAAAAGGTACTTCTTTTAAAAGATACTTTCTTTAAAAGGAATTTTTTTACAAGTTACTTTGAAAAGTAATTTTTTTTAAAAGGTACTTGTTTTAAAAGGTACTTTTTTAAAAAGTACTTTTTTTAAAGTACTTTTTTGTAAAAACGTATTTTATTTTAAGAGGTATTTTATTTTAAGAGTTAATTTCTGGTCTTTTTTTTAACGGTTTATTTTTCAACGTTGACTACAAAACCGAAGGTCCTGGGTTCGAGTCCGGTCTCCCACAGTCATTAAATAACAACACCACTCATTTTTCTGATGTGCATTACTACCCATTTTCTATCAGTTGTTGTAGGAAAGTTCAAGTGATGGAGCAATAGACCTTTTTTTCAAGAAGTTACTCTTTTCAAATAGGTACTGTTTCAAAAATGCACTCTTTTCAAAAAGGAACTTTTTAATAAGGCATTTTTAAAAAGGTTTTTTTTTTGAATAAGATACTATTTTCAAATACATAGGTATAGGTACTTTTTCAAAATGATACTCTTTTCCAAAAAAATTCTTTTGTCAAAAAGGTACTTATTCAAAAAGGCACTTTTTTAAAAATCAATTTTTTTCAAAAAGGTACTTGTCCGAAAAGGTACTTTCTTCGAAAAGCCATTTTTATTTCAGAAAAGAACTTCTTCAAAAAGGTACTTTCTTGAAAAAAAAAATTACTTTATTAAAAAAAGTACTTTTATTCAATAAGGTACTTTTCAAAAAACGTACTTTTCAAAAACGTACTGAAATAGTTACTTTTTTTAATAGGTATTTTTTTTCAAAAAGGAACTTTTTTAAAAGGTACCTTTTGAATAGGCTCTTTTACGAATGGTTTATTTTTAAACTTCTATTTTCAAAATGGTATTTTGTAGCACAATCATGGGCAAACTTAAAAATAACCAATAAAACGGCTTCAGAAAATTAATACGACTCATCGGCACCAGAGGCGCTGCAACACTGCATTATTAAAAACGTGAAGAAAGCAGTTGTAAAAGAATGAAGCTTTCATATATCTCTTCCTTCTCCTTTTCTTAAAGATGGTGCTGATATCAGTGGGACTGGCCAAGGATTGAACTCGGCCTTTGCTTTAGGGTCGAAACCATAATTCTGAGTCTCACTTCTCTCAAAAAGTTAATTTTTTAACTGTGTGTCGTTATCAATTGGGATCTAAGGTACTGGTTTCAAATTACAATCCTGAGATATAATTTTTGCCATATTTTCCACCTTGTCGATTGTTTGAGTGCTATTTTCTACTTTGAAATTTTCTTTTATACTTTTGCATTCTAGCGATTTGTCCTTTCTGATGATTTCTACCTTTTTAGTTATTTTTTCTTTTTTTTTTGGATTTTTTTTATTTTGAATTCTCTGTTGTTTCACTTTTTGCCGGCTTTTTGCCTTTCGACAAAAAAAGGAAAACTCTGTTTTCATACACAGCTTAGTTCGAACCCTTTTAAAATAAATAGTGTTTGTGGTTGTTGGTCGCTATTATTACAACACTAGGGTTAAATTAAAACATATTCTTATATATATAAATTTTTTTTAATACCAAAAAGACAGAAGCACAAATGTACATTTACAGAGAGGAGTTGATTGTGTTATTGTTTAATTTACATTTCGTTTTTAATTTGTTGTTTTTTCAAAGGAAAACTGTTCAATAAGTATTGAAAGGCAAACAAAATTATCATCCTTAGAAACCATTTATTTATGCAGTCATCCGTTTCTTTGAGTAAAAAGGCAAAAAACATATTATTTGAATCCAATGTAAATGCATTGTATTATGCCATGATTGTTGTTTAGATTTCAACTGATGTTGTTTGTTTTGTGCGTATGTATGTATGTATGTCTGTCTCTTAGAGGAATGGCTTTGTGTGCCAGAAAGGTTATTATTATTTTTTAATAAATACTTCAATAGGTTATTGGCACATTGGTATGAATCTAAAGGAATACAAGGATGCCCCTACACCATCATAAACCTCATCACCGCTCTCTGTACAAAAGGTTGGTAGATGTGCAAATGCAAAACTCGATCAAAATGTATTCGAGCAGAGCTGTTGTTTTGTTTTTATTTATCCTTTTTTTTTTTGTTCCGATTGTTGTTTTAGACTTAAAATAAACAGTGAGTTTTTATTTGATTCCTGGTTTATTAAAAAAAAAATAAATTTTGTACATTATTTTTTTTTATCCTTTACGAGAGTGAGCGCTGGTGAATAGATGATTCTTGCAGCTCGAATGCTTTGTTTTATCTTGTGGTATTGTTATTGTTTTATTTAATACTACCTCGGCATAAATGGAACGAGTGATGGCGCCAGTAGTTAGTATGGGGTTTTTAAGGAACAAAAATCCCATTTTATTTAAAGTTTTATTTTGATGTATATAAAATATCAAATAAAGGAAGGATTTGCCAAGTATTACTTTTTATTTGCCAACTTTTATGGCATGTTTTTACGAGTACGATTATTTTCAATACTCTACTACAGCCAATAGCTAAGCCACAGAAATTATTGGTTGGAAAAGTGTATAAAAGAAATGCCAAGATGGGAAAATTTTTATGCGTTTCTAAATGAATAATATTTAAAAGAAAAGTAGCTTTAAACAAAAATTTTGAAAAACTGAAAAATTCCAAAAAATTTTTTGGGAAAAATTAACGAAAAAAAATATGAAACACAATTTTAATTCAAAGACTGTATAAAGGAATAAACAAACATGGGAATGAGACATTTATAGCCTATCTTATGAAATCGATAGAAAACGTTCGATCGATTACTTTTTTCATAGGAAATTTATACCTGCATGAGATCTGCTATATTTCAATTGAAATCTTGTATCAGAATCTATACCGTTTAAATCATGTTTTTTTATATATAACAAAATTTCGTATCGAAAACAAAACTTATTGATTGAAATGATTCCTAAACAACAACCAAACAACTACCATAGCTAATTCACGCACCACTTCAGTACACCGGTATATTTTTTAGTACATACTACTCGAAATCTGCTTGAAATCTATTAGATTATGCTCCAGATCTGGGAAGTACTAGATTTTGCTAAAATTCAAACACACTATTATATTGAAAACAAAAAGAAGTCTTCCGGTTATAGCTATGCTGCTTAGATATATAAAACATGCCAAATAACAATGCAATAAAATTATATTATATGATGATGCAAAATTCGCCGCAAATATTTCAAAACGTTTATTTATTTATTTCCCATTATATTCCTTTCTAGCGGCGTACGATTAAATTAATGTATTGTTTGTGGCCGGCGGCTGCTGTTAGCCGGCATACAACCGATCGGCTGTCATCTCTGTTTTGCGCTCATATGAAAAAACAAGGCAAAAACAAGTTGATCAATCCTTTTCATTGTTTTTATTTTGTTTTTGTTTCACTCACTTCAAAGATCGAATCTAACCAAAATCAAACACATTCTTTCGTTTATTTTCGTTCACTGGGGGTCTATTCTGTAATTCGAAACGAAAGAAAATGCTTTCGAATTTACATGTAATTAACATACAAATTCGAAAGAATTTTTTTTCGTTTCGAATTATTTCGAAGGGTCTGCTCGCCTTGTTTTGAGTACAAAGCAATCAAAACAAAAATAAATTTATAACTGTAACAGTGTCGATTAGTTTTGTTAAGAAAATCACGTTCTAGCTCCTGTGTCGTGACATAAATAGCATAGCTATAAAAACGTATTTTTCATCGAATTAAAAAGATAAATTTTTTTATTTGATTTTATGATATTATACTTATTTGATTACTGCGAAACCTAGCAAACACCTTTGGTGCTTCTAATTACAAAATTTTGAAGTTTAAAAAATGGGCAGGATTATGCCCATTAAAATTTATTATCACATATCACGTGGTTATACTTAACCGATTTTAACGAAACTTACCATATACCTTGAGCTGTAAAATATACACAATCTTCCATTTAAAAAAATGGGCAGAGTCACACCCATTAAAATTTAATATTTTATTTTACGTGTTTCTACTCTGCCGATTTATATTTAACCCACATCCTGAGCTCTAAAAAACACACGATCTGCATTTAAAAAATGGGTGGAGGTACGCCCATTAAAATTTTATTGTATTTCACTTACTTCTTAACCAAAAGGTTTTAATTTTTTTTTGTGTGAAATAAACTGGCAGTAAAGTTTTGTCCCATAAATTTTTCTGAATTCTGAAGGAACTACATTTTCCTTGTTTCCAAAAAGCGTTATTTTTTGCCTATAATTAGCACTAAAGCAAGTAGAAGTTTATTTCAGTCATACAAAACCTTGCAAATCTTCCATAGTTTGAGAAAATAATCACCATGATTTTTAAAAAGTCGAAATTAAAAAAAAAAAAAATGTTGGTCTAAAAACTTAACTTAAATTTACTTGAAAACACTGTTTCGCATTTAAATTTGTATAAAAAAGAAACAAGTTGTAAAAATGTGTAATTTTTTAAAATTTATCCTAAGGGAAAATATTATTAAAGGACTAGAAAAAAGGAAATTTTCCTTAAAATCGCTTCCAATCGATTTGTTTAAAAAAATATTTTTTTTTCTGTGTAGCTACACTGCAGAAAATTTGGTGACAATTCATCCAAACTTACTCGTCCTATGACTTGGGAAAATGCGAGTGTTATCAAAAGTGTGTTTTATGGTGAAAAAGACTTATTATCGTGTAAATGGTTACATATTCATCAGTTTCGTAATGTATTGTCTTGATCTGGAGCAAATTTAATTGGAACTCGGTCTAGTATTGTAGTAAACTGCACTGAACATGTTCGATGTGGTTGAATACAAGGACCTATCACATTAATTGCTCCCGCCAATGTGACTCTGGAACCAGTCCCTTAACCGAGATTGAGTGGGTAGTGCGCAAGGCTGTCATGCACGAGGTTGTGGGTTCGCATTTAAAAAAAAAATTGTAGCAATAAAACATTTTATTCATTGTTACACCGCAAGAATTTTTTTTCATAAATTCTATGAATTTCTACATTAATCCAATGAAAAAATACATTAAAATTCAACCAACGTCACGCTTCGTTGGATTAATGAAACCAGTTTCATCAAAATTATTTTAATAATTTTAATAAAAATTTCGTCAAATTTTTTTAACAAATTTATTCATCGAAACAACTAAATAATTTAATTAAAACAATGAATTAACTTAAATATAAAGGGATTTCTCAATAACTAGAAAATATTGTTGTCATAAATCCAATGAAATATTGTTACCAAACTAGAATACCAACGAAGCAATTCCAATGAAATTCTTTCACAATATCCGTGAAATTTTCATTTGATTTGTGAAATTATTATTAGATTTGCGAAAAAAATGTAATGAAATTGTTTCGTTGGATTTATGAAGCAAAATTCTTTCGGTGTACATTTAAATGTCGGTATTACATTTATATATAATATATATTATTCAACACCGAATAGGTCCCTATGGGATACTTCAGTGACAAGTCACAAGATGCATATAAAGAATCAATTAACCCCAGCCTAGGACATACCCATGTAAAAGTGACTGTTCTGTTCATAGGAAGTGTTAGAACTCAGACTAGTCACTTGGGACCGGTCACCTGACTAATCTTATGTCAGTTCGATTTACTGCAGGGTATACATACATATATACATAAATATCTTTCTAAAGTCTTATAAAGTACAATATTGCTTATTTTTTTCATTTTTAAATACTGTATAATTGACCATAAGGTTGTTGTAGACTCCTTGTCATACTCAACACACTAAATTCACGTTTTACAGCTTTCATTTTGCCATAAATTTATACACAAATGAGAGTACAAATATGTGTATTATAAATGAAAATTTTCCTGTTGCAATGGCTGCCAATAAAACTACAATACACCGACCGTCTTGTGTTTCCTGTTTTTATAATTCTCTCCTTGTTATTGGAATTGTTATTAAATATATATGTATGTATGTATTTACGTATATATATAGTTTTGTTCGATGTTCAGGTGCTGGAGGATCTTCTGGTAGGTGTTATAAAAAAATAAATACAGGAGAAAAAAAAATTATAAAAAAATTATAATAAAAAAAAAGAAAATCAATAAACATAAACTCATAGAATGACATCCGGTTTCTGTGCTCCTTGTTTTATACACTTCATGTTGTATTGTTTAAAATAACGGCCTTTTATGTTGCCTTTTAACGGCTGTTGTATGACTCTGTGTTGTTTCGTTGCCCCTGTTGTTTAAGTAAAATTTATAGTGTGATGTTGTTATTTTTATTGACAGTACGTGACGTGTTCTTATTGTTTATTTAGTTGGTTTTGGTCGTTTTTGAATGTACAATTCCTTGTTATTTGTTGGTTTTATCAGACAGTCAGTTAGTTTGCCCAGCCAGTCGCTATTTAATGCTTATCCTTGAGTTTTAAGAAAAAACATTCGTTAATTTTCTCTCTTGCCATTGTTATTCTTATTATTATTTCTATTGTTACGATTGGCTCGTTTTTTTTTTGTTTTAATACCACAAGTTCTTTAATATAACTAAAGAAAGTAGTTAAAGGTTTTAAATTGTACAATATGGATATGAATTAAAAGTATGGAATGTTACATGATATTAAGAAATATATTTTACTATATACATACATACATACACAGCGAAAACAGTGCCTACTGAATACCCCATAAAATAGAACAAAATTAATAAGAAATCTCTATGGTTTTTTTTTCAATAATAAGATTAATTTCATAGAGAAAACCTTTTTGAAAAAATCAAGAAGAAATCTTGTAGTTTTTATGAGGTTATCTTATTGATTTTTTCAATAAAAAATATAAAAAAATTGCGTCTTTATTCTCTGTAGTTATGTATTTTCATTTAAATTCTAAACCATATACATATGTATGTAGTATGTTGTAGATGTTATTTATTTATACATAAATACACACAAACATACCCATTAGGTTATATTCTTAACTAACTTACTCACCAAGTATTGAACCAGCAAACTTCTATCTGATAGACAAGCACTCTACCCAATATGCTAACAAGCAGCCTGAATAACTATTGAAATTGTTGCGCATACATAATTATACAAAAATGAAAAAGATCATGAAAAAAATTGTCTATGTCTATTTATAGAAACGAAATAACAAGACACCTCATGAAATCAAGAAGATTTCCTTATTTAAAAAATCAATAAGATGCTTTAAACATAATTATATAGGAACCTACTAATATCAAGAAGAAAACCTTATTGAAAAAATCAATAAGGCAACCTAATAAAATCAAGAAGAAAACCTTTTTAGAAAAATCTAGAAGGCAACCTAATAAAATCAATGAGAAATGCCTATAGTTTACAATTTATAAGAAAACCTAATAGAATCAAGAACTTTTTCTCTATGGATTGTTTGTTTTTTGGTGAAAATAGCGGAAATTGAGTAAAAAAAATTGTGAATAATAAGATTTCTTCTTGATTTTGTGTGGTTTTCTTCTTGATAAAATTAATAAGATTTAACACATAAAAACAATAAGGAATCTCTATGAAAAAATCTTCGCTTCTTTCTGCTGGGATACCCCTTAGCCTAAAAACGGTTCATAGAGAAAATCTTCTTGATTCTATGAGGCAGTTTTTTCTCTGTGTACATACATACATACATATATGTATATATTTAGTTTATTGAGCCTTTAATTTTTTTAACCAGACTTAACGCCCTGTTTCTACAACCCAGGCGGTTGACTTGAGTAAATAATATTTATATGAAAAGCCCTAATTTTTTTGAGTGATTTTCATACACATTTTCTAGACGTGTCATCTTCCTGACTTCTGGAAACAGGGCATAAGTCTTTTATTAGGTATCCGTAAAATATTCGGAATAAGTCCAGTTTCAGCAATAAAAAGTTAAACTAGACTCAGCTACATCCGTCTCTGCTATATGGGCAAAGTTTTAGAGGTTATCATAGCCAGACTAAGTTTTATAGAATGATGCCTTATCTAATTTTTTATAATTTTTTATAATATATTCTTAAGTTAAAAAATGTGTCCTTACCCCAAGTAATTCTGATCTGTAGCGAATATGGGCAACAATTTTCCTTATAATGCGCCTTATTTCTACCCATTGATAAGATTATATGAGATTGCATACAAGGAAAAATCGTAGGTAAAAGCTCTATGCAATTTATCCGTTTGTAGCAGTTACGCGCATGCGAGTACATACATATTTCAATATATAGGGTCTTCCGATAAAAACTTGCATTTTGAAAATTGCCATCAGCAATTTGTACAATTGTGGCTGTGCGGTCTCGATAACTTTACGTATTCCATCTGTGGGATCTTCAACCGACAGTGGCCTATTTATTGTCATATACCTAGTCCTTCAAACGAAAGACTCTAAAGAAGGTAAATCAAAGGACCCCGATGGCATATAGTGATCGCCTCTTTAAAAAATCACTCGGTCAGGAAATTTTTCACAGAGCAATGAAATCGTCACTTGAGTGTGACGTAGCACCGTTTTGTTGACAAGAAACGTCCTCCACATCATTATCTTCCATTTCCGGATTTAAAAAATTATTCATCATCTTACGATAGCGCAATCCATTTACTATAAGAGTTTCTTCAACTTCATTTTCTAAGCTGAAAAGCTGCCTCATCGCTTAAGATGATTTTCTTTTAAAATTCGGGATTATTTTCATCCATTCCAAGGACACAATCAGCAAAACCAATTGTATTATTGTGTTAACATAATTTTAAAATACAATTATTTATGTGAAATAGGATATAATGTCGATCCAAATATCGACGATAAACAGACAAACCTGGGGGGAAAATTACGGCATTCGATATCGATCGAAATTTCGAAATATTTCAATAGAGTTTGTTTGGATATATATTTAGATATTGTTCAATATTGAATGCCGTAATTTGCCGGCCTGCATTTTCCTCAACACTATGGGCTACAACAGCAATATTCTCAATTGTTCGTGAACGAGGTGCTCTAGTTCGATTCTTCACACAATTAATTTTCCAAACAGCTAATTTGTTTTCCAACTGCATTTCGAGAGGGTGCTTCACGAAGACGCAAAAATGCTTTAGTTTTGTGGTCGCACAATTTTCTCAATTTTTGTATGAATTTTAATAACTTCAAGGCGGCGTTGAAAACGAAAAACGAAAATTATTAGTAATACTTAGAAATTTAAGTTAAATCTTTTTTTTAAAGAAAATTCATTGATCAATTAAATAATATTGAATTAAAATGTTTTTCATGATGGTATATATTTAGTGTTTATCTCAAGAATATTTAAGATTCTTATACATTGTTATGTATTGCAGCGGTAAGCGCTTTGACTAGCGCGCGGTGAGTTCCGAGTTGAAATCATGGCCGGGGAAGCCAATACACGAAAATCTTCTTGATTTCAGTGCCAATACACACACTACATTAAAATAAATTCATGCGGTTTCAACTTGAAATAACTTTGATTCAATATTGTTTTTCATCTTATTTGAGTATATAATTTACGTTGTTCCAACTTGAAATAACTTAACATGATTATTCATTTTAACTTAACAGTACTAGAATATTAAATGAAAGTAAAATTATTTCAAAAGGAAACATTTTCTTTGATGTTAAATTAACATGAAACACATATGAAGTGAAATCATTGCAGAAAAGTGTTAAATTGTTATATTAACCTTGTTTACATAGATTTTAATGTGAAATTTTTCTGTATGTATATATATTTTATTTGAAATACTGAACTTTAACTTTAAAGTCACGGTAAAGCTTTAGAGGCTGTGTTTAACCCTCCCACTCATCTCTTTTGTGGGTCTTTTTAGTCCCTTTCGTAAAGAGAGGTAAACATTTTTTTTAATGCTTGTAATTATTTATTGTATCTTCAAATATGAACTAACAATAAGTATTCAAAACAGGTAAAATAAATCAGCATAAGCAAGGAACAACGCGGTAAAGTGTTTAACAATGCATCTGTAAATATGTGATGGGTTGAAATTCAGATTTGTCTTAAAAATAAAAATGTTCCATGTCGAGAGAATGACCTAAACCCCTTGAAATAAGACTTGGGGGCATAACCTTTTAAGACTGTGTTAGATTTATGTATTTTGATTGTGTGTTCGGCCATAACTTATCAATAGAACCTGGTTAGTTTTGAACAAGTTTGATCATATTGGAAATTTATGTATGACTTAAAACCAGGGACCGTAACGGTTATAATTTTTATTTTAAAAATCACTTTTTAATCATTATTTCTTGATTTTTATTTATCCCTCACAAAATAACTCTTATTTTGTGACTTTTATTTATTCCTCAGAAAATAACAGTTATTTCTTGATTTTTATTTATCCCTCACAAAATAAGAGTTATTTTGTGACTTTTATTTATTCCTCACAAAATAACAGTTAATTTTTGATTTTTATTTTTTTGCTCAAAAAAATTTTAACTTTTAAAATTAATAAATAATAAAAAAGTAAATTTAATTTAACATATAAGAGTTTTTTTTTAAGACTCTGGCGATAAATTCAATTTTAAATCTGATAATATTCATTTTAACGCAAAAATTACGCTTTCTACATTTTAAAAGTTAAGCAAAAAAATAAAAATCAAACAGTAACTGTTATTTTGTGAGGAATAAATAAAAGTCACAAAATAACTCTTATTTTGTGAGGGATAAATAAAAATCAAGAAATAACTGTTATTTTCTGAGGAATAAATAAAAGTCACAAAATAAGAGTTATTTTGTGAGGAATAAATAAAAATCAAAAAAATAAAAATCATTGCATCTATCGGTAGTCCATGTAACATGGAGTATCTTGGTATATTCCTTGTGCACGTAGCACTTCTCTATTATTGTGATTTTTTTACTTTAAATTTGGAAAATAATCGTTATTTGCGATCCCTGCTTAAAACTATTTTACAAAGTTTTTCCTAAATAATATTTAAAATTTTTCGTAGTTTTGTAGTTGATAACTCTAAGGGATTATTTTAAAGTTGTCTCCAAACTCAGGTGAAAATTAGACCATTAATTCCATTAATTTATAAATTGCTTGCATATACAAGTTCTAAAGCCATATTAAATTCTAAGCAATTCAAGAATTAAAGTGTATGTAAATTGTTTTCTTTCTGCACGACATTTATTTTTACTGTAAAAAAAAAATAAATAATTACGATTGAAACAATTAAAGGTCTGCTAGTTAGTTTAGTTTCAAGGTGCAAAACATTTGAGACGACAACTTAAATGAATTTAAGTTAATACCAAAAACCAAAAAAGCCTTAATCTATAAATTAAATAGAGAAACCATTTAAACAATTAATTGCAAATAACACAAACACTTTTATCAAATGAAGTATCATTGACTTTGTTTCATTTAACTAGTTAAAAGAACAACAAAGAAAAGACTTAGGGCTAAATGTATGCATACTCTTACATAAGTTTATCTATAAAAAAAAGTTACAGCTTGAGTGATAGATAACCCGGTATTTAATTTGTTACAAAAGTTTAGATATGTGGTGGCATTGTTAGTTTTAAGTGTGAATATGTGTTGCAAGAACTTAAAAATTTCATTTCAAGTATACGTTTTTGTTGGCGTATTTGAATACCTTGTTGGAAATTTTTAAATGCGGGAGAAATATTTGTTTTGATAGTGCACAGATTAAATTGCATATTTAGTGCTTCGATAGCTGGTATCCTTGTTACCCCACCACTTAAGGCAGTCACTTTTCCGACTGAACATATACTGGTGTGGGTCACACTCACTGAACTGAATTTTGATTCCGCCCTCTGAAATAATATTCATCAATTTTACTATGACTGTTAATTGGTTAACGGTATGCTGCTAACTGCCAAATGAGCTCTGCTAAAATGTTTGGTTCTTGTCTCTGCTAAATAAAATTTTAATTTATCTTATATTCCGCTACTTTTTCAGTGATATCAACAAATCTTTTTACGCTTAGCAGGTTCTCTCATTAAAATTTAAGTTTTTTAATGAAATTTTTAAAGAATTGTTGCAAAAAAAATTTTATATTTTCTCACAATGCATTGGGTTAAGGCCATAGAGCGACAGGTAAAAAATAAACTAAGAGCAAACTTTAAATAATTTCTTTCATAATAATTAACACACAGAGAAAAAACTGCCTCATAGAATCAAGAAGATTTTCTCTATGAACCGTTTTTAGGCTAAGGGGTATCCCAGCGGAAAGAACCGAAGATTTTTTCATAGAGATTCCTTATTGTTTTTATGTGGTAAATCTTATTAATTTTATCAAGAAGAAAACCACATAAAATCAAGAAGAAATCTTATTGTTCAAAACTTTTTTACTCAATTTCCGTTATTTTTGGCACCAAAAAAACAATCCATAGAGAAAAACTTCTTGATTCTATTAGGTTTTCTTGTAAACTATAGGGATTTCTTATTGATTCTATTAGGTTGCCTTCTTGATTTTTTTAAAAAGGTTTTCTTCTTAATTTTATTAGGTTGCCCTATTGATTTTTTCAATAAGGGTTTCTTCTTGGTTTTAGTGGGTTCCTATATGGGTATGTGTAAAGCATCTTATTGATGTTTTTAATAAGGAAATCTTCTTGATTCTATGAGGTGTCTTGTTATTTCATATCTATAAATAGACATACAGACAATTTTTTTTCATGATCTTTTTCATTTTTTGTAAGAATATTTGCACAATAATTTCAATTGTTATTCAGGCTGCTTGTTAGCATATTGGTTAGAGTGCTTGTCTAACAGGTATGTATGTATGTATGTATGTATGTATGTATGTATAAATAAATAACATCTACATCATAGTACACACATACATACATATGTATATGGTATAGAATTTAAATGAAAATACATAAGTACAGAGAATAAAGAAGCAATTTTTTTTATTTTTTTATTGAAAAACTCAATAAGATAACCTCATAAAAACTACAAGATTTCGGCTGTGTTCGTAAATGCATCACTGCGCTGCATCATACGTGCAAACTTTTATTTAAAATCCAGTACAAGTTCGTTGATAATCTGTTTTAGCAGTAATCATGTCTGTACACCATATTTGACATTTATTTGTGCGTTATCTATTTCAGTGAACTAGTTTGAGACGTTTAAAATTCCATTTGCAGCGCAGTGATGCATTTACGAACACACCCTTCTTCTTGTTTTTTTCAAAAAGGTTTTCTCTATGAAATTAATAAGATTTCCTTATTGAAAAAAAAAACCATAGAGATTTCTTATTAATTTTGTGCTATTTTATGGGGTATTTAGTAGGCACTGTTTTCTCTGTGTATAATACAATTTAAAAGTAAAGTGATTTTCATATTTTTTACAGGAATACAATAAATATGACTTCAAGGCTTCTCTTTCTGATCATAAGGAACTCTTATTCACTCTTATTGGGAATAAAAGTTCCCGTGAAATGTGTGATCGCCAATGTCTGCGTTGTTGTTGTGCCAGTATATTATATTTTAAATTTTATTCAACATTTTTTCTTCACGGTATATACTTCACGTGAATAAAATGTTCGCCTTTTATTCCCGATAAGGCTGATTATCTCGCTCTGAAATCACTAGCAAAGAGTTTTTAAGTCACTATTTTCTACATTAAGATCATTTGTCAGCTAGAACTCTTCAATTTAATTGAAATTATTTAGAAAAGAATATATTAAGGTGGGAGGGGGGGGGGGAACTTGGTCCCTAGACCGGCACTGCGACACCTGATGGATCTTTTGTACAATAGATCTGTGAATTAAATTAAATCAATCTCTGTATGACTCTCTTATGAAAGTCAGTATAGATATTGGAGAATCCCGCCTAATATCATCTGAATACAGAAACTCAGAATGAAAAACACGCCTTCTACTGTCACATAATACGATACACTCACAAAGATGTGTGTCGTCGTCTCGTCATCTTCCAAGCATAAACGACACAAATGTGAACGAACTTGGTTAGTTTTCCACAGGGGATAGTTCAGGCCAAAGTGACCAGAAAGAAAACCAGTAACAAGCCGTAAATTATTCATGTTGAGGTTCAGGATGCAATTATATGTAAATGGATGCATCAAAGCTTTGGCCTGCCTTAAACCAGAGGAAGACAGCCACATTTACTTAGCGGTTGAAGTGACATCTTCTTTGATCACAGATGTTGCACTCGACCGACTTACGCCATGAAACGACTCTGGGCCCATAAAAGGAGCAGAAGAAGCCCTCTTGGCCAGTTCATCCGCTTCCTCATTCCCTGGATGACCGCTTTGGCCAGGTATCCAATAAATGGAAACCTTGTTCCTTATGGATAGCTTTTGTAATGAGTCAAAGCACTCTAAAACTAGCCTGGAAATGGGAGACTTAAGAGCTGCCTGACGATCGGAAAAGATAGCTATATGCACACCTCTAATGCCCCTATTTAAATTAATGTCAACACATTTAGTGATTGCCTGTTTCTCTGCCTGAAATACCGTATGCCATTTGCAACTCCATCCTCCGTTTTGGATCCATCCGTATACCAACATAAACTTCTGGAATCCACATCGGGAATGTTTTCGTCCCACACTGCCCTGGGTGGAATTGTGACATTGAATCTCCTGTCGAACCCCAGTTCACAGTTTATCCTGTCACTAGGCATTATTGAAGATATTTAGAATTAACATGTAACTTTTTAAATCAGACTATTTAAGCCTTACTTGCATGTATGGCCTAACTGTAATTAAACGGAAAAAATCTGTTTCTAATGATGTATTCCAAAAATTTGTTTCCTCGGAAAAAAAACTCCTCTAAATCTTATTTGGAAATCAACAAACCTAATTTTCCTACAGGTTACATATAAATATATCTTATCCTCCTACAATATATCGTTGTAACAATTAAACTCTTTAATTAATACTAAAAACTTTTTAAATGGTTTTAATTTGAACATTACACCACCTTCACAGGATTTACATATCGCGTTCTCCTCACACTTTTTTTCAAATACTTTTACTTATTTTCTTATTTTTTTTGTCTGCTTCTTCAAGTGGCGCAACGAATAAACTTTAAACAATGCGAAAGAAATTTCTTTAGAAACTTATTTAGTGTTAGAAAACAATGTCAATTTTTAATAAATAAATTCCTGCTAGAGCTCTGGCTGTAGTTAATGTCTGTCTGTCTGTTCATTTCGTCTCGCTGAATGTCTTTCAGTCTCTTTATCTGCTTGTTACTTGTCTATTTACGGTTAAAATGTTCCTGATGAAATAAAGTTTTCGCTTTTTATTTGTCAACTTGTAATTTACTTTTGCAAATTTCTTAGCTGTTTCTTTGGCAAAGAAAACAAAAAGAAAAGAAAAGAAAAGAAAAGAAAAGAAAACAAAGCAAGAAATAAATAAATAAGACAAAAGACCACTGCTGGCTGGGTGTTATTTGGAAAATGTGTGTGAATATTAAATAATGTGGAAAGTTGAAATGTTTGCGTATTTAATTATTTATTTATTTTTGCTGCAAATATGTGGCATTTTAACTTTGGCGAATTGTTAAATGTTTGTGCAGTAATCGAGCAATAAGCTTAAACAGCTGCCAAATAAACTTTTTCTCAAACTATAGTTTCAAATATATTTTCAAATAATTTTACCCAGTGAAACAATGTGCATGTGTATTTGATTTAATAGTTTATTGTATTACTAACCAGAAATACAAGAATAAAACAAAATTACAATTTTCTATTATCTCAGTTTATCGCACTAAAAACTTGCATGCTAAAATCTACAAAAATTTGGTTAACTTAACATCTTTCGTGTGTGTTTCATGTTAATTCAACATGATTAACAGCAACCTGCAATGAAAAAGCTCATCTAACAGTAATTTTCTATGGATGTAATGGTGTTTTGACAAGTGGTGTTTGGAGTGGATTCTCCTCATTAAACCAGAAGTGGGCTTCATCAGAAAATGTAAGAGGTGCACGATGAGTTTGACGTATAGAACAATTATTTTGATTTAAAATTTCAACAATTTGCATGCGTTGCTCTGGTGTAAATCGATTCATAATGAAATTTCAAAGCAAACTAAACAAAAAGCAACTATCAGCTGTTAAATGGCTGCTCAAATAAAGCAGTGATGCCTACTCAAAGTTGTGACACTCTAAAAAAAACACCCTATATGCATATTTATTGTACTCATTTTGCTTTTATGTTGATTTGCGTACTTACAACTCACAATAATTTAGTTATTTTCCATTTTATTTATTTTCTTCAGTTAATTTCTTTTTTAATGAGGAAAAATGTAAATATCATTGAAAAAGAAAATAGTACATTTGCTTTAGTTATTTGCTGAATAAAAATAAGAACAGCTTTATAAATTACAAATTACTGATACATGCATACAATACAAATAACTACAACATTTATAGGGCGCATAAAAAACTATATGCATCACACGTATGTGGTCGCAAGCACAATTAGCACATATGTATGTATGTATGTTGTCACAGGGAAGTTAACCTAAGGACTATACATATTCTCTTAGTTGAAAAGGACTTTCAAACAAAATAAAAGAACATTTATATCTCTTCTTTCTACAAAAAGAAAAATAAGTCGTGTTTATGAAATGCCCGGACAAATTTTATAAAATTATATAAAAAAAATGTATCAAAAACAATCTGTTAACTTAATCTGACAAATATTAGTTGTCAGTTTTACAATTAATGTAAAGTTTTGTCTTATCTTCAAGGATTTTTCTAGCTCGCATAAGTAACCAATGGTTTTGGTTAAAACAACCAACTGAAATTTTTGTGAATTGTGCTGTATTTTATATTTTTCGTTAAATATATTTTCGTTATGTATTTTTTCATGAAATTTCATCAAATTTAATGAAATTTTTGGCACGAATTTTTTTTCGATTTGCTCATAGCAGCGCTAAAGAAGAGATTCATATATAAAACATGACATTGCATGCATTTCTGTAGCATTTTTTTTGGCAACTTTTTTGATCTGATATCCTCCTGCAGGTCTATTTTTATGAAAAATATGCATAATGTAAATAAGATTAAATTTTTTTTAAATCTATTTTAATTTAAAAAAAAATGAATATTTTTTAACCGACTTAAAAAAAAAAAGAAGGAGGTTATCAATTCGTCTTTATTTTTTTTGGCTGTGTTACTTCATAACTCTGTACATTTTCGACCGATTGTAAAATTTATTTTTCTGTCTCAGAGGGTATACCTTCCCCTTGGTCCCATTATGGAAAAAGTGGGCGTTGATACGCCCAAATTTTTTAATTTTATGATGTTCTACTTATTTGGTTGCTGCGTAGCCTATCAAACACCTTTGGTTCTTGTAATTAGACATTTTGAAAGTTGCAAAAATGGGCGGGGTCACGCCCATTAACATTTATTATAATATTTCACACGGTTCTACTTCAGCTATGTTTACAAAACTTGCCACACATCTGGAGCTCAAAAATAGGGATCTACATTTTATTTTATTTTATTTTAAGTGTTTTCACTTTACCGATTTTTACAGGACTTAACACGCACCCTGAGCTCTGAAAAACACACAATCTCTCATTTAAAAAACGGGCAGAGGCACGCCCATTAAAATTTAATTTTATATTTCACGCAATTCTTATCTTCTATCAGATATTTGCATTGGAGTCGGGTTTTTTTGGCAGAATTATTGTTAACTCAATGGACTTACTTACAACTTTACAAAAACTAAGCAACACACAACACAATCACCCTTTTCCTGAACATTTTTTCCCTCAAAATATTTCCGCTTTTCACCAAAATTGCAATCGTGAATAATTTTTCTCTAGAAGTGTTTTCCCTTTTTTTGAATCCACTTATCATGAATATTATTTTTCACGGGGGTTTTTTAACTTTTTCCTTGGTTTTATTTCACTTTATTTTTGCAGGCGAATTGATTTATTACATCGCAAAATTTGTTTTATATAACTAAGCAGCATAGCTATAATCGGGTGTCCTAAGACAGATTTTTTTATTTACAAAAACTAAGCCCAGCATAATCACTCCTATCATGAAAATTGTTTCCCTTGAAATATTCCCCTATTTAACAAAATTGTAATCGTGAATAATTTTTCCCTAGAAATGTTTTCCCTTTTTCTGAATCCCCTCGTCAAGAATAGTATTTTTTTACGGGGATTTTTTAACTTTTTCCTTGATTTTATTTCACTTTGTTTTTGCAGGCGAATTGAATTATGACATCGGAATTAATTATTAAAAGTTATAAATATTTATTTTTAGCACTATATTAGTAAATAAAGTTCACAATAGTTAATAATAATTACCTGCAACACCCTTTTTCATGAAGTAGGAAACTCTTTGGTTCACGGACAGTAAATTTAATGGCGGTGTACCGGGGGGTATACTAAAGAATATTCAAAATATTCATAAACACAACTTCAAAATTAAAAAAAAAAAATTATTTGGAACCTTTCTTTCTTATTATTAAAATTCAATACCTTTGAATTTCAATTAATGTTTAAGATATAAAAATTAGGGGGGACACATTTTCACGCGAAAGATTCTCGATAATATTTTCCCCTTTCAAAACAAAAAAATTTCACTTTTAATTCATGATAGAGGTGAATAAGCAGCATAAATATACTATATTACAGTTGCTGAGTATAGTGTAAATAAAATTTTACTTCTGGTTTATATGAACAAATTATTTAACCAATTTTAATTGGTAATTTTGTTTAAATATAAAGTTTTGTTGTAATTGCTTTAATTTCTAAAATGTAGTGATAATTGCTGTTCTTTGGATTATTTTTACAGATACACTCAGTTATTGCAACTAAACGCTAAAAAGTAACGAAGGTAAATGTAACCAACTTGAGTTGTTAATTTTACCAATTTCGTTGGTAAATCTGGGGGTCTACTCTTTAATTCGAACTGAAAGATAATCCTATCAAATCAGCATGATATTAATATACAAACTCGAAAGAATATTTTTTCGTTTCAAATTAAATAGTAGATCCCCTGATTAAAAGTACATTTTGCTATTCAGATTACCAAGTTAAATTGTTAATGTACTGTCTGTATTGTTGGCTAAAATCTATATATCTCTCTCTCTCTTTCTATTTTTTTTTACTCAATATCGACATATGAAGTCTGTTTGTGTAGTACATGAGCTAAATTACAAAATTTTTAACAAATTAAGGTCCTTATTATGGGTTAAAATACATTATCAATCTCTGCAGGCAATCGAAAATCGAATAAAAATAAACAATTTCGCTTTCCATATATACTATGTCAGTGTGAAAAAATTATTAAAAATAATGAAAGTGTTGCTTTCATTCACCATTTTCAATTAATAAAAATCATACCCCTTGGCTGGCGCACTTCTCTTTATCAACTAACAGGCAAAAACTGCAGGGTATCCACACGAAATAGGTTGACGGATGTTAAACTATTCTCCCCCGCAAAGCAATGTTTATTTATATAATTTCTTTTTCCATTATTTCATGCATACAAATACATACAAAGTAAATCAGCAAGTTGTGCATGCGGAAAATTGTTGCATACAAGTAAAAGGAAAGAAAACAACAAATGAAAATTAATTCCATTTAACTCAATTCATCGTAAGTAAGTGTTTACCATAAAGTCCAGGAACGTTACTCATTGCTCTCTAGTGACTGGAAATTACGGAAAAATGGCAAGGAAATATCTTCTTTATGTACAACATAAAAATTTCCATAACGTCTGTATATAAAATTTGCAGAAATATTTTCCTTTGAAAGCACAACCTATAATTTTCCTTGTCGCGACATATGACGCGACGTAAAATATTGTATTTTTTTTTGTTGATATTTTGCCATTTCAATAGTTGTTTATTTTATGTTTACTTCATTTCAAATTTAAAGAAACCAAATGAAAATAAGTCGAAAACATTTTCTTTCAAATTATATTTCGGTTGCTTGACTACCAAATGGCATAATTGCTGCTCTCAATATTTTGATTGAATTGCTAAAACTAATGATACCTGAATATAAACAATTTTAGAAATTTGTTTATATTTTCCATTTAAGCTTCTTAAATGCATTGCTAAGTATTTTATTAGATAATCCTCTTAAAGGGATAAAAAATAAGTATTTTATGACTCAATTTATTTCAACTAAAATAGAGTTAATACAATGAGAATTTAAGTCAAAATTAATTTTGATTATTTAGCAAACTTAACGTGACCAGATTGTTTTTGCAAAAAGTATAATATGATCCATCAGAAAGCGAGATTTTAGAAGAAAATGCCGCCAAAAATCGGGATTTAAGAATAAATTTATTTTAGAAAGTGGAATGTGTAATATGCACATTAGGGCGGG